>MU865957.1:165448-345270 GCA_033296975.1 Podospora aff. communis PSN243 | reverse complement strand
CTTGGGCGTAGTAAAGCCGTTCGAGATCGAGACCCTCTTCAAGTGCAATCCTACAAGCGTCCCGGTACCCGTCCATCCATACGGGATCGGCTACCCGAGCGCAAAGCCACTCACAATACAGGTGCAGAGATTTATCAATTGGGGCCGGAATATTAAACTTAGGCGCATATCCATTGTGCGCCTCGTCTCCCGTCTCTGGAGTCGACCCGTTGGACCAGCCAACGGAGTCCTGGTTGTAACGTGCAGGCATGACATTCGTGATATGGATCGGAGGCAAGCTGTCGGAGAGAGACGCTTGCCGTTTCCTCTTCTTACGTTCGGAGTCGTGGTGCTCCTTGGCATAGATCAACTCGCGGATCCACGGTGGGATGTCCCCGTGAGTCCTCAGCGTATGGCCCTCCTCGGCGTAGTCGACAAGCTTTGTCAAAACACTGGTGTCAAGTTTATAATGCTTCCTGTCATCTGGATCACGCCAGCAGTATGTCCCTTGGCAGGGAGGCCCGGTACACCGCATCAGACTGTAAACTCCCTTCCAGACAGTGGTCAGGCCTGCAGCTTCTTGTTCTTCGAGGAGCTCCGCCCTCTCTGCAAGTTGTGTGGCCGTCACCCCTCCTCGTCTCGTAGTCTGCTGCGTCCGCACGGCAGCCTGTTGTGTAGTCTCCTTGTAAATGAACGAGATGTCAATCCTCAGCCGCTTCCCATCACGGAAGAGATGGCTCCAGGCCATTAGCTAGCCCTCTATCACCTCCCAATCGATGTCCTGCTCGTCAAAGCGTTTCGTCAGATCCCGCTGGGAGCGGTCGGTCACGGATACAACAACGTTCGTCTCGTCTGGTTCGTAGCACTTGTTTCGCGGTGTCTTTTTCACCAAAAGCTGCCGCAGCTTCGGCTTGAGAGTCTGGTCCCAAAACGCGCCCGGTGCCAGCACGAGGTTCTGTTCTGTATCATTTGTAAGCTTTGACAATCTTCCTTTCTTCAGCAGCATTTTCCATTCGATGGAGTAATGGATGCATGTGGGCGGGGATTCATCATATGGCAGGCTTGGGTTCCAGTCGGCCAGCTGGAGCAGTGGCAGTCCCAGTCTGCGTTTGTGCAGCTGATCCTGCGGGGCCGGACTCGCGCTGCGGCTGTCGTCGGGAAGTTCGGGGGTACGGTAATCGAAATCCTGCTCGTTATACCACTGGTTGACATCGAAGCTGGGGTTGGACATTGCGGCGACTCCTTACCGCAGGGGAGGCGAATCTGGCGCTGACGATGACTCGAAAGAGCCCACGGCCGACATGTCAGCGTGGCCGAAAAAGCGGACGCCGGCGCCAATTTAGCCAAAGATCAACCGCATCCCACCCTGTCCTGCCCACGAACTTTGCAAACATCGCAGTCCTGACCACAGCAAAACTGCCCTCGCAATGTTGACAGCCTATCTCTCACCGCTTCCACTCGTGGCCTCGAATTCGATCTTCGTCATAAGCTACAGACTACAGCCTCTCCGGGCCGCCCCACACGCAGAGCGGTTTACTTGTACTGCTATTCCTTACCGAGATTCAGCAGATCAAGAAGCGGAGGTTTGAAGGATGAGAAAGAGGCTGGCTTGTCGGTCCCGAAGCGCGGTCGAACATCCTGCGCAGCAGCTCTCTATGGTGGACGAGGCGAGCATATTCGAGCCAGGGGTTGGTTCGCCCCGACACAACGGCATCAACACGGGCATCAGCATGGAAAGAGGGAATGCATGTGATGTTAGAGTAATACTGGACGGCCATTACTTTTTGCCACCAAATGTAATGCCACTAATCGCCCCATAGCTCACTCCAATTTGCACGCCTTCATTCTGACCCCCGAAGTTGTTGACCACCTGAGCCTGATCTTTCCGCGCATTCGCGGCTGCGGCCTGGATGCCTGCGAGGAGCTCTTCAAGCAGCTTGCGTGATTCACCCAGGACAGTCTGTTCGACGGCCACCTGGCTGATCGCACTTGCTTGATCGGTTTCCGTCTCATCCTCCTCTTGCTTCGCCATACAGAGTGCGCCTAACTTGGCATTGACCTCGGTCAGCTGTTTGTCTGTCGCAGTGATGGAGTCTACAATTTCGGCCTCTCTCTGGCACACCATCGCCATCATCTCTCCGGTTACTTGTGTCTGCTGAAGAGAGCTATGCCTTTTTATTGTTAGAGTTTGCCTATGGAAGACTACCATATCCGACTCACAAGGTCGCGATGCTGACAACCGAAGTCAGAGTCAGCTTTGAGTGTTGAAGCTGCTCCGACATGGACTTCACGTAGGCTTGTTTGATGAAGCCGACCATCGCGCGATCGCGCAAAGAGAGTTTCCCATCTTCGCTGTGCCGGTTCCAGCGGCCGAGAGCAGTCCTGAACCTGTCGCAAGACTCTTTGCATGAGATGGTCGCGGCTTTCGACTGGCTGATCACAGTCTCACCGAGTAACTTCCACTGCAGTTCGGATACTGCTTGTAGGGAGGCAAGAGCCTGATCCACGGAGAGCAGGTCTCTCTTGAGTGATGTGAGAGTTTCGGGCGCGTCAACAATCTTCTGGAGGTCCCCTAACAGAAGATGGATACAGTGTGCTGCTGGGGCAGCGATACCCACGACTGCAGCTGTAATACTCAAGGGGTCCATTATGACGGTTGTGGGAAGTGGGGAGGCTGAGAAGCGCTTGGCACCTAGAACGGCGACGGGTTTCTGAGGCTAAGCCATTGGATCACGTGCGACACAGGCAGCCGTTGGGCAGCAAATGTTCAGCCGCACCACGACAACTTCATAGCAAAACCTCACTGACAGCTTGCCGTTCAACTGGATGGTGGGGTGGCAACAAAGCTCAGACGTTAGGATGTCGTCGTCTTTCGGACCCCAGAACCATGGTTTCCAGGTGGGGCAGAATTATGGGTCGATCACAACCGAATTCCACCTGCCGCCAGGTGGGTGCCGCGGCTCCAGCCTAAGGGATGCCCCGCTAACTTTCCTAGAACGACCGGAAACCCCGCCCCAACCGTTCGCGACCATCCCCTTCTCACGCGACCCCGATTTCGTCGAGCGCGGAGACATTCTCGAGCAAATCGACCGACGATGTTCCGAGCCCGCCGCCCGTGTGGCCCTTGTCGGCCTGGGCGGGGTTGGCAAGTCGCAGCTGGCCATCGAGTTCGCTCACCGGATTGCCGCGGGGCAGCCCAACACATGGGTCTTCTGGGTCCACGCCGGCACGCAGGCGCGTGTCGAACAGGGCTTTAGGACGATTGCCGACGCCGTTAAGCTGCCTGGTCGGAACCAGCCCAAAGCCGATATCCCACAGCTTGTGTACAGCCGGCTGTCTAACGAACACAACGGTAGATGGATGATAATCCTCGATAGCGCCGACGACTGCGACGTATTTTACGGCACGACTAGTAGCGATATACGGGACGGACGACCCATCGCGACGTACCTGCCACAAAGCCGAAACGGATCAATTATCGTCACAACCCGTAACAGGGACTTAGCTTTCAGGCTGGCCGGTCGCCATCAAAATATGATTGACGTCGGGCCGATGGCGTATACGGATGCCCTTACACTCTTAGAGAAGAAGCTGGGATCGGCCACGGATCCAGATGTAGCGGCCGACCTCGTACAGGCACTCGACCTCGTTCCGCTGGCCATCAGCCAGGCCGCAGCATACATACAGGCAAGAGCGCCGCGCAGCTCACCGGAGAAGTACCTGGCCGAGTTCCGGGAAAACGAGCGCAAAAGGGCCCGGCTTCTAGGGTACGATAGCGGCGACCTGCGACGGGATGGAGGCGCATCGAACGCGATTCTTACGACATGGGAAATATCGTTCGACTACATTCGGTCCAAGCGGCCCTCTGCAGCAGACCTCCTGTCACTTATGAGCTTTTTCGACCGACAAGGCATCCCTGGGTGGGTGCTAAAACCTTCCGGAACTGCTAAGGATACAGTGCAAGTAAGAGCAGAGGCAGGGGATGGGGAGTCGGACGATAGCAGCAGTACCACAGACGATGACACAGATGATGGTGCAGACGAAATAGACGGCATATTTGAAGACGACGTGGCGATGCTAAGGGATTACTGCCTCATTACCGCAGACGACACAGGGGATGAGTTTGAGATGCACGGACTTGTACAACTGTCAACGAGGAGGTGGCTAAAAGCGTCTGGGGAGCAGGACACGTTCAAGCGGCAGTATATCGAGCGAATGGCAGCATCATTCCCAACGGGGGAGTACAAGAACTGGGCGAAGTGTCGGGGTCTCTTTGCACACATTCAAGTGGCAGTGGGTTACCGACCTGGTGAAGATGTGGCTGAAATATGGGCGAAGCTTTTACATAACGGGGGATGGTATGCATGGTTGCAAGGGAGATACGAGGTTGCGCAGCAGATGGTGGGCAAAGCGAGGAAGGTTCGCGAGAAAAGGCTGGGACGAGAGGATTATACGACTCTCGCAACCACGTCAATGTTTGCTCTGGTCCTTAAGGACCGAGGTCAGTGGGGAGAGGCCGAGAAGCTGTTTGTGCAGGTGATGGAGACTCGCAAGACCAAGCTTGGGGCCGATCACCCTGATACGCTGACGAGCATGGCCAACCTCGCGTCGACATACAGGAACCAGGGCCGGTGGGAGGAAGCTAAGAAGCTGGAGGTGCAGGTGATGGAGACTTTCAAGACCAAGCTTAGGGCCGATCACCCAGATACGCTGACGAGCATGGCCAACCTGGCGTCGACATACAGTAACCAGGGCCGGTGGGAGGAAGCCGAGAAGTTAGAGGTGCAGGTGATGGAGGCTCGCAAGACCAAGCTTAGGGCTGATCACCCAGATACGCTAACAAGCATGGCCAACCTGGCGTCGACATACAGTAACCAGGGCCGGTGGGAGGAAGCCGAGAAGCTGGAGGTGCAGGTGATGGAGGCTCGCAAGACCAAGCTTGGGGCCGATCACCCAGATACGCTGACGAGCATGAACAACCTCGCTTTTACGTGGAAAAGTCAGGGTCAGTATCAAGAAGCTTTAGCCTTGATGGAATACTGCGCCCAGGCTTGGCAGCGGGTGATTGGTATGAAGCATCCATACACGCTGTCGTCGTTGGCCGCTTTGGAGCAATGGAGGAGCGAGGGCGTTTCTAGTTCCCAATCTGGTTAAAGCGCATGATATGTAATTAGCCAGTTGTAATTATAACCTCTGCTTAATTCCGTTCGGCGGTACTCTTAGTCAGCCACCAGCCAAAGTGGTCTATGCTTTTAGTACGTGCCCGTACAAAGTGTCAGAAAAGCGCACTGTATGAGTCATGGTGGGCCACAAAACTGGCCCTTCTCAATGCTTTTCACCATTGAAATCGTGGACAATCATTTCGGTCTCTACTGTAGAAAGAGTCTTTCTTGCTCTCTCTGACTCAATCGACATCATCTAGCATTATTTCCGCTACGATGACTCGATCTCTCACCTTCGGTCTTCGCGACCGTGTGTAAGTCGCGCCTGTGGAGGTGAGTCCAAGAGCAGGGTTGCGAGCCATTCTCACCCCTCGATTTTCTCCAGAATCTCATCCTGGAGCAGCAGGTCAGGAAGTACGAAGAAGAATGGCGCAATCGAGGCGGAATCGATTGCTTTTGCCTCTAGCGACAAGGGCGGCCCGCCCCCGACCTTGTCGCTTCCCCTCATCGACACGCGCCTGTTCCCTGCTGTCGAAGAGGGGCCGATTGCGTCACTTTTTGATCTGAGCCCCGCCGAGTCGGCTCTGGCTGGCAACCAAGAGTCGACAGAGCACAAGAGACAGGATGATCTAAAACCGTTGATCATTCACAAAACTTAGAAGACACAACACTTGCGAAACCATCGCGTCCAAGTCCAGCGACAGGACCACTTCCGCCAGCAGTGTGTCCACTGCTGCTTCAGCCCCCTCGACCATCTCAAGATGGAGCAGCAGCAACAAGTCGCTTCGCGGTGGGGATCATCAAGGTGTCTTCTTCAAGTCTCGGAGCCGAGAAGACGTGGAGTTGACCGCCTACCGCCAGCGCCGCCGCGCGGCTGTCTCGTCTCTTCCGCTCATTGACCAAAACTTGCTTGATGCTGCGGCTGAACAAGCAGCGCATCAGGATGAGCTTGCTGACAGCGATGAGCAGATGCCATATATCGACCCCTTTCCCCTGCTTCAAAGGGTTCTCGGTGATATGGCTGCTCAGCATCAGACAACTTCTTCTGCCGCCTCGCGTTTCGACAACCACCCCGTGACGGAGCCCACACACTTTGGCATGGCTTCCGTCAGGGCAGGGAAGCTCGGCAAGCCGAAGCACAGGTTCTCGGGCATGTCCTCAATGCACAAACACGAGGTCATGGAATTCATCCCGCCTCCCGAGAACTTCGCTTCCGTCTCTCTCGACATCCCAGACTGGCACTCCAGCGATATCGAGGACCAGTCACCCAGACGGCCCCGTCACAGCCTGTTCCCTTGATCATCAATCACACTGCTGTAATTAAGCAGCCCGTGACTCCCAAGACACCCATGATCCTGACCTCTCTCCTCAGCAACCTCCTCACTTATACGAAGACCACGCCATCAGGGAGGTCCTCTCGTCTGAGCCAGCGGCCATTGACATCTCGACCGAGGCAGACCTCCTCGAGTATGTCAATGGCCCTGAGGATATCGTTGTGAGCAAATCCATCACGCTCAGCAACGGGAAGTTTGTTATCCCCGATGCTGTGGCGGGTGATTTGGTAGATCATATCAATACCTCAGGCTAGATATGATCCGAGGAATGTTGACAGTCTCGCTCTCACTCTTACTGCGAGTCTACTGGGGATCATGGGGTTGTGGTTTGGGGGGTCGTTTGCTTTCCCCATGTTTGGCAACACAGGGGCGGGATGGAGTTTTAGACATAGGATATGCTAGATATATGAGATGAAGGCTGGAAACCGCTAATTTGCAGGATATGTGAGTTATGGACGAGGAGGGCACTTTTGTGAGGGAGCTTTGGCTCTGGGGTTTGTGTGTGGGATTTCTAGTTTGTAGGTACTTTTAGCTCACATATACCGTGGGTGTAAATGGAGCGGAAGTTGACGGGATTATTTAGAAGGTTTTGTACTGGTGTAGTACCAAGTTTGGCTGATGCTGGGAGCTTTGGGGTTTGGGGAGTTTTTGGAGAGGTAGCTACAGGATGGGAATCCGACTCTGAGAGGTGCAGTGTAAGTTGCGTTGGGCATCACGGGCGGGGTGATCGCCTTACACTGCTTAACCACCCTCTCGAGTTTGGAAGGGTAGGGTTAGCTACCTCTCAATATATCATATCATAAATTCTAGTGCCCTGCAAATATCTGTATTGTGTCTGGTTGTCAGTGAACGCCGTGCTTCTAAAGTGCTTGATTCAATGTTCTTACCTACATTCCCTGCTTGTCACGAATATCATATACCAGCTTGCAACGCAAAATGTCACTCAGAGTCACTAGTATTTGCCCATGATTAGTTGCAGGTTCAACTCAGCAAGAGTCACACAGAAGGACAATCACATTGTTTGGTCACGTTTTCATGCACAAGTGGTATTTCATTGTCACTGCTGTCAACTAGGTACAATTCCCGTCACCCCATCCTCCACTAATCGTCCACAGCATTATCAAAATCAGCGATCCAACTTGTGCTTTTCTCCCGAGCTGCTTTCCTAGCAAGCTCTATCCTACCGGCCCCTGCTTCCTGGGCTCAAACTTGCCCCCTGGGCTCAACCCTCCACTCTGAGCTCACCCAGCTCTACAACTCGAGACTCTGTCTCGTTTGCCCACCCATACCCACCAGATATCACTGGTACATTCCTATAACCCCCCCACCACATATCAGCTAGGTCATCCAGGACCTGCTCTCATCACCCCCTACTCCTCCTCGGACACCACCTCCTCCTCAGACTCGGAGTCCATATCCGCCCAAGAATTGGCGCAGGGATAATACGCCATATCCTCCAAGCCATTCTCCTCGCCCTCGGGAGTAATCAAGACAAGCTCCGGCACGGCACTCGCCCTCGCGGCCATCTGAGTGCGCGGCATGGTCACCCAGGTACAGACGTGCAGACGACCAGCACGTCTATCCCCACGGGCATCGGCATTAGCCCAAGTGTCGATATGGCCATCTTCATCAATAAAGCTGACCTCTCCCCAGTCACTCCGCTCAATCATCGAGACGCTCCGATACGAGCAGACCGAAGCATCATCTCCCTCCTCGGATCCAGACTCCTCCGGGCTACTAAGACGACCCTCCTGGAGACCACGAAGATCCACCTCGCTACTTTCCCCCTCGTCAAGCTCCTCCTCAAGGTTGTGGAGGAACTTCATGACGTGCGGGTAAGTAGCTGTGAAGAGCTTCATGTCAAGCTCATTCAGCGCGGTGAAGGTCCTCGTGGCGAAGCAACGGAAATACACGATCCCGTCGCTGCCCAGGGCGAAGTCAAGCCCGAGGTGCTCGTGCTGCGGTGCGTACCACGTGTCGAGGATATCCTAGTCCTCGACATCCTGGCCGCACTCAGCCTCGGAGCCCTCGGAGTCTGGGTCCTCAGACTCGGGGTCCTCGTGGAAAGGGGTAGAATCGCTGCCCTCGGAGTCGTACCCGGTGCTGGCGACGAGATGCTCCTCTGTGACGGGGAGGGCATCATCGTCGTTAATGTTGGTGCCATGCACGGAAGAAGAGCACGACTCGTCGGCGTGGATGGGGAGGCCATCATCCTGGTCGGGTCCAGGGGAGATGCGATAACCCTCCAAAACTTCATCCAAATCGCCGACACTGAAGGACATCTCTGCGCTGTCTATCTCGCTAGAGAGGTCCTCCATGTCGAGGGGCTTGGCGGAGGTGACGTCGAGGAGGCTGTCACCGGTGTGTGTCTCCTCGGAGCGAACCGAGGAGGTCTCAGCCTCGTCATCACCCTCTGCCCGGACCGAGGTGTGCGGGGCAGAGGTGGCTTCGGGGACTTGGGGCGTCTTGCCGTAGATTTTGGCAAGGACCGACACCAGATCGTCGAAGCTCAACTCCTTGTTTTTGGTGGTTGTGGTGCTGCAGACTAGCTCCGCCTCAGCCTCGGGCCTGGTGTCATCGTCCACCATCTCTGTGCTGAGAATAGTGGTCTCTTCGTAGATGACGCTGAGCTTCGTGCAGTAGTCACGAAGCTCGGGGCGGACGGAGTCGAGAGTTTCATCAGTCTCGACTTCGGTCTCGACCGAGGCTGCTTGAGGCGAAGCAAGCTCTTGATGGAGGTCCGGCTCAAAAAGGGTGAGCTGGAGTTTGGGACCATCAAGAACTTGAGCTTCGTGAACCGAATACTCGGGGAGTGAGATATCCGGTTCAGCCTCAAGGATAGAGGAGGCGTCGGCGAAGTAGTCGCAGCGGTGGGAGAAGGGGGCCGGAGCTTGAGGTTCTTCCTCAATGCTGGCCAGAGAATTGAGACTGGCAGTTGGGAGTGACAGCTCAGAGCGAGCCGTCTGCCAGCTCGCTACAGACTCGCAGGCCGTACGAAAGCTGGGGGTGCTGTCGCCAGAAGAGGCGCGATCAGCACAGCCCTTGGTAGCAGTGTCCGCAGCCGTACGTGTCTTGCAGACCACCAAGGACCCCGCCTCGTTGTTCTCGGTGGCCTCGGCTTCGGTGCTGCCCCACTTGGCGAAGAGAGCAGCCACCTCCTCTTTGGTGAACAAGTGGAAGTCAATGTCAAGCGGGGGGAGGGTCGGCGCAAAGTCATCCGCGATGGAAAGCGGGTTAACCGCGCCCGACGCGTACCTGCCCCGCCGCGTGACCGAGTGGTAAATTTGCTTCCACAGAGGAGGAGGAGACGGGTCACTTGCAATGGACGCGCTCTTGTCGCTGCCTCCAGAGACGCGACGAATGGCTTTGCCCATCTTGGCCCGCAAGCTTTCGCGGCCGTGAGCAGAGCCGACTGTAGAGAGAGAGGAATTCATCGTCGCGGTGGTGACAAGCCGCAACGAAAGAGAGAAGAGAGAAATTGTCGGACGCTGTGACTTGCGTTCTCGACAAAGAGAAGAAGAGAGAAGAAGAGAAGAGCAATCGCGTCTTGGGGAGATGACGGATTGATGAGAGGTGATGGTGGCGCGTCTGGGTGAGAGGCAGACCGCACCAGAGAGAGAGAGAGGCAGGAAGGCGCGCCTGGGGAAAAAGGTCGCGCAACCTGAAAAAAGTGAGAGAGAGATGCAGATATACACTCCTCTAAGCAGGAAAAACACCGCGCAGGTCGAAAACGATCAGATTTGTGATAAAGGTGAAAAGGTTGCGATGCTGCTGGATGCAGGTGTTGTGTTTGGAGAGAGAAGAAGAAGAAGAAGAAGAAGAAGGGAATCTGGAGGGGAGGGGAATTTATAGGTGCCAGAAAAGCGGGGCCAGAGACTCAAGGGGAGTGGGTCCAGGACTGAACAACTGCCATGGCAACCGATGCGCTTGTGTCGTGACTGGTTGCCGTGGCGTTCTTGAGTCTTTGGACCCACTTCCCGGTTCCCTTGAGTCTTCAAAGTCCCCCGCGACGCAACCTGAGATTCTCTCTTGATCTCTTCCCAAACCACAACACTGCATCAGCAATCATCACGAGCTTCATCAACTCCCGTCACTTTTCATCAAGAAATCATCTTCTTGATTGCTGATTGTGTTGCCTCTGGCCTCACTTGACAGGCGCTCCCTTTTTCGCCTCGTCAAACAATCTCTTTGTCGCTGTTTCAGCCGACACACTGCCATTCTCGCCTCTTTGACCCCTCCATCGTCGCGATGGGTCAAGAGCATCTCGCTTCGAGCCTGCGCGGCAAACTCAGCCGTCTTCCCATGATGAAGAAGACGAGCGAGAAAGCCTCAGAGGCGCCGCAAGTCGAGCACAAGTCGCGTTTGCCCTTCCTGCGTCGCAAGACTGCTGCTGCGGCTGCGACTGCGACTGCGACTGCGACTTCGAGCGTGACTGCGACATTTCAGAGCGGGGTCGCGGCAGACGCGTCGGTCTCGATTACCAAAGAGACGGCGCCGAACCTCAACGACGTTGCGATTGATTCGGGCCCGTCAATTCTCGCCGAGTTTTCCGAGAGCCTCAAGACTCAGCTCTCGGGTGACTCGGCTGACCCCGCCTCAATCGCTGTCGAGGTTCTCAAGTCGCCGAGTGAGACGAATGTGACCGAGTCTCGCTCAGCCCAGAAGCTTGACGCGACAATCAATGAGAGCATCGCCAAGACTGCCTCGTCCACTATTCCATCGATTGAGGAGGAGCCTGAGTGTGCTCCCAGTCCCTTTAGACGCGGTCGCGGTGCCTTCTATAACCCTGGCAGCCGCAAGGATGAATCCTTCCGAAACCGTACCAGCCGTCGACTCTCGACGCTCAATCCAGCATACACTGAAGCCCTGGATTTGAGCAAGTCGCAGAGTCTCCCTACCACCCTTGGCTCTTCCGCTCGTTCTGGCAGTAACACCAGTTCGAAGCCTCATATCACTCCTGCTACGACACTTGGCTCTGTGATTGTTGAGTGTGATGCCAGAGACATCTTTGCAAACTTTCCCGTTTGCCTCGGCACCACTCACAGTCTCGAGGTAAATGATGTCAAGCAGCACGAGTCTACTCCTATCCGCGCCAACAGTCAAGTTGAGTGTGCGTCCTCGCCGTTCATGGTCACCCCATTGTCTGCTGCTGCCAAGGAGCGGGTTGTCATTAAGTTGACGCTCAGTAAGGCTCCTCAAGAGGTCAGCTCCTCGCGAGTCCCTTCCAACGGCAGCAGCAACAAGAGCGAGTGGACAACCACCAACGACACTGTTGGCTCAGACTCGATCGTCGATGACGAGGACATGACTTTCATGATTCCTCACATCACCTACGACGACACCCACGTGGATGCCATCTACAAAGTGGCAGCCCTTCACAACGATTCCGCCGAGTCCTCTGCCCTGCTCGACGCAGACTCCTCCATCATGGACGCAGAGGACCTCAGCTACATCGACCCTACCAACGTCCATCTTCCTAACTCCAGCCCCGTCCGCATCTATCACCGACGCGAGACTCCCTACAAGGGCTTGGAGACCCCTCTTACAAACAGGAAGACGGACACCCTCTACCTATCCCCGGGACATCCCAAGTGGAAGACCCCAGAGCACATGATGATCAACACCCCCATCATCATGTCCGACCCCTTCCTAGCTTCCTCCCCCGCTCCAGTGGCCCCCAAAGCCACCCCCAGGGAAGAGGTACCTGCCGGTAAACCTAAACGCCGGCACACCCTCACCCGCAAATTCCTCTCCGCCCTGCGGCATAAACCCCGCCCCTCCCTCATGTCCGAAATCAACTCCCTCTTCATCTCTCCCCCCCACATTCCCAACTCTCCCCCCAACTCTTCTATCTCTCCCCCCCACAACACCCACAACACCCACCCCCCTGGTTACCACAACCCAAACAACCCCCCCTTCCACGACCCCTACACCCCCTCTTACTCCCGCCCAGCCCAGACCTTCCCAGTCTGGGCCCCCATCGAAACGTTCTACTCCCCCGACTGCTACAGTCTAGGGATGCACTACGTCCTTGGGAATGATCTTGAGGTGTACTGGCAGTACGTGGAGACGGATCAGTTTTGTAAGTTGGGGGAGTTGGATTTTGCGGTGTTTGTGAGTTTGTATCCGGATTATTTGAAGGTGGTAAAGGGGTATGAGGGGGGGGGTTGTGGGGAGGAGGGTTGGGGTGGGGAGGCTGAGGAGGAGAGTGAGGAGGAGGTGAGGGGTGTTGAGGAGGAGGAGGAGAGGGGTGTTGAGGAGGAGAGTGAGGAAGAGGTGAGGGAGTCGAGTTTGGTGGTGGAGGTGGAGTCTTCGGGGGTGGTTTAGAGGGTAGTTGAGAGGGGGTTTGTGGTGTATAGGGATGAGTGAGAGGTTTGGTGTGTCTTGATGGGGAGTAGTTCGGGTGGTGGCCTGGCTTGGACTGAGTCCCTGGTTCCGGGAGGAGGGTAGGGAAAGCTGTCACCTAGGTAACTAGGTTGGCGGCTGGAACTAGGGACTACGGTTTGGGTCACTTGTCGTTGAGGAGGTTAGGATTTGGCCGGATTGAGGTAGTGGTGGGTGGGATGAGCGAACTTCGTCACTCTTGTGACTTGGGAGATTCGCCGTTGTACTTAGACGCAAGATTTCAGATTACCTAGATAGAGGAATCACGCTTGCGCAACACACTGCTTTGCCTGTGCAACTGACTATTATGCCCGTAGAATTTGGAAAGACTGTGCTGCTCAGTTTTGACTTAAGCCAGGTAAGTGGTTGGTCGCGGAACTAGAGGATTCATCTTTGTAAACGACGTAGATCACCAACAAGGAAATCACTCCTGTGCAATACACCACCTTCGCTATGCGACCGATTCAAGTGCCTGTATACTGTAGAAAGAGTCTGCCGCTCAGCTCAGACTCAAGCCAAGTAAGTACCTAGCTGAGTCGATCGCCGGGTCAACGGGCAGTGGCGAGCGAAGCAGCCAGCAACCACGCAGACCATTCCCCAGTACCTACCTACTTGCGCAACAACTTCCAGGTTGTCTTCTGTTTGACTGACTCAAATGCCTTTGGGCTGTAGAAGGAGACTGCCCGCTGCTCAGCCAAACTCAATAAGTGCATGGTTGCAGGATCAGCGGCTGAGATTCACCTTGGTAAATGGCTGGGAAGACTGGATGTAAATCATCTTCAGATCACTCTCTTGCGCAACGGCTTGTTCTCTCTATTTACAACTCACTCAAGTGTCTGTACACCGCAGATCAGACTGCTTCTCAGCTTAGACTGGACCTACTACCTTAGGTAGGTAGGCATCTGGTGCCAGAATCAACAGGTGCACGCGGGGGAGCCTGCGGTCACGGTTCAAGTTCCCCGACTCAACTCAACCTGCACGCCGACTGAGAGTCTCCTGGCACCCTGTTCATTTGAGTCACACGCTCAATTGACGCGTCACGCAAAGAACAGCCTCACAGCGTGTCGGTTGCTATGCGGGCGCGATCGCAGCCCCACTTGCTGTTGTTGCCGTGGTGTTGAGTCCTGGCCCGACCAGCCCCACCTTTTCAGTCTTTGAGTCTTTAAAAGCCCCTCCTCAGTTCCCAGTTTCTCAACTTCTTTCTTTCCTTCTTCCACACACACAACCAACTGGATCATCAGGAACCATCACACATTCCTGCATTTTCATCAATTCTTCATCTCTTTTCATCTCTCTTGAGTGAAGATTGACCTATTTAGTCATTTCCGCCTCTTTTGAGCGACTTAGATTCGTTGGTTTTTGACTGCGCCAGCCGCGGTCTTCATTTCACCCCGCTGCGCTCTGAGAGTGCTGAACAACATCCTCTCTTGCCTCTCCTTGAGTCTTTTCATCGACTCGCCATCATATTTTGAGCCTCTCATTGACTCTTCATCTATTTCTGAGACATTCATCATCTCTTCATCTCTCTTTGAGGTTTGCCATCACCTCATCATCTCCGCGCGACAAATCCATCGTCGCTTCATCACCGCCTCACCCCGCCTTGAGACTCTCATCGTCTCTTCATCAACTCACGCCTCAGAAATTTGATTTTCATCATTTCTCTCATCATATCTTGAGTCTGCAATTGATTTGCTACTCATTCCATCTCATTTCATCGCGACGAGTCACAGTCGCGACAATGGGTTTCTTTCGCGAGAAGCTCCTCAAGGCCTTCCGCCGAGCTGGCCACTCTGGCGAAGCCACCAAGAACGCGCCTGCTGAGCAGGTCAAGAATACGCCTGCTGAGCAGGCCAAGCCTCATACTTCGCTCTGGAAGCGATTGATCTCCAGGTCGTCGCGCCATGAGCTCATCATTCCGATGGCTGCGGCCGACCCCCCGCAGACCATCACCAGCGCCGTCGGTCGCGGCTCTCTCCACCTCTCAGACTTTGACGCGACTGAGCAAGCCTACCTCAACGCGACAATCTCATTTGTTCGCGACGTTGCTCAGTCCGTCAAGCCTGCGACCGACGGCGCAGCCAATGAGGTTCAACCTCTTACATGCCCCGCCAACCCCACCGTGGGGCAGAAGCTCATTGGCCAGCCTACTTACAGCTCGCTCACTGCCACCAAGGGCTCGAGCATCAGCGACTCGCAGCGCACCCGGGCCGTCTCGGAGAGCACTACCAATACTACCCTGAGCTCTTCGATCTCGGTTGCCTCGATCGCTGAGAGCTGCACCAGCAAGAAGTCGACTACCCCGCCTCGTGGCGCAGAGCGGGGCGTCTTCTTCGGTTCCGGCAGCCGCTACCTTCGTCGCCGGAGCGCCGACATGAACCTCATCTCGAGGATGATTGCCGAGGCTGCGCAGGAGATTCTCCCCAGCGAGGAGTTCTCAATCACCAGCGACTCAGGCTCGCTGCCTGCAGTCATCACTGAGACGTCCACTGGTGAACACATGATGAACACGGGCGTCACCGTCGATGTGCACAACATCGACTTTAACACGTCTTCGCCCATCAATCTCGCTGATACCCTCAAGTACTCCGAGTCCGTCAAGGTCGTTGAGCTTGATCTCGGCCACGATGGCAACCTCTCGGCGTCTACTCCCATCACCAACGACTGGGAGCGCCACCTGCACGTTGAGAACTTCTCCCGCTCCATCTCTTAGGAAGAACCCAAGAAGGAGAAGTCCAGCAAGCAAGCGGTGATGAACGCCCTGGTCAACTCGTTGACCTCCGAGGAGCCCGAGGCCGAGATCGCTTTACCCATGACCGACGACGACGACGACGAGCACACCAAGCAGACCTCCCGTACGTTCTCGCTTGGTGACTCGATCGACGGGTACGAGTACTGCCCCGGGACGAAGCAGTACATCCCGGTGGATCCCCTCCCCACCGAGGAGTCTCTTCTTATTACCGAGGAGTCCCTAATTACCGAGGAGTCTCTCACCCCCGAGGAGCCCCTAACCGAGGAGCCCCCGTCCGAGAACCCCTCGGACGGCTTCCTCGCCTCAGGCGCCCTCAACAACATCCACATCCACACGACTCAGCAGGCCACAGCTGACGTCTCTTCCTCTCCCTTCAACGAGGACTTCATCATCTTTGAAGCCCTCTACTACTGGGACGTCCCCCGCCAGGGCGGGCTGCAGTACGCGTTGGGCAACGACGGGGAGCTGTATTGGTACTGCCCGCAGACGTACGAGTTTCTCCGCATGACGGAGGGGGATGTGGCCATGTTTGGGGAGGATTATCCGGCTTCGTGGAGGGCGTTGGGGGAGGTTTTGGGTGGGTTGTGAGGAGGAGGAGTAGACTTGGGTCCAGGGGGTGTCTAGGGGAGTGGGGTTGGTGTTGGAGGTTTGGGGTTGGAGGTTTGGGGGAGTTGTGCCTGGGGCATGACGGGGATGTTTGGGGATTGGGATTGGATCTGGGTGTTTTAGGATCGGGATTGGATCTGGATTAGATCTGGATTTAGGTTATGGGTGATGAGATCATGAGGTTATGACGGTCATGAGTTATGATTTTGCCTCTCTGCGAGGATGTCGGGTACGTGGGTAGAGTAGGGTTGGAGTACCTGACGGAGCAGAGGGATGGGGAAAAAAAAGCAGTGTATTGCATAGCCATGGAGATATAGCCTAGAGCTGAATGGATGTGATCACTGCAACCGATGGTGAACTGCGTGACGTGTTATGATGATGCATTGCTTAGGTAACAACGCTTGTGATAAATGCCTGTATTCTGACTGCCTACCTATCTGATGATATCTGCCCCCCGCTGTGACACCTTCTGGCGTGAATGTGAGCTTGGAGAGGGGGGAGAGTCGTTGGCACCACTATAGACATCCTAAATTCCTTTATGGTACATGTATCTGAGAATGGTGAGGACGTCAATCAGCTTGAGAGACTCTGGCACCGGGAGAGCAAGTAGCCTAGGTTGCTTCGGTACTGAAGCAAAATGACCTGCTAAAGGACAGGAGCGGGAGCATATAACTGACTACAGAAGTTGGCTTAATGACTTTGAGCAAGCTGCTTCTCAGTTTATATCATAAAATCTGTCACAGACAACCTCAGGCTCTTCCAGCATCATTTGAGCAGAGGATCCATGCATTGTGAGATCACTAGGCAGTAAAGTTACATGTATCTGCCCGGATGCTGCCTCAGCCATGAATTTGATGACTCGAGTCTGTTTTCCACCCTCGTTGAGGTTCATGTTTGCCTCAGGCTGTTTGTCAAATGACGAACAAGACCCAGCGTCGTCCCTGCAGTAGCAGCGTCTTGATGCCTAGGTTGGTAACCGACATGCGAACCATGAAACGAAAAGTCTAATCATTCTTGCCAAACTGAACCTTGACTTTGCCAGTGCAAACCTTGGGCATGGATTCAGTTGCGCGCTGAAAAGTGGGTCCTCAAGACTCAAGGTTTGTTTTTAGGGGTTCCAGATGCAGGGCGCTCTGAGGCTTTAACTTCAACATTGATGTATTTGCTGGCTCGAGAATCTCACCGCATCCTTTCGACTTGAGCCATTATTCGATCCATCACTTTTTCCCTTCTCTGTTGCTTTGTCTTTGCTGTCTCGTCAGACGCTGTCAACCCGTTTGTCTTCCTGCCCTGCAGAACCCGCGACCTCCTATGTGGTGAGCAACCGCGTTTGAGTCTATTGTAATCACGCGCATCCTTCCCCTCAAATTGCTGACCGCTTGACAGCCCCGCGGGATACTCTTTGAATCACTCCATGTCAGCTCAAGCGGCAACCATCACTACGGCTACGACACCCTTCAGCCCCTTGGACGTGGAGACCAAAGACTCGAGCTCGATACACAGCGGGATGGCTCCGCATCGCAGTTTTCGCACCATGATCAAGAGGGCGTTCCAGTTTGGGGCCCCCAACGCGACGAAGGCTGCCACCAAGCGCATGAGTCTCAGGAGTATCTTCGGTTCCGATGAGGCCAGCCGAGTGGATGGGTCGACAAAGCGTTCATCCGCTCTCACCGCCCTGAGACTTTTCTCTCGGGATGCCACCCGGGATCGCTCAGATATCACCGATGACACCGTCCCCAAGAAGCGCCGCAGTGTTCTGCGCAAGAAGCGTCGCCCCGAGTCTGAGAGAATCCAGAAAACACTTGATCTGCTGTCAAATCATGATCAGCTTCCTTCAGACGATGACTATCATGCCAAACCAAGCAGAATTCCAAGACGGGATAGCAGTCCTGTCTTGGACGGCATCATTTTCAACCCTCGGGCTCGACCGAGTCAAGTTCTCGGGGCACCTAGATTCCCTGATGCGGACGGCGAATCTTCCACCGTCACCGAGAGCGAGCGAAACACGTCAGCAAAAACTCATACCACCGCATCAACTTTTCTCACCTCCACCACCGACACAGAGCACTCCCTTCTCGCTACACCCCTCAAGGGTACTCGGTCCCGAAGAGTAGACAGCCCCTTTCCTCGCTGTCTTGCTCCAACCCCTTCAGGACCCATCCCTGAGAAGAAACTGGAGAAAATTCCCGAAGCTCCAGAATCCCCCATGCGCAGCGACGCTGGAAAGATGCTCAGCGAGTACAATGCCATTGTCAACGCCATGTTTCAGCGCTTCATGCTGGAAGATAACGACAAAGACCAACAACTTGAAGCGAACAAAGAAGCTGCTCCGTTCAGGGACCAACTCTTTGAGCCCCTTTCATTCCCAGAAGAGACTCTTAAAAAGACAATCGACCATGTCTTGGGCCATGACCATCGCTCAGATTCCAGCGTTTTCGGATCCCGCTTCGAGGAATATCTGGCCCCCGCGGAAACTTCACACATCCCTGGCCCCGTTGGTACACCCGATCTTTCTCGCTGTGCGATAAATAATACCCTCTACTACTCTGAGCAGCTGGACTCTGCTTCTTCCATCTACAGTCGGGATGTCTAACGCTCACGATACTTCTGCTGGCCGGTGCGGTGGGTACGAGGTACCGGGTATTTGGGAGAGGGGCAGCACTAACAACTTGAACGGGCAGGAATCTAGCTACTCCTCTATTTGGTTAACCTGTGACGATTCCAGCTCTGAGTCTGAGTCTGAAGAAGGAGGCTATTTTTCTGCTCCCATGATCGTCCTTTGGTCTCCTGACGGGGACATTGAGTGGGCGTACGATCCCTATCCCTCCGAAGATGAGAGCGGCAGCGAGGAAGACGAGAGCGACGACGAGGAAGACGAGAGCGACAGCGAGGAAGACGAGGAAGACGAGGAATACGCAGATGAGGAATACGAAGAAGCTAGCACCGGGGAAGAGGACTCGGACGATGAGGAATCCGACGAAGAATACATTTACGATGACGACGACGGAGACACCTCCGTCCCGTCCAACCCCTCCTGGCAGCGACACAGCTTTGTCGACCGCGACGGGCTGATGAACACGTACGCCAACATTCTTATCCAGAGAAGTCGTCCCCAGAGTCTTCCGCGTTGCAGCTGGGTGTTGTTTTCCCGTCGGTCCGCTGTCGATTACGGCAGTGGTCCGGACATCATGGTCACAGACCCTGATGGTGGTTGCTTCTGGCCGGATGACTGTGGGTATTATACCGAGGAAATCAGCTCTGGGAGCTCGAGTGCGGATTCGGATGAGTCTCTTGAAGGCTTCCCCGGGTTGGTGAGGTCTTCTAGCAGGTCAAGATAGGGGCAAGCGGTGAGCTCGGCTTGCTGTGGGATTAGATGAAGTTGTCGCCGGACACTGCTCTCGGAAGAATATCCAGCTGATGGAGCTCATGGGCTTCTGAGGACTTTGAGAATGTGGGAAACAAAGCCCCGGAATAAATTGTGTTGAGATAAAGAAATTTGTTGACTGACCCCCTTTTATTTGCGACAATCTGATGTCTAGCCCGTGACCTTGCGGACAAACAATTAGCTTACGAGAGTACCTAGATTGCTTGTTTTCTTTCTCTTTGAGTTTCCCTGAATCTTAGCCTGACCTGAGCCCGCAAGAGGATGTGGGGTTTGCTTGAGGCTGGCGCTTGTAGGTGCATGTGACTTACACGCATGCGCAGCTTGCGAGGGTGTGACACCTTGTCTTTGAACACAGGGCTTGGTGCAAGTATCACGTCACAATAACTGCGTACTGGTCTGGGGCAGCTGTCAGTTTGTTGGGGTCGCTTCCAACCATGGGATGCTTGACTTTGTTTCCCAGGGGATGTGTCCACGGGCAGCAGGCCCAGCGTTGGTTGTGACTACAGCCTCGCCATTTAGAATGGTCCTTGGCCTGCAAATTCTCCCCTTGATTCGAGAACTCCCTCTTACCTCCTCTCTACCTAGCCATAGTCTAGCGTTTCTATCTCCTTTGCCAATCAAGACACCTTTTGCCCTCTTCCACTTGCCCTCCTCGGTTGTCACTTGCTAGGTTGCCTTGCTTCCCCAGGTACACCCGCCTTTTCCGGGTTCTTTCATCCTTTTGCGGAGACACATCCTCTCAACCGCACAGGTAGCATCTCGGAGTTTTTTTCCTCCCCACCTACATTAGGAATCTTTGACCGCAATGGTCGAGTTCCAGTTCTGCCTCATCGAGCTGGAGCCGAGAATACCCATGCCATTCAGGAAGCCATCAAGAACCGAGCGATGGCCGAACGTGACGAGGCAGCGTCTACTACCGGCTCTCATACCACCTATGAGAGCGATAGTGAGTTCACCGTCGGCCACGGAAGCTTGGAGACCGGCACCAGCGTCTGCGATGAGACGCCCAAACCCAAGCTCTACACTGGTAACGACTTCTTCAAGAAGGCGGGTCCGGGTCTCTCAAAGTTTATGAGGACTCACGGATACAAGCAGGCTTCATCAGTGAAAGACGATGAAAGCTTGCCCCCACGGGTCGTGATGCCCGCAAATGTCCCTGAAGGGACTAATTCCCAGCCTGGTCACCAAGGCTCCGACGACCACGGACGAGGTGGTCGACTCGTTGTTTGACGCCGCTGACAAGTTCAACGCCAACCAGGCTGCAAAATACCGCAAGCCATCCCCAAGCACGTCGCGCCTGAGCCCACCGCAGCCGCCCCCAACAGGCGCCCAACCTGGGACGAACGGGTTGCGAGGTTACTGAATGCCGCAAACGACTTTCAGGTCACCAGGGGCAGGGACTACAGTGGGAAATATCCACCCTTGGTGAGCGAGGCTGCTGACGCCCCCCCCCCCCCGCGGAGGCTTGATCTGGATTGGCGCGTCGCTCATCGCTCCAATGCTCCAGCCCCCAGGCCGCTCGCTGCTGCAGACACCTTCGGCCCCGTTCCAAGACATTCCAAGACATTCAAGGCCACCATGGCGCCTCAGTACGCCAAAGGAGGCACTAATGCCTCATCGAGCAAGGATGTTGGGAGGCGCAACAGCAGCACCGAAGAAGTTGGCAAGACATCTGAGAATGCCGAGGCAAGCGCGCATCGTTCCTACTAGCAAAATGACCTCTGCCTGGAAGTTCTCCTTCCCCAAAATATCCTACCCGAGGTTTGCTCACATCATCACAAATTCTCCTCCTTCTTGACTACTTGCGGCTCTTCTTCCCTGTCCCCTGGGTATCCTATCTCCCAACCGCCTTTGCTAGCTTTTTCGTTATTCCAAACAAGCACCAGGGCTGTGCCCAGGGTCAGAAAAAGCAGTGGCGGCCAACCGATTTGCGAAGGGACTCGACCAACGACTGCTGCCAGAGAGAAGGGCTTTACGCTGTAGATGAGTGGCCCAACGGGTTTTGAGGCCCGACCCCATGACCGTTGCGCTCACCGTCCTCACAGCCGCTGGCGCATTTCTTCTATGCTTGTCGTTCTTTGCCCTTTTTTTCTTGCTTGCCGCATCTCACTTCTCAGGCGTGAGCCTCACATGAACTCGCTCCATCCGGGCGCTCCGTCGGCTTCGGTTCCTTTCATCCGAACTTGGTTCCCCATCACAGAGTCTCGTCACACGCCGCCGCTTCAGCAGTCCCTTCCTCAGGTGTCCGCAGCTCCCTCATCCCGTCCGCGACCATACATCTGCGCCAATCATCAGCCACTCGTGGGCTCGATAAATTCCGTCTGGTGTCGACCTTGCCACGTTGGGGAAAATGCCGGGCGCGCAACCCCGCACTGGCGGCCTCTCGTTCGTCACGGGCATCTTGACCTCGGTCATCGACTTCATCAGCAGCAATGGCCTAGGCGGCTCCGAGGACGCACCAAATGGCGAGGCTGCGCTTTCCCACATCGAGCGTCCGATCGAGATCGTCAACGAGGCGACGAACAAGACGACAGCCCCCGCGTCTCACCCGAGCTCAGCTGAGCACGAGACGAGCATCAAGACCGAGGACGACGGAGATAGGCGACGCGATGTCATCGACGAAGCAGGTGCTAACAAGCACAACCCCGTTATTGACTCTACATCTGACAGCCCGAACAGCACTAACGCGGCGGACATGGACCCTACGATTTCGGATGATATACCGTCTGGGACTGAGGCCCACGAAGGAACGACTACCACGACCATCAACGAGAGGAACAGCAACAGCGGGATAACCGCAAGGAAGCTCCTTGCTGGAGATCGCTTCTTTGAACACGCGGATCTCCTTCTTACAAGATTCCAACCACATTTGTACCGGGAGGGTGCCGAGTATAGACCGGCACTCAAGGCTACGACCGGCTCTGTACGCAGCGAGCGCACCGCAGATGCGCCGGGGACGCTTCAGCAAGCATCCAGCACCGCTCATGTCAATTCGCCAGGAGTTCGACCATCCCAAGCTCACAGCAATAGCGAGGCCAGCCGACCGAATAGCGAGCAGGGGAAGAATGGACCTGGGGCAAGCACAAATTTAGCGGGCTAGAAGACCGTGAAGGAGTACCCTGTGCCCTGGAACCCGAACCTCCGCTACAAAATTGGCAGCGAACTGTGGCTGCTATTGGTGCAATCTCCAGCAGGAGACAGAGCTAGTCTTGGAAGAAGACCTCCACCGCTTCTACGACACGTATCCCGACGCTTTCGATCTTCACTGTCGCCTTGTTGAGAGCCTGGACCCGGTCTTCAAGGAGGAGGGTATTGCCCTTGAGCGTCGACTCAGGACGGAGATGAGATCTAGGAAGGAGGATTGTTGATTTGGGGGTGATAGTTTGGGATCTCCTGCAAATCTTGCTGGATTTGGATTTGCTAGCTTTACACAAGGTCTTCGATCTTATTTCCATCCACAGGATCCACAGGGCTTGGGCTTATTGGCGGAAAGGTTGGATATGGACGAAGTGTGTTTGTTGGCTGTCTGGTAGCACTGTTTCGGGGAATCTAAAGGCCGCGGAAGCCGCCCTATCGTGGAGCTGCCGGAGCATATAGGTAGCTGCATACATGTTTTGGACTATTAGATCTTGTTATAAAGTGAGAATTACAATGAACGTGCATTCGAGATACAAAGTACCTCCTACACCGACCTGGCAACACCTGGTGGACGACAGGCACGCGGAGCTTACCCTGGAAGATGAGTTCAGCGAAATCAACGTCACCGCGCAGCTGTCTGGTAATCGCTTGGGCAAAAGGCGTTAAACCGCGGTTTAATCTCTGCAAAGGCTGTGCCCCCGAAGATCGCCCTCCGGAATGCCGTGATGTCCTTCACTTCGAAATTGATGAAGATTCTTGTTGGTGAAGGAGATCATTCGGCAAAGCTATACGTCATAGGCACGCCGCGGTCACATTGGGAGCGCGGTCTAATTATAAGGCATCAATTTTGAGTCGGCCCCCTTGCGCCCCTTTTTCTTTGTCAACAAAAGACATCCCACTTTCCGAACCTCATCTCCCAAACCTCCTCTTTCTCTCCATCATCAAGCATTTTCACCAACTTGCTGCAGAACTGGATTTCCTCAATCATCCTGATGAATCAGCATCCAGGATCATCAAGGCGCAGCGGCTGCCTCAACTTTCCTCTCTTCCTCACACCTCACCACAGCCTTTCAACACAATCACAAGGGAAAACGGTCATAACGCCAAGAATGTCCGGTCCACCAGGTATGTTTCAGGCCGGACGTACGGCACCGGCGCGGAGGCTCGCTCGGGTTGCGGCGGACAAATATTGCCGAGAGCGGCGAGAGGCTCTCCTTTTTTGTACTAGTATTTGGGATTGACACGTTGTTCGAAGTTCTCTGGGGGTTCGCGCCTCCGTCGAGCAACAGGCGAACGACTTCAAGGTAGGGCCATTGCTCGTCCTCCCACTTCTCGAGGCCGATACGAAAAAGGAGAACTGTCATCCGCAAACATACCTAGTCGCCGCACTCTGCAGCAACGACGGTGTCCCGACGCATCTTGTCCGCCCCGCGCCGGCGCCTCTTGTCCTACGGCGAACGAGGATGAAACCGGACATGAGCAACCGGCAGGAAAGTATCTCGATGCACGTCTGACGAGAGCAATCGGTACCTTGGCGTCCAGCCGGCGGATGATGGACTTGCAAAATTCTGCACGGTGATGATTATCTCCTTTCCTGCATGGTATATGTTGACCGGCAGACTTGAAAAGCGTACATACCCAGAACGGTGACACACTTGTCGCCCTCCTTGATATCGTAGCGCTCCCGGTCCAACGGGAAGATTGCCGGAGTCGGTGTCGGCATGCATCATTTTGGCTTCCGCACATCTTGCCGGTTGCTCTCGAATGGACCGTAAACAGGCGTCGAGGTTGATATACACGCTCCTCTACATGTTCCGATCCTCGACAAAACCCGGGCCTTCACGCCACCGCTCTCGTTTACCAGCAAGATGGTAAAAGCGACAATTCGTCCGCCGCGACGCAGTCCTCATGCCGCAGCGGCAACACATCGAGAACATATACAACTGCTGCCAGTACCGATGATGATGGGAGCGATGGCGGACATGAACTTGACATTCGGATGATCATCCAGGAGCACAAGGCTTTCGCGACATCTGAAGATGCCTCGTCTTTGTTTCTCACGGCTGAGTCTGCCTCGTCAAAGATCGAGGACGAGTATGGCGCGATGAAGAGCACCCAAACAATAATATGATGGACAAGTCAAAGAAACAATCCATCGCTCTCGACTATGAGGCTCGTGACAGGGCTACTCTGGAGATGCAGCGTCTGCATTCCAGTGGGACTGGATTTTCTTATCAGGATCGAGGATGTGTATGTGGTGATAGCGCTGTCATTCGCTAGCCTTGGGAATACTGAGAATTGGAAAGGGCAGCGCGCGCGAGTGAAAGGAGGCGGGTAGTTCCTTGCGGTGAGGGTAGCCCCTTGATGTGTCCAGTCAGAGGGCAGCAAGACATGAGCACAGACGAATGATATCAAAATGGTGTTGTGTTCCTCTTCATTTTTACAGGCCAGCACCCGCTGCCACCACATGATCTACACCGAAATGAACCGCGATGAAGCTGAGACTTGATCCAAAACACTATCCTAAAAGACAGACGCCCGACACATAACCAAATAGGCCTCGTTGCTTCCCTGGCCCAACCCGTGACCCAAATGTTGACAAATAGAACCGGAATGCGAAGAGCCCATGTCCAGCTTGTATCCCATGCCCTGCCTCGTGATCTCCTTCCAGTAACCCAACGCCGAACCATAATCCTGAGCATCTAAAAATAGTCGGGTATCTATGTAAGTCGCTGACTCCCTGCCTTCCAACCGTGGGCATCACTGAAATGGCGCGCAAGTATTCCGGATGAAATGAGAACAAAAATACAAAGAAAAGAAAGCGAGTGACAGCTAGACTATGTGCCTCGGTCGTCTGTTTTGGCCCGTTTGCGAGGGGGCGAGTCGGACTGCCGCATCCGAATAGCCCGTCGCCAGCGAGAGTAGCCATTAGCCATGATGCGTTCTTCACGCTTGGTGCGACTGCTTTGGAGGCAGTATGTTAGAAGAGGCCACGTCGTCTCAGGGGGAGGCGGGGGTACGCACATTGTCGCCAGCGCCTCAAACGTGTGCGCCGAGTCGTCCATGTCTTCTTCCTCATCTTCGTACTTGCGAGTTGAAGATGGCGTCAGGCTCCTCACGGGAGCAACCAGGTAAGAGCCATCTGGCAGAGAATTGTCGCCATCGAGGGTGATAGATGACGGCGTATCCTGGCGAGGGGCCCCACTGTCGGGCGTGTCTTCCGGCTGAGCATCAACCTCTGTCGATTCCTTCTCCATGACAACAGCGAGCCACTCGTGCGGTTGGTTCATGTCTGACAGGTAGCGAGCCATCGGGTTGTTCACGCTGACAGAAGAGGTGGCGATGTCCTCAAAGCTAAGGGTGGGCTGCGGCTCGGGCTGTGGCGCTTCCAGGGTCACGGGCGCAGCTGGGGGGATGTAATCGGTCGCAACGCTGATGGCTGGTGAGCCAGGACTGGATCCAGGACACGGCACGTAGTCCAGGTACGGCTGCCATCGTGAGTAGGGACTAGAGAGGGCGAGGGCGATTTGCTCGTGGCGCTGGTAGAGCTTGGAGAACCTGTCTAGAGGCAAGAGGATATCGCCGTTGTTGTGTGTGTCGTCGTCATCGTCATCGTCGTCAAACACGGAGTTCGGCTTGGCGTCCAATGGCCTTGCCGGGCCGGCGCTGACTCGCGCGAGAGCGTCCCTTGACAATGGTTGGGATAGAAGCGAAGTTGGCGATTGGGGCTCCAAAGATAGCACACGTGCTACCGAAGGAGAGAACAAGGCGTGACATGCGCTAAGCCTGGTCAGCGAGAGGGTTCAGAGAAGGGGCCAAAGGTTAGGAAGATGGCGGCGGCTTACGAAAGACCGTCAACGTCAATGGATGTGGAATCTCGCCTGGAGCTGTCCTCGTCTGGGAGGATCACGACATCGCGGCCGTGGGCGATGCCAAAGAATAGAATATCGGTAGCTGCCATGGTGGTCCAGATGGCAGCGGGCGCGCAGCCGTTCTCATGGCACGGGGGGATCGGCTCGAGGTTTTATGGGGGGTCGCGATGAAGGATGACCCGTCCTCGGGCAAGGACTGCCCTCCTGGGCTGGGGCGGAACAGGGTCGCGGGTCGGACAGGTCCAAAGTCAAGGCGGAGCGGGCAGATGCGCCGTGATGCGATGCAAGGCAGCAGGAGCACAGTGTCGGGTCGATTGAGCAGCACCAGCTCGACCCAGCAGAATGGATGCGGCTGTGGATGCCAAACGTCACGGCGAGGTGAGCGTCGGTGGACGAGAAAAGTTGACGGGCGGGCTCTGGGGTTCTTGCACTGGAAAGTCGCACGCAAACAAGTTCGCAAGGACAGGGGTCCGTGGAGGGGGAAGCGCAGACTGGTCGGTGCTCTGAGGTAGGATTCGGGGAGGCGTCCGTTCAACTCCGTCCCGTAATTTGGGGAAGGCGCGAACGCAAGGGGGGAGAGACAGGTTTGCGGTGGGGTGAAGGAGCTGAAACCAAACGAATCAGCGCCCAAAGAGGCAAAGGCCGGCGGGGGAAAACGGCAACGCAGCCGACTCGAGTCGTGCCTTGCTTGGCTCCAAATCGTCAAGCAAGCCCGCCTGAGCTGATCTGAGCCGCAGAGAAGAAAAAGGCAACGAAAAGTCCCAACGCGGCGGGCTCACCAACGCGACACGTCGCAAAAGCCTCGATTCTTCAAGGCACGTCAGCTTCACCAAATCACAGTCGCCGGTGAGCGATCCCACCAATTGTTGCAACGGCATCCCCTAGCCGTTCCGCCGTCTCCACCTCCCGGGACGCCGCGCTGCGGGAGTCGGGAAGCAGAACTTGGGTTGTTTTCAGAGTGGAGAATTTCCAGGTGGACAAAGCGCAGCACGGTCGAGCCCGCGCACAAATTGTCCCCAATTTCGAGTTGCCTGCCGCGAAAAAAGTCAAGGTGAGCGTCATCCCCCACGGCCTCGCGCAAAAAACAAAAGGGACACTGGCGCGCTGGAGCCAGCAAAATAGGGCCGCTCAACACCCGAATGCAACGCGCCTCGACAGCCTCTCCTCTGCTCTTACAAATCCCAACGTTGACCGGCGGCGCGGAAAACGCCATTCCCGAGCAAGTCATCACCGACAGCATGGTTCTCTCCCGCAGCCAAAACTGCAGTCAGGCAACCTTTCATCACGCCGCAGCGCATCGCATCCAACGAAAAAAAATGCGCCGCGCCAGTCCCCTTCCAGGACGTAAACCCGGCGCGCTGGGACGGCACCAGCATCAGGCAATCAACAACAATGCAATTTCCATCACGCTGCGCCCTCAAACGATCGACGCACGACAACGGCCGGTTGGTGCAATGGAAGCAGCACACGTGTAACCCGCCATGATGTTTCTGTGTGACATCCATTGTCCATCGCACACCCCTCCTCACGCACGCAATTTGCATACACACAGTGCCCGTCGCCAGGACCCGAGGGAATGGGACCAGCCCACAGCCCCCGCAGATGAAGAGGCCACGACGGACGAATGGCGCATCACAACGAGGTACCGTGCCGCCGGGGAATCGTCACTCTGCCGCTCCTGATGGCTGCGTCCCAGCCCCTCGGGTCTGGATCGCATCCTCATCCAAGACTCCTCAGCCGCTTTGCTCGCACTTTCGGCGATTCTGCTGCTGGTGCGCGGCCCATCTCGTTCCTCCGACCCTCACTCCACCTGGGTAATTCCCCCGCGTCGAATCCTGCACAATATCACGGTCTCACAGCATGCGCTCAAGCCGGTTTCACCAGATGCTGCCTTCTCCCGCCGCGGCCCACGCCTCTTCCGTGCTGCCACACCGCTGTAGCGAGCGCACACAATCACGACAACCCGCGCCAGAATCGACAGCGCGGCGCTAATGTGCCAAGAGGAAGGATTCCGTTAGGCTGCCAATGTTACCATTCCCTCGGGTCGACGATGGAGTGGGCCCCTCTCCACACACCCCCTTTTGCAGGCATGAACCCAGCGTGGGAAACTTTCTCATTCTTGATTTGCATCTTCAAAGGACGAATGATATTACGCTATGCTATGGAACGCGGAAAATTGCGCCCACTTCCCAGGTTTCGGCACTTCAGCCCACGCATCCCGCGGCAAGCGCCCGAATATTCGGGTGGACGAGGCCATCCTGGAGTCGTCGTGGGGGACGGCACACACCGCTGGTTCGCGAACCAACTTCCCGTACTCGCCCAGCTTCCGCCGATCAGCCTCCTGTGAGCGAATTTTCGATTAGCAATCGGCCAACCAAGCAGCTGGGACGCAGGAAGAACGGCATGAGAACGTTGTGGGCTCACCTCCGCAACCTCCACCACCACCACCACAACCCCCGCCTCCGCCACACCCTCCACCTCCGCCGCCGCCATCTCCCCCTCCACAACCTCCGCAATCTAGGGTAGACCGGTCAGCTCATTCCAGGGAAACAACTGAGACCAAAAGTGGGAACTTACTTCCACCCGCGCCACCTCCGTCCTATTACTCCCGCGTCAGGATCACGTATTGTCCCAGCAGATTGGATGGAAAGACTCACCCCGGGCCCGCCGCATGCTCCTGCGGCAACACCTCCTCCGCATGTGCCGTTGCAACATGCTCCGGCCGTCCCCACTCCGCAAGCAGCAATGACTGCAGGACACGCACCATAGTACATGCCCGTTGACCACCACATTGGATACATGTACGCGCCGTAAATGGCGTACGGGTAACCCCAGTGGTCGTAGTACTCGGTCTTGGGCGGGATTTGCCGTCCCTTCTTGGCGGCCCTCTTTTGCGCTTTTGCATAGGCCGCATCGAGCCGCTTCCGCTGGACCTCGCCCATATAGCGGTGAATGCTTGGGGAGAATGAACGTGGAGCCCCTGGGGTGTTTTGCGCCTTCACCGAGTTGTGCGAGGAGATGTGGGCCGAGTTGGAGGGTGGGCAGAGCTTCGCCGCGCCAGAGGAGTGGAAGGCCTCGGCTACTACATGCGAGTGAGAAGCTGTCTGCTTGAAGGGGCAGGTCACGACTTACTCTTTTCCTGGTTCGACAGTCCGAGGACCTTTCCAACGGGGCTGATGAGGGAAGAGCGGATGGCTGGTCGTTGTCAGTCATCGGAAGGGCTGGCGGGCAGCGGATCAACTCACACTCGCAGTACCAACAGGTGCACTCGCTGTACACCTCACCGTACCTCTCCTGATACTCCTTGCTCGTCCATTCAAAGTGCTTGTTCAGGGCTTGCTCCTCAATCTTGTCGTCGTGGTCGATAAACCTCGCGGTCCTCGAAGTCATGAACCGGTAGTACGCGCTTGGGCTCAGCTGGTGTGTGTGCCACGCGAGGTCCACGTCGAGTGTCGGCACTGCTACGTTATCAGGGTTGGCGGCCATGATCTTCACGAATCGACTGTACTTCAGACGAAGTCGGTCCATCGTGTCCCTTGCCGAGGGGCTGTGGAGCCAGTCGAGCTTGTACATCTTCTCGACAAAGATGCCCTGGCGCATGACAGCTGCGCAGAGATCAAGGGCGAAGGGGCTGAAGTTCTCCCAGTAGCGCGACATCATTTTGCGGATGCAGATCCTAGCGACAGGGTCCAGACGGTATCGCCCATCGGATGGATCAGTTGTCACGGTGTCGATCTGTCGCACGTAGTCCTTGTCCTTGAAGATTTTCTCGATTTCTGACCGGACGTCATGCATCGTGGGTTGCGCAATGCGCCTGGAAGTGACCAGCTCAACCATCTTGGACCGAATCGCATTGCATCCACTCTTCAGAAGGCGGTTCGGAAATGTTCGGGGAACCCTCACTCTCCCGCCATAGTCAGTGGGCGGCGTTTCCGGCTTGCCGTTGATGGGGTTCAGGATCGTTCCGGGCATTGGCCTGCCGATAGGGGCCAACAAGGCGCAGGTGTCGGCAGCGAACTTGGCTGCTGAAAGGAGCTCCTTGCAGATGACGACACCGCAACAGAGACATCGATACTGCAGATTTCCGTCCCCGTACCCGTTCCCGGTCAAGTCTGGGAATCCATCGAACTCGTAATCCTCCGGCATGCCGCATGTTGTCCAAGGGATCTGGACCATGGTACTGCATCGAGGGCACTTCATTGTCTTGACGAGAGGGTCGTCTGCGTTCTCCCAAGACAAACCGGTCTTTGCGCACCACAACGCTTTCCCGTCGTCCGAGACATTGTACACGAAGTCTGTGTCGATGGCTCGATGTATGAGGCCCCACGGCATACCGGAATGCCAAAGCGCACGGAGTCCAGCTAGCATCGAGTCTTCGAGGAACGACCTGGGGTTGAGCATATGCGTGTGCCACACCATCAACACATCTGAAGCACGGTCAGAACTTCCAAGCACGTCACGCGGAAAGGGCCATACCAAGAGGCGGGAGCATATCCTCCGTCCATTCGATCCAATGAGGGTTGCCGTCTTTCACAAAGTCGATGTATGCGTCAGAATACGGAGCCAGCATGTCTCCCTCGGACAATGGTCTCCATGGGAACGTCCTCCACCACGCTTCGTATCGTTCCACAGCTCGGGCTACGAACAGCGCCCATCGTTTCTCGCGGATCTGGCTCAACACCTGAAGCTGCTTGTCCTGCAGCCTCTCTTCGATGCTCCTGTCCGGGTTGTAGTTGCTGACTGGCCCAGCGCGGCTGTCCCAGAGACCCCACAGTCCATCTGTGTAGCCGACATCTTCTTTCATCGACTGGAGCGCGAAGAGGAGCTTCAGGTGGGCGAGGCAGGCATCGGATGTAGGGAAGTAGGATGGCGTCGGGTTCTCGAGGTTCAGCTTCTCGAAAGCGGCGTTGATGTTGACCGCTTCGGTGGGGTCCTCAGTCGTTGATGGCGGGTTGGCTTCGGGGGGCGCTACGGCGCTATATGCGGGCGGTGGCGCTGGGGCGTCTGCAGACGAGCGCGAACTGCTGTCTGTCAGGTTGAACCCGCCTGACTTGCGCAGGCGGGACACCGTCTTGGACATGGCGAGTATGGGACCAAAAGGCCGCTGGGCGGTCAACAGACGGGGCGGTAGTGATGCAGCGGCGTAGGACAAAAGGCGCGACTCGTCCAAGAAAGTCAATCCGAATGGTTCGAGATACCTGTGGGACAGGTGCGGGGTGGGACAGCCATCGTTTAAATCCGCGTGGATACGGTGAGCTGAGATGGGGTTGCACAGGGCTGGGTCTCCCGTTGGTGGTGCATCCCCTTTGTCGCACCGAGGTCATCAACATCAGGCCCCCAGCTTCTGGAACGCTTCTTCGCAGCCGGCTCGCTAATCTGGGCCACCGAGAACGTTAAGTTCAACCTTGCGATTCGCCATCTCGCAGTGGTCTGCGGGGAGTTGTGTGCATCTGCTCTGCACAGCCTCGAAAACGTGACGGAGGCGGGGTGTTTTGGGCTCTTGGCTCGGTGCCGTTTTGGGAGTTTTAGGGGCCGGGACAGACCGAGCAGTCAAGCATTGCCCAGATGAGCCACAGCGGAAGGTGTGCCGCCCTGCAGCGCCTACCAATCAGCGGCCAGCGCTGCCGCACGCATGCGAAGCTCTGGGTGGTGCGTGTCTGGTACAACTCATTGCGGCTCCGTAAGCATCGCATCGCTTGGGATCCGAGGCGGCACAATAAGGTAATCGGTGCAACTTTCCCTTACATCGCTGACTTTGAGAAGAAGAGAGAGCAGTCTTGGCACGAAAAGATGGACATCTCAGGCTGAACAGCTAGCGTGGACCTCCCTTTGGGATACCGACCTGGAGACCGAGAGTGGCTTCGCCAGAATTCCTGTCTCCTCGACACCTGTTATCATGGAATAGAAATGAGTCCTTGTGGTCACATACCTGGGCTGCTGCTGGGTGTTTACCAAGTCAAGTCACATCCAGCTTTCGGGCCTTGGCATCAACCTGAAGTGACAGGCGCCAACATCACAAACTGGTCAGGGTGACGACAAACTCAGAAACACCCACCCTTAACAACACGCCCAAACACTCGGTGGTCACACCGGAGGTGAGAGTCAGAAGTAGGCAGTCTGTTGGGTATCGCCATCATGTCTGCATATAAATCCGCTGGATTCTTCTCCTCACCTCTCCGTCCAGCAAGCTTTCAGCGTCAACCTCTGAATCTATCACTCAGGCTGTTGATCAACTTTCCATCCCATCTATTCTCGCTGATTTTCTGGATCCCCAAAATTTTCCCTGGGCCATGTGCATCAAGGTCACCTACATCTGCCCTGCCTGCAAAGTCTCAAAGGGGGATCCCCAGCAACACTCATGTGACACAACCTTCGGCGCCAACTCAGCGTGCAGGGGCGAGACATCCTTTGTGATTCCCTTCGGGGCGGAAGAGTTGACGAAGAAGGAGAACGCTTGCATCACCACGAACTGCCTTTTGAATCCAAAGGTCCGCGAGACTCGTCTGAAGGAGCTGAATAGAGCGCGGGAGGTGGTTAATAGGAAGGTCAAGCCTGATCGGTTGCCTGAGTCGGACGATGAGCTGGAGGAGGGGTGTTCCCTGATTGCGTCGTAGCTGAGGTTTCTGTCAACTCGAGTGGAATGACTGCGCTAGGAGTATAACAGGGGTTGGGACAGCTGAGGACTGAGCAAAGATGAAGTCTGCATGACATGGTCTGAGTGAGCTGAGCAAGAGCGGTCACCCTGAAGGCTTTTGGCGGCCATGGCGTTGTGATGTCGGCATTGCGTTTGTAACAATAACCATTCAGGACTGAACCGCGAACAACTAGTGTGATGTCCCTGTCTTCCTCATGTGAGGCCATCGTAACTGCTGCCCAGCGCCCTGAAGTCAGCGCCCTTGATCAATTCACATGTCAAGGTTCCTCCTCTGCATACACTCCATCCCCTGTTTCTCCATTCCACAGCCGTCCGCTCCAGTGTTATCTTTAAAAGCCCGGCGCCTCCCCCTCCATAAACGGCCCCAATAAATCCATCTTCCCCACCTCCACACCCTGACTCCTCAACGCCGAGTACGCCATCCCCAAGTGAAACATGAAATTCGGAATGTTGTAACCCAGGATATACCCCCTCCCTCCCCACGCGGCCGTCTGTCCGTTCCCATACGTCACTTGCACCGTGCGCTCCTCTACCCCTTTGAGCTCCTCTGGTTTAGCACCCTCAAGAATAGTGATTGACTCCTCGGTGCGGGCTAGCAATTGTTCCAGGCTCAGGTTGGTGTTCCAATCCGGTTTTGTGGCTTCCGTTTGGGTGAGTAGCCCGTGCCCGCCTACAGCGAGGTTGATGCACGATTGGACGTGGAAGGCGAGTGGTTGCGCGTCGTGGGGGAACTTTGCCGAGGGGAGAGAGGTGGAGGAAGGGTGGGAAGAGGCTTTTGCGAGGAGGGATTTGAGGGTGCGGAGGCCGCGGAGGTTGAGGTTGATGGAGATGTCGAAGGGGGTGATGGAGGACATTTTTGCGAGGAGGGGATGTGGTGGGTGGTGAGGGGATGGGGGAGATGGAGAGTGGGGGGAGGGGGGGGGTACTCGGTTGGATAAGGTAGGGCGTATCGTAGAAAGCTTATATGGCTTTGTGCTCGAAGGATTTGGTGATCCTTCCACAGATCCTTCGGGGAGTTGTTGGTTTCTTACATGATCAATGCTGCCGTGTATTTGTCAAACCCTGCCCGGGGAATATCCTCGAAATCTTTGTTCGCTGGAGATCCTTCTCTTCTTGACTGCTCATCTGGGTCAGTTTGGGAATACCAAAGTGCACCGCGGAATGGCCAAACCAGCACTACATCTACTTCATGGTCGGCGAAGTCGCCAAGATGGCTGCGCGCCCTGAGCACTGCAGCTATTTCCTGCGCTTCAGCTCCAAGGTCAGCGGACGGCTGACGGCCTGCGCTGCGCCGTGAGTTACGGAATCTTCCTGGCCATCGTGACCGATACTGCTCACTGTAATGGGCGCAGATTAACGTTCGTATGGCTGAACCTCGGCATGGTCTGCACAGGTGGGTCACGCCCACAACAGCAATTGGCTCGGGCCGAGAGTCCTTAAGGTACCTTATCCAGGTATTTAGGCAACGTTCAACTTGCCCTTCCACCTCCAAACTTTCCCAAGGCCATCATTTCCTTCTCGCACCGGTTATAGCTTTGCTAGGTATCAAGCAACGATTCTTGGTGCCTCTACACCAAGATCCTCCTACTGGGCATCTCTGCCCGCCGAAATTCGCCTCATGATTTTGGACGTGGTCGCGCAGCAGAAGCATCCCGGCTGGGCCTCTTTCGCATCCGTCTGCAAAGAATGGCAACTCTTTCTAGAGAAGCAAAACTTTTGTCGACTGAAGCTACAAGTGCCCTGCCTCGACAATTTCGAGAGCATCGTTCGGCAGAGCAGGAGGAGGGGGCTCGTTCAGCACATTCGGCTCGGTGTTACGCTACCGGGATACTCGTGTCAACTTTGCAAAAGGGTAGAGTCTATTTCCTGGTCGCATCGCAACAGTACCATCATCAGCAACGGAATCTGGAAGCTTTTCCATATCCTCAGCACCTGGGAATCCGGGCCAGAACATGGAGCTCCTCCGCTAAGAAGAGATTTGACGCTGGAGCTCAACGCGCATTCTCCCAGCGACTCGAAGCACTGGTTCAAAAACTACCATTTCACCTCGGATAACAAGGATATCCAAGGCGCAGCGTCTACCTGCAGCAGCTGGCACGACACGCAGCATGGCTGGGTCGATGGCCAGCAAATTACGACTCCCCCTTGCTCAGCCGTGCTACGCCTCTTTGGAAGCATCGGTTTGCATTTTAAAGACGACCTCCCTCGCGTCGAGATTGTCACTAGTTTTTGTCGTACGTCGACAGCTACGTCGTTGGCTCCAACCAAGCTCACTTCTGCTTTTACTGAACAAGCTTTTGGGCTTGGAGCGCATCATCTACGAGCCCTGGCGGCCATGGGAGCGCGATTGGAGAGTGCTCAACGACCAGCGTACGCCTTGATACCAAAAATCTCCGAATCCTACTTTGCACATTTAACTAACATGTCCGTTTTACAGACCTTTTCCAGCTGGTACAGCATCACCTTCCACAAAGTCTCAAGAGAGTGTCGGTCTTTGAAGGTTTCAGCGAGAGCTTGGCGAGGATCCTCCAAACTGGCCAGCTTATGCCCTGGCAACGGCAACAGGTGGAAATCTACCGCATCATAGATCCTCGGATCGCTGCGGCGTTTGCCGCTAGAAGTGTCGACTTGGAGCAACTCTCGATCGCTTACATGGTCAACGCTGAAGATTTCTTCGGCCGCGCTGTTGGCAACTCCTCTTGGACATGGCATCACCTAAAGTCCCTGGCGCTGACGTCGCAAATCCTACGAGACACTCCGCAGAGCCGCAAGGGGACTGATGACCTGCTATACCTAGCTGGCATTACCGCACCGAGGATGCCGAAGCTGCAGGATTTTGCCCTCTGGAATGGCATCAAGGGGGAAGCCTGTGCATTTATCTACCACAGAGACGGGGGTCGTGCATCCATCACCTGGCGGGGGACATGGGACCTGGAGCTCAGCCCTCGTGTGGTAAAGGCGTGACAATGCGTGGCCACGGAGAGTCACTTGTGCGGAACCCTCCAAATTGCCAAGCAGCGAATGCACAGCGTCATAGGGTCCCATGGCGATGCCATCCATTATTTACACTTGCCCTGTCCAGTAGTTTCTCCTGCGTCCCTTTGGCAAATACGGAGGGAACATGAAGGAACCTAGCGCGAGTAGAGTAGCTCTCCCCATCAAGAAAGCCAAGACCAGCCAGACATCAAGATCCCTATTGTTCTCTTCAGAACGTCACGGCGAGCGGCGACATCAAACTATTAGACCCCTACAAACATCGCGAGCTAAACGCCTACATTCCTCCATTTCCACACACAACAACACCTCTGATCGATCGCGCACATAACACTCGCGATGGAGGCTCCGGAGGTAGGCGACACCGCGCGCACTTTTTAGGAGCTGGGATTAGAGGAAACACAATAGGAGGTCACGGTCACAGTCACAGTCACTTTTTGTTACAATCATGTGTATTCCTACAGTAGTGAACCATCTGTCACTGTGAAATCCAACATGTCTGCACCCCCTAAACTGGGTGTCAGATCCCAATACAAAATGCCAAGCCCCTTTTCCTACCCCTATTCTAATCCAACACCGCTGAAATCAGCGTCTTCCCACACAGAGGTACCTAGGAAACCCTCTGGGCTTTCCCTCCCCAAACCCCTTCTCCTCTAAACCTCTTCATCCTCTCTCCTCCAACACAAAGCCCAATCCCCACCCAAAACCCAGTCCTCCAACCCAAATGCCCAAAACTCCAACACAAAACCCTCTCCGATTCGCCAATCCCTCCCCAATTCCCATTCCCCCCTCCTGATTGGTCCCAACAATACGGGCGGGCTGGAGGAGACCCCCCCCTTTCCGCTTCCCGTTAGTGCGGGGGTGGGAATTGGGGCGGGAATTCCCCAGGGTCCAAAAAGGGCCAATTTGTCTTGGCACAAGATTGCGTGATGGGCTTGGCCCCTCGCGCAATCCCTGCCGCGCCCCTCATTCCCGCCCCATTGATACTCCGTAGGGATCCCCAGCTCCCAGGAGCTTCCCACTCAGGAGCTCCGTCAATTCAGGGTCCTTTCTGCGATAATTCTCGCGACGGGAGATCAGCGTTTGTGTTTTGGACGTTGCCAGAGCCAATCCCGCCAAAATGTCCGACTCGGTCAAAGTCGTAGTCGTCGGCTCGCCCTTCGCCAACATGGCGCCCCTCTACGAAGTCGACCCCGCCGCCGACGTCCTGCTCATCGTCCCCGCAACCACCGCGCCCTTTGCGCCGTGGGACGCCACCGCCGCCGCAGCGCCGCAAAAGATATCCAAGGCGGTGCTGGCGTCGAGCACAGGGCTGCGCATCAAGGCCTCGTCGAAGCACCTCGCGCTGGCATCGAGGGTCTTTCGCAACAAGCTCCAGCACGCCAACCCCAAGACGAGCACGCAGTCGGACGGACGGATACACTTGTGTCTGGCCGAGGGCTTCGCGCCCAAGGCGGTCAGCATCGTGCTGAATGCGATACACAGCCGGGGCTCCAAGGTGCCGCGCGCCGTGGACCTCGAGACGCTGGCGCAGATTGCGCTGTTTGTCGACCGGCTGCAGCTGTACGACGCCGTCGAGGTGTACGCGGACCGGTGGATCTCCCAGCTGGAGGATGGGATTTCCGAAGCGTATGATCGGGAGTTGGTGCTGTGGCTTTATGCGAGCCACGTCTTTCGTCGCGCCGAGGTGTTTAAAGCGGTTACCAAGGTGGCTGTTGCGCACAGCTCGGGGCCGCTGAGGGATCTGGGCTTGCCGATCCGGGAAAAGATCATACGTATGTCCTCCCCTCCCTCCCTACCCATATATTGAGGACATACGCTGACATGTGTGTGTTTTTCCCATCACAGGGGATATCGATACCCAGCGGCAAGCCCTCGTTAGTAAATCCCTCAACGTCCTGCACAGCACCCTCGGCGAGCTTGCCTCGGGCAAGGCCTCCTGCTCCAAGTTCTCCTGCGACTCGTTCCTCCTCGGCGAGCTGGTTAAGACGCTGCACAGGAACAAGGTTGCACCGTGGCCGCGCCCCGAGAAGCCATTCCTGGGGGCAAGCCACGCCGCCATTGTGGAAGCCATCAACAGCAGCGCGCAGTTCCAGTGGAGGAATGCAGAGCCGGCAAGAGATCTTTGGCGCGCCCCTGTGAATGGGACGGAGAAGATCCCCCACCGAAAGAGGAAGAGCCCGAACCAGCAGCCCATCACCCCCGAGTCGTCGCCCGAGCCAGCCGCTAGGTCAGGGAGCAGCTTCGACACGCATGTTTGCGATGCGAGGAAGCTGGTCGGGCGGTTTGATGAGCTCGATGGTTTGGAGGATGGGATTGTGGGGCTTGAGCTGGAGAGTAGCTTGGGGTTTCAGAGATATTGAGGAGAGAATGGCTCTCTTCTGGATGGGGTGATGTTAAGGTGAAAAATAAGGGTGATGGTCGGAGTGTACACATGTGTATGTGACTGGGGGTTGTGTTCATGATGACAAAGAGCTCTGTGAGAGCCAGGTGAAAGGGATGTTCCCTTTGTTGCAATACCCGCATGTCTGACATAGCGATTTCTGTATATATGGGCGGCACTCGGCTTCTTTGTGTTGGTTTCGTTGATAAATCCGACAATAGACAGACGGCGCGTCCTCATGCGCCTCAAAGTGTCCGTCAGCTTCTGTCCAGGTCCACGCAAATGCGGGTGCTCGTCACCCAAAGTTATGGTGCTAATGGACCTGGAGCTCATAGCTACGATTTTCATCCCAACGTGTTTGTCGCAACTGCCATGTTGCAGACACCCACGGAAGCGCCCCGGGATCAAACCCAAAAGGCAGCCTCTCCCACCAACGGGCTGCTCGGAATCGTATGGATATCCGAGTCCGTGATGGTCTCGCAGTAGGCCGGCCGATAGGGAAGCGTAATATTGAGAAGCTCCTCAGTTGCCTCCTGTATATCCTCTGACGACAAGTAGGTGCTCTCGAAATCGTCATCGTCAGAAATGAGACTTCCCATGCTCGAGGCAGTGCGGGACTCAGTGAGCCCCTTTTCTAGAGAGGACCGGCTCCCCCGCGAGGAGGTGCTAGTCCACTCTGGGCTGGGCGTGATGGGAGGCAACTGGGACACCTCGCTGGAATGTGGCAGGCGGCGCCCGTGCGAGTGGCTGCTGAGGAGGGTCCTAAAGACCTGCTCGGCCTTGGCGATGGTCAAGGGAGCAGGTTCCTCGTAGAGTGGTGGGAGCGTAGATATGGGGGTTGGGGTGCCGAAGCGGCCGGTGCGAGGTGAGTGAAAGCCTCCACCCGAGCGGGTGGGCGACCGAGGGTTCCGTGACGGAGATCTGCTTCCGTCTACAGGGAGCTCACTCACCACCGGCTTGCAGACTAGCGACGCCTGTGGGGCCTTGACATTGCAGCTCGGATGACGAGATGTGTTACCTGATGGGATGGAAGGAAGCTTCCTCGGGACTGAGAGCGTCCGACGGAAGCTCGGTGCCCTGACGGGAACGGGCTGAAGGATGGGATGAGATAGCAACGCGTCCATCAGTGGGCCTTGGTCCCTGGGAAGAGTTGGCAACGCCTTTGTGGGCACCGTTGATACATGCTGCGAGTTTACAGGCAAAGGCTTTCGAGGAAGCGACGGAAGCGGTTTATTGAGGTTGGGGAACAGCTTGCGGAATTTTGGCAACGATTTCCGCGGAATGAGCTGCCAGGTCCTCGCCAACTTGGTCGGCGAGGGTGTCCGGGCTCGTGGACCTTTGGCACGGCTGCTGGGACGAATGAGCGGCGAGGACGCCCGGCTGGGAGTCCGCCTGGGCCAGCAGCTGGCTTGGTCAACTGGAGTGGGAGGCCGCGGGCCTTTTGGTCTCCCCGGCCTCGGTGACATTGTGCATTTCAGAGCCTCATATGCCGCTTTGTACTCCCTCTCACGTTGCTTATACCTTGCTTCCTCTCTATCCATCTCACAAGGGGTCTTGACACGACCTCTCGGCCCCACAAGTCGCGCTTGGGTCTCACTTAGCTTTGGGAGTGGCTTGCGCCGGAATGGATGCGGGATGCTCGGGCCTCGCGGCCCAAAGATTGGGGGAAAAGTCGGCGTTGTTGCGCGTGAAGCGGCTGCTTGCTGCCGACGAGGCAGCTCAGGCTCTGCCATTGCTGGCGCACGAGGCGACGGTGGAACCCCAATGTACATTGTGTTTGAGGTTCGTACAGCGACGGAAACGTTGAAGTTATTGACAACCGTCTACTTCTTTGTCTTGGAGGTACGCACGCACTACGCGACAATCCCGCCAACAAGAAGAGCGATGATGATCCCCAGAACTGTGAGTACAGGGTTGTTGTTGACTAGACCCGGCGCTTGAGCTGCGGGTAATTGCTGTGTCGTCGCGACGCTTGTTTGGGTTGACACAACTTGACGATGAATGACAGTCACAAAATCGTCGCGGTCGGCTTGGGTTCGCGCAAGAGCAACCGCAACGTCAACTGGGGACTCTTCAGCTTGGCGATAGGTGCTAGCAGGCGCAAAGGTGACAAGTGGCATGATGTTGCTTCTCAGCACCTGCGACAAAGGCGAAAAGACGCAGGATGCGGGGTGCAGCAGCTCTACCGACGACTCAAGATGAGCCAAAATGACTCTAGAAGTCAAAATGGTAAGGAGACGATTGCGCTGAAGATGAAGGTATCATCAGAGTTGATGAAAACCTAACAGAAGACTCAAATACCGATGATGTTTTGGTTGTGGTAAATGAGGTGAGAGGTTGTTGTGTGAAGAATTTGAGTCAAGACTGTGTCGCGGGGCCGAAGTTGTATAGTCTCTGCTGGAGTCAAAGTGGGGCCGTTGAGTCCCGTTGAGTCAAAGTGGGGCAACCTCAACTCCCCAGCAACCACTGACGGCAACCAACGGCTGTGACATAATCGCGCAGCCTCTCTTCCGTGCTTCTGTCAGTGATTGCAACCCGAAGCTGCTGCATTTCCCAGGATGGTCTGCAACAGAGGCGGAAGCGCACCTGACTTTGACCAGCGAGAGCTTCTGAGGTGTCCGGGGCTGAGGGGATCTGCAGAGCATTCCGTAAACGCCCGATGCGTGTTGTTGTCTCTCCAGCATCCAGTAGGTAAGAGCTGTAGTCAGAGGAGCGTGCGTGGATGGCAACGAAAAGAGCGATTGACCGCCTTCGCCCAGCTGCCCCAGCCTGCCTGCCAAGGGTATATCACTTCCTCAAGGCTTGCGCCTCGCAGCTTGTCGTCCTTGCGATCTGGGGGGTTCCAACACTTCTCGTCGGTAGCCGGTTTTGCGTATTCGTCACTACATCCTCCTCTTGCGAGTCCTCCCGCTTCCGTCCGGGGAAGACACGTCCGCAGCCTCCAAGATTCCAGCTCATGCATCTCCCAACTACCATGCTCTCAGTGGACAACTCATGCTTCGTGTTTCTGTGACCCAAAACTGGCACAATCACCGTCACTGGCGTTCCGTGACCTGCTGTTCGCCAGTGTTTTTCATCAGCTCGAGCTCGTTGGTGTCCACTGTCGCCTTTTGCTTCCTCTCCTTGCGTCTTTTCCACCAAAAGCCGAAGATTGCGCGCATCAACGTCAGGAACCCAACGACAGCTCCGACAATACTACCAATCTCGCCTCCTCTCGTCAGCCCATCCCGGCCATCAGCTGACGGCTCAGTCGTTGGCTGAGTAGCCGTTGAGCTTGTTGGGCTGGCATTCACTGGGGATGATGTCGTGTTGGGAGATGCGTCCATGACTGAGGATCCGACTGCTATTGAGTTGATTAGGTACCACGAAGAGATTGGGGCTGCTGATGATAACTTACTCGACATTGTCTCTTGAGGCTTTGCGCCGCCCGTTAACACCGACGAGGGGGTGCGCTGACCAGTATCGATCCCAGCCGAGTTTGTTTCGCGGGAAGAGAATAACGGCGCAGAGCTCGTCTGAACCACCAAGGTAGTTGGTACCACAAGAGGTGTGACGAGAGGGGACGTGGTAGGCGCGAGCGATGACGGAGCAGGCGGAGGAGGGGGCGCTACCCAAACATGTTCGCGTCAGTATCCCGGCTGCAGGACAGTGAGGAAGACGGCCCCTACATTTCCGATTACAGTCATAGATCCCGGTGCACAAATGTTCCGCCCAGTTGTACAAGTTCTTGCGGTGATTCCTCCAGCATGAAAAGGATCCTTGACTTGCTTTTCCCGTCCCCGCAAACTCCCCCTGAGCGACTGGTGGGCCAATGGTGGCGGTGAAGACGTTACCGTCGTCGAATCTACCGGCGGTGGCGCTGTACTCCCAGACAGATGTTTGGCCGTATGATGTCTGCGCGACAACGTTCGGGCTGGCGTTGGGAGAGCCAGGGTAATAGGCCATCTGCGATGACCTGACTCCATCATCGCTGATGCAATTGGCCAACACGACGTACTCATCGAGCCCCCGAGTTTCCAGTCTGTCAACTGGTGTTTTAGTGACTGGGCTGGTGTGCAGAGATGCCGGAAAAGAGGCCAGAGCTACTGAGAAGCAGCCCACTCGGGCGAGAAACATCGTGTCGCCGAGATTTCTGTTTCCGGTGATCGATGGGTGACATTGCCCACCACTGTGAACCCGCGTTTCGAGGGTTTGGGTGGCTCGATTATGTAGGTCCTCGATCTGGGCCTCCCCCGACTACTGGCATGCGGCTCAAAACCACGGTAATCGGCGTGACTGTCAGTTTGGGGCAGTGCCGAATGCGTGGGCCCTAAGCCCAACGCAGTTCATGATAAGGTACGTGCCATGTACTCTATTGCGAGTACCACAGGGACGTACGCGAGCCATCGATAGCCGCCGAACATCACACCCTCGACCGGGTAAAGAGCCGGGTCGAGGCTGCACGAAAGGTCTTTTGGGCCGTCTGCTGCGATTTCTCCTCAGCCTCATGCACGATTGACGGTCCCGGCAGTCGGTTGCGTTGGCATTGGCGGGAGAGTGTGGAATCTGCGGCCCGAGAAGGGCAGGTCCAATTTCGAAGACGGTCCAGGCCTCTCTCAGCTCAATCTCGGCTGTTTTTTCCATTCGTTTGGTTAGATTCCGCATTTGATGAGCGTATCTCGTCGACAGCAGTCTTCAGAGAATAGCTAGAGCAATGTTGCTGCTATTCCAGGGCCGATCCAGCAATACTCACTCCATTTGGAAACCATCCGCATTGGAGTTTCAGCTCGGTCAATTCTTTTCTGCGCTGAATATCGACCAACGAGCAGGAGCAAGCACGGCGGTTTGCTTCCCTGACACGCTTCCGGGATTGCTACTTTGGCGGCCGAGGAGGGACGGAAAATGTTTAGAGGTGTGCGCAGCAGGCAGTGGAGTTCTGGATGAAATTTGACATGAGATTTCCAACCTCAGGACGAAGGCGTGCCTGCCAGTGTGGCAGTAGGACTGCCCATTTGTTGGAAGGCCTGAGGCAGCCCCGCATCTCCCGGCTGGACTCCGCATGCTTGCCCCGCACTCATCATCGTCCAACTTTCCATTGACAGAGCCTTGCCATTGCGATCATTTTCCCAAGCATCTCAGCCTACTACCGAGTTCGTCCTACAATACGTGTTATTAAACCCCCAGTTCTCATCCAATGGCGTCCCTGGTTCCACCTGTTCGATATGTGTACTTTCCACTGACGGGTGGATCCGGATCAGACGTTTTCTCGGTCAGGCTGCTTCACCTCCTGCCATCTACGGACCCTGAATCTCAGCTCCGCTGCCATCTTATCGAAACTGCTGTTCCAACAGGGAAATGCACCGATGTTCCCGGAGCGGAGTATTATGCGCTCTCCTACACCTGGGGTGATCCCGTCTTCCCAGAGACGCTCGAAGTGGTGGTCGAAGGCAACATGAAGGGCGGCCAAGGCCCAGCGAGACAAGCTGGCTTGATCCAAATCACGGAAAACTTACAGACAGCACTCCTGAGCTTGCGAAATCCAGATAAGACGCTTGTTCTCTGGGTCGATGCTGTTTGCATCAACCAGATGGACGTGGCCGAGCGGAACAGCCAAGTCACCCCTGATGCCAAAGATCTACAGTCAGGCTGCGTCTGTTATCGTTTGGCTAGGGCGGGACTCCCACGCGCATGGCCACGAGGTTTCGTGTTTGAGCTTCTTCAAGGAGCTGGCAGGCTTAGTCGCCGAGTACGAAACGAACCGGCGCGATAATTTGGAATGGGTGACGGGCTGGAGGAAACGGCTCAACATCAACAAAACGGTGACAGATTTCATGCGGGGTTCAGGTCGTGATTCCCTTGAATGGTTTCTGGACCAGCCTTGGTTTCGTCGCCGTTGGATCATCCAGGAGGTTGTCTTGGCGAAGGATGTGGTTGTCTACTGTGGTTCTTGGAGCATCCCTTGGACAACACTCGAAACGTCGATGCAGGAGCTCTTCAGCCATAGAATGGAGTCCTTTACGGAGAAACAATTGACGAACATGCAGACAGTGTCCCGCATGCGAGATCGAAAAGTCAACAATCCGAAGCGTCTGGGCCCACTGGATGTCCTCCTCAGATTCGCGCACTTCGACTGCGCAGACCCTCGAGATCGAATCTATGCATTGTATGGAATCTTTCAACAGGGCGTCACAGAGCCCTCTCGCTGGGGCCCAATTGGAAACATTGACTACACACTGTCGACGGAGGACGTATTCATAAACTTCACCGCCTCCCTGATACAGAAAGGATACGGAAACAACGAGCCATATCGGTACTCCTCGGCGTTAATATATCTTCTTCAACTTGCCGCAGCTTTTCGACCAAGGCATGCGGGTGCGCATTTGTCTTCTGGGCAGCGACGGACCATACCATCCTGGGTTGTGGATTGGACGGGTGCCCTCTACCTCGAGCCACTTCGTGACTCATTCTACGTCCCGGGTATCTGGGATGCACTCTCCTGGGATACGCGTGAAGCGGCCAAGGTGACCCAGCACGAGGATAAGGGAAAGGTTCTTGAGATAGCCGGTATTACCTGGGACGCTATCATCGCTGTCATCCCTATTGACGCCAAGGCATTCAACAATGTTTCTGATTGCGCACACTTGGCGAAGGCTGCCATGACCGACTTCCTCCATAAGTTTGTGCGGGAACTGGATAGCACGAGCTTTCCAACCACGATGAAGGGCAACCATTACTTGTACTCCTCGGAGCACCTGGTGATGGTTATCGCAAGATCACTCGTGGCAGCTTGGCTCTTCGTGCCCGCCAACTCTTACTTCAGCCAGGATCCGAAGTTTCGCGTCGAGTTCCTGAACAAGTTGAAGTATTCCACTTTCAACCTGCCCGAAATTTTACATAAATGGACGGCCTATGTTGAGCTTGTTGCGTTGACGATGCGCGGCCGGTCCCTATTCATGACCAATGGTGGGCTGATCGGCATCGCTGCAGACGACTCCCATGTTGGGGATGAAGTTTGCCTATTTGAGGGCAGCTACACTCCCTTCATCATCCGTCCCCAAACTGGTCAACCAAATACTAAAAGTGGCGACCAAGCAGCCGGCCATGCAGTTTTGCTCATAAGCGATGCATACATTGGCTTAGCCCCAGCCAAAGGGGAGTCAACTGACCGCCCTGGGAGCGCCTTCTCTGGCACGAAAAGCCTTACTAGCACATGGCAGAGCCGCCAGAGGGTGACGTTCCACATATTGTAGTACCCTATCATTCAGCTATCATCCACATACACGACTCAACGCTCTTCCACGCCAGGGTGAAGGTCAGGAACCTCAGATTCGCCGGTATACCGCCTGCTCGCATCCTCTCTCACCTTGTATGCCTTCTCCGCATACCTCAGGATCTGGAAGTCAATCTCACACACCACCTCACCCTCTTCAGGCCCCAACTCCCCAACACGCCCGAGAATCGGCATCGTCACTTGGCTCCGCCCAAAGGCGTTACACAATGCAACCGCACAGGTATTCTCAAATGCTCTCGCCACAGCAACCCCGTCCAGAAACGCAATCTCCGAGTCCGGATTCAGCGTCCTCACCTGGACATCCACCTCCTGGAGATGCCACCACGCCGGAACGATGACAAGCTCAGCACCACCAAGGATGGTGAGCTCGCGGAAGGCTTCGGGGAACGCAAAGTCCCAGCAGATCAGCAACCCTACCCGGACGATGTCATCCGTGCCTTGAATCGGCAAGTCAAAGGCCTCATGAGGCCTCGGGGGGCCAGCGGTAAGGACTCCCCTCTCAGGATGCCAGAGGTTCCGCTTCTGGTAGGACATGAGGATGTCTCCTGTCCCGGCGGCAATGAGGTACGCCATGTTGCGCATCTCTGCGGGCTCTCCGGGGGGCTGCACGATGATGGTCCCCGGGACGATGTGGATGTTGAGCTCCTTCGCTAGTTCTTGGTACCGAGGGAGGTAGGCCTCGGCATCTTGGCAGGATTCCTTAAAGTTAGGATGCTCAGGGGCCCAGGAGGTGAGGTGGTACTCTGGGAGGACGACGATGTGGCAGCTGTGCTCAACTGAGGCAGCGCGGATCTTGCTGCAAGCGACATTGAAGTTTGCTTCAGGGTCGCAGGGCTGGTCTCTTATGTCAGGGAGGGTTGAACAGCGGGTTTAAGTCTTCTTACCTGCGGTTGGAACTGGGCGACAGAGATTTTGAGTCTCGGTGCCATGATGATGTCATCGCTTGCGATGTTCGAATCCTGGGTCTCAGCCATATTTCTGGATGGAAGTGGTGATCGGGCTGTTGTTGCGTGATTCGACCCCCCTGTTGGTTTTGATGGACTGGGATGCGGCTCTTTTGGATGAAGGGGGTGGCTGTCCGTGGGCGCGACACTGTCGGTTGCTTCCAGGGTCCTCTGGAGGCAACCGCTGCGGTGCACGGGAAACTGCAGGTGTGATTCGCTGGATGCGGTCAGGTGCATGCTCAGCTGCATGCAACGTCTCCCAGCTTCAGACATTCCATCTTGAAGCAAATAAGAACAGAATCCCCTTTCTCGACTCGAAATTTAACGGGCTGTCGCTCCAGCCCTTGAGCGTTGTGTCGCGACTTTTGCTCAATTGCAACAGCCTGGTCTTCGACGGACCCAGGCAGCGACCCCGCCCGACCCCACTCCGAGAATGGGCGCAAAGCCCGCGAGGCTCTCGCCGCCGTTCTCGCAGACGGCCTGTTCGACGCTGGACGAAGAGGGCGTCAAAGTTGTCCATCCAGCAGCCATACCGTTCATTGATGACCTCATCCGACCTGTTGACGATCTCAAAGCCTACCTTAAAACCGACCTCGTCCCGACCAGGCTCGACTTCGTCTATAAGCATCTCCACCTCGCCGGGCGACCCCGCTTCGCGCGCCCGCTCCACCGCCAGAAGCTCCTGGGCCGCACCATCACCATCACCGAGGACGTCAGCGAGCATCTTGTCTGGCACCACGCCCGCATCTTCATCAAACCCCTGCCGCCATACCTCCTCGATCATGCTTTCTGGACAGAGAACCTCTGCGAAGACTGCAGCCTCCATGAGGCCGCGTGCGGGCTCCTCCTCTCCTACGCGTGGCTGGTGAGCAGGGAGAGCGACTTCCGCCTGGCGCGCGACGAGATGCATCTCCTCCCGAGAGCGCTAGAATGGAAAGACTGGGCAGCGTTCATGACGAGCTTCACCGACCACGTCGACACAAAAACTCTGCATCAAGTCGCGCGACGGTACGAGTACGGTGAGCTACGGCTGTCGAGGTTGAACAAGATCTACCGGTACATGCCCATCGCGTTCTCGGCCAGGAACTTCTTCCGCGGGTTCCTCTCGCCATCGATGTGGTACCAGGAGCTCTTCCGGCAGAGCTTCGGGTGGCTTTTGGCGGTGTTTGCGTTCTTTTCGGTGTCGCTATCGGGGTTGCAGGTCGGGCTGGCTACTAACCAGCTCGGGCAGGATGACGATTTTCACGAGGCGTCCTACGGGTTCACGGTATTTTCGCTGGTGACCTTGGCGGGGTCAGTGGTCGCGATGATGCTCACGTGGGCGTTGCTGACAATGTATCATTACATCACTTCGGAGCTGTATCACAATCGGGTCCAATCGTGGAGGAAGAAGAAAAGGAGGGAGATGCTGGGCGACGGCGAGACATGAAAGGTCGTGAGATCAATTGCATTGTTTTTCCCACCACAGTCCTCGAAGCTCCTCCCTGACGCGCGAACAAAGCTGAAGTGCGACATTTGCTTCGCGGCTTGGCAGAGGAGGCATGGGCTGCACGGACCAGGGGATACCAGGCTGCAGTGCGGGGGCGGAGGGGCACGATCTCCAAGGCTCTCAGCCCAGCTCCAACTCCCGCTGAACAGTACTTCGACTGTTGAGGGCATCTGGATCCGCCCAGCATGAGGCTCCTGAACACCCGCACGCTCGAGCTGGAGTATTTTCCGAAGGGCGACAAACCCCCCTACGCCATACTTTCGCATACTTGGGGCACCGAGGAGGTGTTATTTGAGGACGCTCGCCATGGATCCGCCAAGCTCCGCGCCTGCCCAAAGAGGGGCCTCGACAAAGTCACCAAGAGCGCTGAACTAGCACTCTCTGACGGCTACGACTATGTCTGGATCGACACATGCTGTATCGATAAATCTAGTAGCGCAGAGTTGTCCGAAGCGATCAATTCCATGTTCGCGTGGTACCGGCAATCCGATGTTTGCTATGCTTTCCTGGAGGATTACACGCACGGCAGGAGCGATTTGGCGGACAGCCGCTGGTTCACTCGAGGCTGGACTTTACAAGAGCTCATTGCTCCGTTCGACGTCCGATTTTACGATTCGTCCTGGTCTATGTTCGGTGACCGCCTGCAGCTGTCTTCCACGATCGCGAAGATCACATCGGTTGACCACCACGTCCTGTCTTTCACGTTCACACCGCAAGCTCTTTGCACCAACGGCAAGGGTCACCCGCTGCCAGCGCCGACGGAATTTGGTGATACAACCTGCCACATATGCCGTGAGACGACCTTGACGCTCCTTTTTCAATCTTATAGTGTCAGCACCAAAATGTCGTGGGCTGCACGTCGGGAGACCACACGAGTGGAAGATGTCGCGTACTGCATGATGGGAATTTTCGGTGTCAACATGCCTTTGCTCTACGGAGAAGGGGGCAAGGCGTTTCGCCGCCTGCAAGAGGAGATAGTCCGCCGCTCGAATGATCAGACTATTCTGGCCTGGAGAAGAGAAATGTTCTCTGGAGAGGATCTCCTTCAGTCGAGTCGATCGTCGATATTTGCGTCTCATCCGGCCCAATTCCGATCAGGCAACTCATTCCACCCGATACGTGCGCACATGTCTAGACACTCAATCAACCACTCCAGCGCTGGCATGGAAATGGATGTTCATCTAGTTCCTTGCAAGTTTTACTCACCTGACGCCGATATACGATCTCCGAACTTAGGGGCACAAGCGGGCGAGGCATGGCTGGCGGTGCTGAACTGCAGCTACAAGAACGACATCTTCTCCTCGCCAGCCCTACTGTTGGGAAAGATGGATTCCGATCACAAGTTTTGTCGCCGATGCTTTGAACACCCATTCAGCCGATGTCAGTATGTTATCGTCAGCGAAGGCCGTAAATCATGCGAGTTCCTAGCTGAAGCGCCATATCGTATGCTGTTGAACCTGTTCTTCCCGTTCATTCAACCCGGTTGACTCTCATGAGCTGACCTGAGCAATAGCTTACAGAGGAGCAAACGACAAAATTATTGTCAGCTTTGATCCTAGACAACTTCAAAAGCGCAATATTCTTTTCTGCGAGCCTGAGCGAGTTATCAGCGTTCCGTTACCAAAGGCGCGCTTTTCAATGACTTGCGCCCCCAACTTACTATCCCTTCATCGACTGCAGCGATGCGCCGTGCCGTTCAACTCACCAGGTTTAAATGCCGACCCCAATGGCCAGTCACTACCGTTCTGGTGGAGGTCTCAAGAGGGTCGGGGGATATACAGCAAGCTTGTATACGGGGCAGCGAGTATTTCAGAGGAAGGATTTCAAGGGATGTTTGTCCTGTGGGGTGTATGGTATCCCAAGGCTCACATAACAAATCTTGCTTTCACGGATCCCTTGGGGTGGCGATCACCCAGAGTTTGTTTGTTTTGCGAAATCTACAGTCTGCCTGACCACCAACTGCTGTGCGACAACACCCTTTCTGACCAAGACTGGGTTGTCAAGCTTGTCGGGACTGTTTCGTCGCGTAACGAAATTGTCAAACACCTTCCTCCAGACGCATCCAAACTGTCGCTCACTACATGCAGACGGTTGTTGGATTTGGGCAGTGCACGCGGGACTGTTCAGGCGGTTGCTGAACTATCCATCAAGGAGTTTCTTCAGCGGCCGATGGTTCACATTCAAGTCTCCCTGGAGTATCAGAAGCACTAGGATGGCTTGGTTCAGGGGGCCCTTTTCACCGAAAGCCAGACCGTCTACCTTTACTGCTCGCAACGCCAAACAAAGGATAACCCAGTGCTCTGCTTTCTGCCCGAATCAAGGCCCGGCAATATGGATCCAACGAATTCAGCCTGAGGAGCGCGTCAAGTCTATCTAGCGTGACCTTGGCCGCTTAGCGCTAGTATTAGAGTCGGGCGGGCGCAGAACCAGCGGGCGCCACTTACGGCATGTCCGCACACGACTGGGAGCGGGAGCTTGGTCGCAGTGACAATGCCAAGGGGGTCACTAGGCTGGATGGCGGTTGAAGTGGGACCTGCTGTTGTCATGGTTCACGGATGACCCGAATGTCAGAACCATCCTAACCTCCGCGAGCCTTTGCGCCGGGGACGAGCTTGTCGCAACCGGCTCATGTCTTGTGGGATTCCCAAGCTACGCGACACACTAAGCACGAGTTGGACGCTCCCCCCGATGGCAGAGGCCTTGACACGACAACCCCCAGAAGAGCTACCGAACTTGACAGCTCTTGGTAGTAAGGACCTCGTCCACGTTTGCATAACTCGTCGTCTGACATCTTCTTCAGCTTCAGCTTCGGATTGATCTTCACCTGCGCGTTGAAGTCAGTCCGGCAATCACCGAGCCCAGTCGGCAGGCTAGCAATGCCGGCCAGGTAATCGGCGAATCGTGCTGGCCCAGCACGACAGGGCCAGGCGACCAGAACCCCTGAGCCAACTCTCGCAGGTCGCCTCACACAAAATAAAAGGCAAGTCTTCCCCGGGGGGACCTCTCATCATCCCAACCTCACGACATCTCCCAGAGCTATCACCGACCCGCCATATCCTCTTCCCTCTCTTCGCATTCTTCGCAGCAACCACCATGGCTCCCACCCGCACATCTATCTGGGCCGCCTCCCTCCTCATCCTCTCCACCACCATCAGCGCACTCCCCAGCGATGCCACCGTTCCCTCTCTCCACCACAATAACCTCGACCCCCGCGGAAACTACCCCAGCAACCTCCAACCCCCCCAGGGACACTACGACGGCCGCTACCGGTACCAAGGCTGCTACACCGACTCGCGCGCCGTCAAGTCCCTCACGGGCAAAGTCACGCGCGACCCGCACATGACGCTCGAAAAGTGCGCCTACGAATGCAAAGAGTACCCCTTCTTCGGCACCGAGTACGGCACGCAGTGCTTCTGCGGCACGGAGCTCGAGCGCTCGGCGCGGCGCAGGCCGCAGAGCGAATGCGTCCAGCGCTGCGGCGGGAATCCTTACCAGATCTGCGGCGACGCGGACAGGCTGAGCGTGTACGCCAACGGGGATTCCACGCGCGCCGACAACCTCGAGTATGTGGGCGGGTTCAAGTTTGCGGGGTGCTGGTCGGATAGTGTTGCGACGAGGTCGCTCCAGGGGAATATGCGTACGGACGGGAAGATGACGGTTGAGCTGTGTGCCAGGGTCTGCCAGGGGAGCAAGTACATGGGCTTGGAGTATGGGAGCCAGTGCTTCTGCGGGAACCATCTGGGAGGGCATGCGGTGCACAAGGATGAGTGTGGGTATCTCTGCGTTGGTAACAAGAGGGAGATTTGCGGTGGCTCGGCGCGGTTGAGCCTTTATTCTGTGAGCCAGCATTAGGATGGGGGCTACCGTGGTTTGTCCAGTGTCGTATGATGCTCTGTTGCGATGGGGAATTTGAGTGATGGCATAGATGGGGTAAAAATGGCGTTGAGAGATATGCTGATCTGGAGCGCTTGCGCTTCCGCTGCGAGCCAGCCACAGCCTCCACAGCCACAAGCTCTGCGGCCAGCCGAAGGCTGGCCACATCGATTCAGGGGCTCCACCCCAAGTCAATGCAGCGGGGAGGCAGCTCTTGCTGGTTGTATCTAGAGTATCCTAATCGTAATAGGCTTCTGATATAGAGCTACAGATATTTCCTTTGTTGTCTATCCTACCCCTCCGGTGGGAGTGCCCGCACCTCGGGCGAGGGACGGGCTTGGCGGACGGGAGTTCGGAGCCGGTGTGTTGATGCAGTGACCACGAGGGTGCGGCGCTCCTCCTTCACAAGCTGAGTCGAACCCCTGAAGGGGTCCCACGCCTCTCCGCAGCACTGCGCTCCTTTGCCGCTGAGGCTGCCTGTGCGACAGTTATGCGGAGTCCTGCCAAGAGAACGAAGCCGGTTGTTCAACATCCTTCAGGGGCCACCGGTCCAATCGCGGACAGGCTGCGCCGCAAATCGTAAGGTCACTGGATCGAAGGCGGGGTCACACAAGGCAGAAGCCCCGGGTGCTGCCGCTTGCCTTGATCGGTTCCCGGGCTTCTCCTCATTAATGTCAGTTCCGCCCCTTGCCGTGCGCCCGAGACCACCACCTTCGTCTCTCCTCCACCAACACCACTAACAACGATCACGACCGACCATGGCCGATCCCACAAGCGCCCCGATCTCCGCCGAAGATGCCGCCTTGCAGAAGGAGCAGGAGGCCTGGAGACAACGGCAGCACAAATACCTGGAAGAGCTCAAGAAGCAGTACCCGGAGCTGAATGTCGAGCCCGATCCCAACTTCTTGAGCGGAACTCGCGAAGAGCAAATGGAGCGCATGGCTAAACATGTCGAGGAGGTTGCGAGAGTCATGGGGGAACCGAATGCAAACGCGCCCATACCCGGCAACGAGGAACCTTGGTGGAAGACGTTCATCAACTTCGAGGCGGATCTCAAGGTATGCCATTCTGTTGGATTCGCTTAACCCTGGCAGTCGCTAACCATCTTGTAAAGGAGACTGTCGATGAGAAGACTCGGAAGGAGCTCGACAAGGTCACCCAAAGGATGTACAGTGAGGGGCTTACGCCAGAGGCCATCACGAAGGCGCGAGAAGAGGGCGAGAAGCTGCTTTCCGAGTATCCTTCCATTGTTGAGAAGGTGAAGGCTTTCTTGTTCAATGACGAATCGCTGAAGAAGATGCGGGAATTCTTGCACACGAATGCGGCCGAGGGGAAGCCGGGTTTGTTTCCGTATCCATTGGGCAACAAGGGTGAGGTGAAGGAGGAAGAGTTGGTCGAAAGCCTTGACTGAGCATGCAAAGCAGCATGGAGCATTGTCTTTCCCGTTTATATTATCCGTGCAAAAGGGGGTTGCCTTTGACTAGATCTGTTGTGCTCCCCTTGTGACTCGTCAAGTCAGCGCCTGTCAAGTGTGTGGATGACGTTGGCGAGGAGGTCTCACCCTTTTTGCTCACTCTGTTTGCGCCGCGCGCCAGACGTCTTTTCCAAACAGAGACCTCAAAACCGAATCATCTTGCCAAGTTCAAGCCGTGAAGCACAGCAGCCCAGCCACCACAAGCCCCAAAGCCAATCCCCTTACTGACGGATCGCTCCTCTGCCCTGCACTCGTACTCACCTCGACATACAAGACTACTCTCTCGCCTTCCATCTTCCTCACTTCGTGGTAGAAGCAATCTGAGAAGCTCCCAGTCGTCTCTCCATCTGTCTTGTGAACCCTTGCATCTGAAATCTCGCACCAGACATAGCAGTCTTCGATGACACTGACAAGACTTGGGCTGCAGCACCCGTCCATCGCTGGCTTCGACGCATTGGTGACAGGCGCTAGGGCGAATTTGATGTCCTTGGGTATTGGAAGCGCCCGAATGTCGCCGGGAAGGCTTGTTGGGCCCGAGCAGGGAATTCGACTCATCTTCGATCTCCGTTGGCGATTTCGATTCGTGGATGACTGTCGCTTGGGGGCTTTGTTTCGGTGGATTGTGATGTGTGGACCGTTTTCCTGTGCGATGGTCCCGCTGTGGGGAAGGCTGTTTTTATATCGATCCAGCGCGGCGGTGCTGTTGCGTCAGTGGAGGATTCCAATGATATAGACCCTGTATTGGGCATGCCGTCTTGCCTGTTGATCTCCAACTGGGCTGTGTTGCTCGCACTCCTTCGAGACCGAGCCCATGTGCCGTCCGACCCGAAAACTGGGCACTTCTCCACAGCGACCCCAACTGTTTCGGTGACGTACATGGTGTATTATCGAGCTCTCGGGCTCCAAATTTCCCGCGTTATGTGCTTCTCCATCTTTCGCGCCATTGTGCCTAGAGTCTGGAGTCAGGGGGCGATGGAAGTTGGGCGCTTGCACCCCGCCGTCGGGACTTCAGGTAGTGCCGTTGCGTGGGCACAGGACGGAGACTGGATCGCTCTCAAGGATAGTTCGGAAACTTCGCCTAATGCTGGGGAGAGAAGCCCACCGCTTGCCTGATCGATATGTTGTCACCCTTCCAAAAGCCCTGCAACTTGACCCTCGTGGAAGCAGTGTACCCCATCGAGAGACGTGCGAGTGGCTAGGTTCTGGGAAGCGGCGCAGAGTTTAATCTTGGGTGGGCTTCAACCGCGCCGTAACGAATGTGGAAAAAGAATGCGGCAGAGCGCGAATGGTGAGGTGAATTGCCGGAAAAAGAAGCTGTACGCCTCGCGTCAGAGCGAAGCAACGGATGAAAGCGACCGAACCAGGGTGCGGTGTGTTTTTTTTGAAGCAGGAGCGACTTGAATGATGGCCAGGTGGGTTTGGTTCGGGCTGCGCATTTTCTCCTACCTTCAGCACCAAGACCACCTGATTTGATGTCACCGAGCCCAGCGCGCGATTATGGAAGCACAATGCATTGTCACGGTCAACAAGGCAGATCTATTTTATTATCACAACATCTTGTCGCTTGCAGTCCACAACAACCACAAAGAAACCCCACCGGCTGTCGATGCCCCTCCCGAATCCGCCCGACGCTTCCCGAACCTCTGCCGACCTAGCGACGACTACACTCCAAAAACCTCCTCCTGTTACCCGATCCGAACTCGAGGGCAGTCCGCTCCTAGTCATCCACGAAACGGCTTAGTCACCCAACGCCGGCGCATGCTCCGTCCGGCTCAAATCCTGACTCCACCGCCCCTTGTACGGCGGCTCCATCATCTCCATGCGCTCCTGCGCCATCCGAATAAACGTCTTGGGCTTCTTCAACAGCTCAATCCTCCACTTGTTGTGGGCGCGCGCCAAGATAACCATGCATCGCCACTTCAGGTGGGAAGGCACGGCGCTGGTCTTGCACCGGAAGAGCGGATTGTTGAGGTACACTTGGTTCATGTTGCCTCTGTACTTCTCGTACAAGGCGACGAGGTCTTCTTGCTCTTTCTTTTGTGGGCGTCGGCTGAGCAGGGCGCTCCAGCGGTCTCGTCTGGCGCGTTGGAGAAGTCTCTTGCTGGCTCTTTCGGCGGCGACGCGGCCTTCTTCTTCTTTTTCTTCTTCTTCTTCTTCTTCTTCTTCTTCTTGCTCGCTGGGCTCGTCGGGCTCGCTGTGTTTGTTGGGATCGTAGTTTGAGGTGATGTCGTCGTCGTCGGAGGGCGGCCCTTCGAGGTCGGGTGCTGAGACCATGTCATCGTCGTCTGAGGGAGGGGGGTAGTCGGGATCAGGCTTGGGCTGGGAACGTGGGGATGGACCGCCGTCACCGTGGTTTTCCGAGGCTCTCTCTTCTGCTTCTTCTAGGCCACCCTCGATGGAATCCCCCATTACGCTCCCGGGCGGTGAGATCTGCCCATACGTCTTCTTTGGGAGGTGGACCTCCGCGGGCAGTGCCGCGTCTCGCTCAAGACTTTTTTCGTTGGTATCGACATCCGAGGCGCCCCGCCAGAGATTTGCTGTTACATTCTTGATCGAGTCAAGGCTGATCAGATATAGCAATAATGGCGGAGTCTGTGTGGCTTGATCTTGCTTGGTCAAGAGCCAGACTCTTTCCCGGAGGGTTTGTCGAGCGAGTGCGTGTCATCAGGGGGCAAGCCGGAGTCGGCATCGCCATGTTGCAGGGAGCACGAATACTCCATGTTCAGGACGAAGGGACGCTCGGGTCACAATGCCTCTGTCAAGTGAGGGATGGGCGTGTTGTTGAACGACAAATGTTCAAGAATGATCGCCATGGGGCGCTCCTCAACTTATACATGACAGCAACCTGAACCCTGCGGATCAGGAGCAGTTCTCCCCCTTGCCGCCAAAGATGCGCGTCGTGGGCTGCGGGATCTTCCAGTAAGAACCATTTCTGTTGTGTTCTCTTCACTTGACGTCCTTGTCTACCCCCCTTTTTATCAAGGCATCAACATCCTCATCGCCTGGCTGTCCCTCGCTTTGGCCTCAAGGACTACATCATTACGCGCTTGCGATGGAATGGATTGGATATAGCCACTATCTGCCAGGACTCGTTGCTTCTACGACTTGTGGCCGACGGCCAACGTCGATAGCTTGCGAGCCTCCTCCCAGATGGATGCAGTTTTCTGCCCTGGTCTTTTGAATGACCCAGGCCCTTTGGGATCTCTAATTAATGTGCCTCAGGTTCAATCTGCAAAGATGTCAGCGCACAAAGCTGGGATCTGGATAGGGATGCACCACGATACCCATACAAAGTCCTCTACCCGATCGATTCTGAACCTAGTGCCCCGCTGCCGGTCACCGACAAGGAGCGAGAACTCGCTATCGAAGAGTACAGCACAACTTCAAATTGATGGAGTTTCGTGGAGCCGCGGGGACAGTGGCCATGTCCATACTCGAGGTGGCGAAGCTGGACAATATTGCCGCAGGCACACAATAACAGGGACATCACTTTACGGTCTGAACACCTTGAAATGATTGGTATTGGGCGGTAGCGAATGGGCAGGGGGGAGCCCCCTTTGGCTGGGGGAACCTGGGAGAATCGGGGGATTGAGATATGTCCGGAGCCTCGGGATCTGGAGAACGATCTTTGATGGCCAAGTCAACGCAGCTGGGAAGAGAGCTAGTAAGGAACATCAGGGATTCACATGGGTCTGATATAGTCTTGAGGCTGCGTTGGCTGACTTGTAATGCAAAGATCTGTGTTTATCCTATCATAATTGCGTCCATTCCTCCATCACTTCTTGTGTTCCCGGCTCGCCTGGGAAAATGTGAGATTATTGAAGCCAGCCTTTGAACTTGGTCCAGGGAGCCGTCCAGCTCATTGTAGAGTTCAATAAGCTGGTCTCGCTCCGCTCTGGTCACCGGCCTGGAGGTGTCAAGGTAGTTAACATCCTCATCATCGGCCTATCAGCATTATCGCTTTCCGACTATGGCTAATCCTCCCGGTTATCTCGATAAGGGCATGGTGTTGGTACAAAGGAGCACATTTCTGACTCGGTGGTTTGAGTCCTTGGCATCCTCAGCGATTGGCTGGTAGCCCTCGCGCCCGGCTGAGCCGAACCGTCGTCGCCTTGGTGTCGTTGGACTCCGACGGATTCAGGCTCTGCCTCCCCGGTCTGCGTTGCCGCATCCCGGTAGGCAGCACGGGCCGGGGCCGCCGCCTCATTTTCTTCCTGCTTCATCGCAGGTGTATGCTGGATGTTTCGTTTGCTGCTGCCTGATGAAATGTCAGTAGTCTGTTCTATGTACACCGAACGCAGACGACCAGCCCGTCTGAGAGACAAAAATGTGCCCGGGTGAAAAGTTGGGGAGGATTTGGGCATTTGCCTCTAATGGGAGTTCCAAGGGAAATGCACAGAATATTCGCAAGAAGATGACGTACCTGCTTCAGTCTTGACCCGAAGTGAGGGGAAATCATCATCGTCGTTCTCGGGATCGCGATGAGCGGGATGGCCGTCTGATAAGACATCATTAGCATTTTCAGAATGGATGGGGAGGGTAGCGCCTGGACGTACAATCAGCAGCCTGCGGACCGCGGCGCTTGCGTTTGCGCTCGCGACCGTCGTCACCGTCGGAAGGCGCGCGCTTGCTCGGGCCATCGAAACGAAAATTGCCATCGGGCTCGGCCATCTTCAATGTGATAAGGGCGATGTGAAGTCTTCGCGGGTTTGGTTACCAAAGAGGAGATGGGTGCGGCGAAGGGTGAAAGCGTTCGCAAGAAGAAGTTCGCAAGTGAGGAAAGGTTTGCGAGTGAGGAAGAGTTGCGAAAGAAGTGAGCTGGCGAAGGAAATATTTGGAGGGGGAGAGGTCAATATATACTGGAAAATAGCGGGTCCCAGTGAATTGATGAAAAAGATCAGCTGAAAGAGGAAATTTCTGATGTCCCCATGATCAACTAGGAGAAGACCAGATGAATGAAATATGCACCTGACCCCCGGGGAAGTGGAATGAAAATCGGCGCGGCGAGTGGAACATATACTGGAAAACGGCGGGGCCCAGTGAACTTGTGAGAGATGAGGTGGAAGAGAAGATTTCAGACGCCCCCATGATGAAACAGGAGAGGACCAGATGAATTGAAGCTGTTGCTGACGCCGGGATGAGTATACAAGGTTCCGCCTGACCATCACAGGTACTTATGGCGCTTGAACCTTCACCGTCAAGGCTCTACAAAGTCACATTTGCTGTTGAGGTAGGAGAAGAGTAGGCGAGGGAGGGCAAAGTCTTTACGTGCGTAGATGTGTCGAGGGGTATGCGCCGCGGGCCGATCAATTCCAAGTGGCAGCTCCAGGTGGTGGGAAATGTTGCAAATAGCCAGGGCATATAAGCCAAGTGGAGGCCTGCGTAGGGCCAAGGATCCTTTTATTAGCTGTGCGACAGGAAATTCCACCTTCGGCATATGAAGAGGGGCACGACCACTAGGGCTAGCTGTGCGGATGGTGAAGTGAATAGAGGAGGTGAAGTGAATAGAGGAGGTGAAGTGAATAGAGGAGGTGAAGTGAATAGAGGAGGTGAAGTGAATAGAGGAGGTGAAGTGAATAGAGGAAAGGTGAAACCAACATGCTCTTCAACCCCACCGCCTCGCTCTAGGCTCTGTCCAGTCGCACGTCTCCCACCAGAGTCGACATCGCCACTGTAGGGATAGCCCTGACGCCGAAAAGTTGGGGGACCAACATTTTTGCTTGCTAGTAGTTGCCCTTCCCCACAAGCTCTCGGCAGGAACTCATCCGTTTAAGTTCCCGAACTACACCGGAGATCAGCCCGTCATTGTAAACCTGGGCGAAGATTGCTATGTGGTGTCCAGAGCTATGGAGGGGTAAGATAAAGTGAAGTCTGACGCAGTATGAGGCACGAGCCGTAGGGAAAAGAGATGAAAAGAACATAAAGCTCGACACCAAAGAGCTGGGGCCGTGTATCTCTTTCGATGGGCGTTATCTTTACCCCTCTCCCCGAACGGGCTCAGGGCAGTCTCGGTATCATGACCGGCAAAATTTCTTGCCCTGCTCGCCTGTCTCCAGCGACCCACCGTTGGACATCCGCTCCTGGCTCAAACGGATGCGTTTGGGCTGGGAGCCCTTCAACTTGATCCGTCCAGCATTGTGGACTCGGGCAAGAGTGGTCCGATGTCGCCACTCAACCCGGAAGCGCTGTGGATGTCGATCCCTGTGGACCTCGGAGAGACTTATCAGCTCCTCAAGCTCCAGTGCGGTTATGGGTGCAGGAGGCGTAGGGTTGTAGCCTGGAGCTGCCATATGGACATGCTTGGGCACTTGGTCGCCCTCCGCCTCTCCATCATCCTCCAGCTCCTCCTCGTCATCCAGCTTCCTGTTGTCTTTCTCCGGTCCGCCGTTATCCGAGGCATCATGCGAGCACGATGCGTCCATTCTCGTAGTGTCAACGGGGAGCAGCTCAGTGGGAGAGCGCACTGGATGTTGACCATCGTCTTGGATGAGGTTAACAAAATCGAGAGGGTACGAAGCGCAAGGAAGACAAACCAGAATCCGAATCCTCTATGACGATAACCTCAGGGCTGTTCGCATCAAGCGCGACGCTGGGTCCCTCTGGAACGGACGGGGAGGGATATGGGAATGTTGAGCTCAGAGATCGCGCGGGCGACGCTGGAGCAGAACCAGGGGCTCGGTTTAGGGGACTTGCCGGCTGATGGTTGAGGCATCCACCATGTCACAAACTTGACCCTCCTATCGGGTTCAGCAATTCTGCTCCGAGAATAGATGTTTTTGGGTTCTTAATAAGCAGCGCTGGTAGAAACACAGCCCCAATCATGACTGGCTGTCTGCGAAGACGCAGCAGTCGTACCCCTGACTGTCGAGTCAGGATAAAGACGGCGAAGTTGAAGAATCCGGTAGCGATGAGGATGAGACAGCGCTGCCATTGACCTCGATTAAAATTCCGTTTCTTTATACTGATCAGATTCCGCACCACGTACGGGTGTCTCGGCGCCGTGGATTTCTTCCAGAATGGAGAAAGATCTGACAAAACCGCGAAGGCCCTCGAACCCCAAGATATCACCGACGTTCCGAGGGCAGACGTAGTGAATGGAAGGAAACAAGTGAACAAAAAGGCGTCGAGAGGGCATCAAATATTCGTCAAAGGCCCCGGAACAAGCCACGAGAAAGCTCCAAGTCCCATGCTGAAAATGCGCTACAGGCCTCGCGCGCCACCAAGAGAACGATGATCGCGATCTGAGGCGAAAAGGAGTCAGGGCGCCGGCGCCTGTATCACCGAGAACGAGCAATAGGCCTCTGCCAAGCGGGCAAAGGCCTTTGCTTTATCCATCAAGGCCTCCGAAGGGTCCAGCAATGCCTCAGACACAACCTCAGGACGCCCAGGAGGCAAGAGTAAAGGCCAAGATTGCGAGTCAATATTGTATGGACAAGGGGAATGGAATCTCTATCAGCAGCCAGATGGGCGCCCTCCCAAAACACAGTAAGAAGCTTCATACGGCCAAGATTCATCAAATAAAAGTCATACGAAGTACTATTAAAGTATTCTCCCAACAAAAACTCCTTCAGAAAGCCCAAAAACCTCCGCCGAGCGTACCATCAATGATCACTAAAATACTGGCTCCTACCCAGACTTCACCACATTACCGACATACAAATCCCGCAGGCGTCGATTCTCGATCCGCGTCTTGTGCATGTCGAGCAACTCAAGTCGCCCCTCCCCTGCAGCCTTCTCCAGGATCTCCAGCAACCGTGGTGTATCCGCTCGGCCTCGGCGCCGGCTAAACCTCAACTTCCTCCGAATCTGCTTAAGACTGCCGTTGTGGCGGATGTATAGATCGATTAGCTCTTCCTTTTCTTCGCGAGACCCAACGTAGGCGGCTTCGCTCAGACGGGACCCTCGGCTCTTCTGCTGAATTTGAGGTTCCGGTTCGTAGGGTCGATACATCCACTCCGGTATCTTGACAACGATACAGTCCTCGATACGCGTGTCCGTGTTGGCTGGGTTCTCTGGTGTTGGGACTTGAGGGGGTGTGGGCTTGGCCGCCCGCGGCGGGGTGCTGGTCTGCCGTAGGTCGCTGTTCTGCGGCGGAGCGCTGCCCTGCGGCGGAGCGCTGATCTGCGGCGGGGCCGTGGTCTGCGGTGGTGGTGTTGGCGAAGGAGGAACAGGAGACAAGGTGGACAATCTAGAGAGGGAAGACACGGGCGAGGAAGCTAATGCATTTGGTGCCGATGGCACCGGCGTCGCAGATATGCGATCGAGGGCTTGGGCTTGTTTTTGGACCTCGCCATGAACTGGCGGAACCGGTGTGGTGCGTTTCCAGAAGGGCCCTTCCCTAGCTTTGAGGGTCTGAATGATACGCCTTTTCGGCCGGGGCGGGTGCTGTGAGAGCGGTTGTGCCGACGCCGCTCTCTTCCGCGGCGTTGGCACCGGTGTTGGCGATGAGAACGGAGCCCCCCTGGGAACATCCGAAGCTGCTCTGGTGGTTTCCGGTCCTAATTCCACCAAAGGAAAGACTATCTCGGTCGTAGGTAGTACTTTATCAACGGCAATAGGGTCCGCTGGTGGGAGCTCGCAATGCTCTTCCGCGTCTTCGGGAGTCTGCTTCTCCACAACGACAGGGGCCTCCTCCCTCTCCATCTCAGGGGCGCTGTCAACGACGTGAAAACGGGGCTCCGTGACATCAGACTCCTTGGAAGAAAGGTCCTCAATTATTGTAACGATGGGCTCAGTGACAACCATAGGTTCGTCTTCAACAAATGGTGGCTCATCTTTGATGGAAGAATGCGCAGCCGCAAAGTCCGCGGCGACGCTCGGACCATCTTGCGGGGCGACGGGCTGAGGAGTTGGGCTCTTCTTCTCCTCGACCTCAAAGAGGTCATCGGAATCGAAGACCTCGTCAACCTCGGCGACCTGAGAGCAGCGCGGCGCCGACCGGCGCGGCACTCCTTCAGGAAACACGCGCCGCAGGGCGGCTTGAAATTGCACCGGCGGAATGGGCGCTGTTGACAGTCAGCCTTGAGGGATTGCGACATCACACCGACAACGGAGACCTGCCTCTCTTCCCCGTGCGCAAACCCCGCCTACCGAGACTCGGCAGGCGTCTGTTTTCCTTGAAGGTTACCATGACGCTATCTGCGACTGGCTGGCTTTGGAGGATTGGTACCTAGGCGGTGCTGATCTTGAAAATTGAAGAGAGGGGATAAGTTGCAGGTGCAAGGATGGTGGGATATGGTTTGCGTGCGACAAAATGTTGCATGTGGGGCCTTTGACAAGGCTATTTTATGAAAGTGCCCTCCAGCACGCTTTCTATTCCTATTCGGGGAATACCCGACCTCAGATGGTCGAAACAAACAGGGGCCAGCTTCCGAGGTAGCCCTACGTTCTGGCGGTAAGACAGTAAATGCTCTCCAAAGGTGAGTAAATTGAAGACGAATGGAGAGAGAAATGGAGAGAGAAATGGAGATTTTCTAAGGTTGCGCACGAGGCCACAACATGATCTACCTTACAGGGTCCCGGCAAGGCGCTTTTGGAGATTCCATTCAAGGGAAATGAAACAAAAGGAGCTGTGTTGCAGCAAGAAAGGTATGCGCATGCTATCGGCCCCCTTTATATCCTCCAAAATCTCGGTTTGCATGAGCTGTGACGTGGTTCAGTTTCCCCTGTCACGTTGCTTGGTGCGGGCAAGCAGTAACATTGCTCATTCTCACGACATGCAGCGCCCCACCTTCCACACACGCGGCTACAGGTATTTCGATGTCCCCCCCCCAAAATGTGACATGACTCGCCCCAGCGCAATCAAGCCCTTCTTCTTGCTCTGGAAGATACATCTAGAATTTCTAGAAATATTACAAGTTTGCGAAGCGCTTTCAGCACAATCGTTGGAAGGCGTGCACGCGTCTCAATGCCAGGCATGCGGCTTCCCAGTCCACATGGAGGGTGCCCCACATCTCCCCAATTAGTCCCCTGTCGCCAGCACAATGATCTCTCACCCCGAACACAGACCGCAAACAACCTGGAAGGGGTAAAAGCTGTCTACACTGGCAACGAATGCGACAAAGGGCGCTCCTGCAATAGCGACACCCAACACTGGCTCCAACCCCATACCTAGGATCTATCCAAACATGAATCAAAGCATGATCCCGGACGACTCGTCTTGCGGCCACCGGGGCCGCGACAATTCACAGAGCCCCGAGAAATCTCCACGACTTGTCGGACGCGAAGGCGCAGCGGCAACAATGCTAAACTCCACACCGAGAGACGCGAACCTCTCCTGCAGTCCCGCCGCCTTGAAATGGCGCGAGTCGTCGCAACGAATCCATTTGAGGTTCGGCATCACTCCCTTCTCAACGTCCTGACGGAACGAGCACCAAGCACTCCCGTCAAACGATGGCACCGAAGCGGCCCTGATAATCTCGAGACCCCGAAGCGTGGGCGGGAGAAGCCTCGCGAAACTATCCACGTTGCTAGGGCTCGGGATCACCTGCCAGCGTGATGTATATTCGGCGGCCCTCTGGTAGCGTAGCCACTGTGACGCCGTGCTGTATTCTTGTGCGTATACCTCTTCTGATGTCAGAGACGCCAGCGCCAGAGCCGGAATCACAAGGGTCTCCAGGGTGGTAAACTGCTTCAGCGTGCGGCGAAGGATCCGAACCGCATCTTTCATGCCGGGCATCGTCAACTCGTTGCAGTCGAGGTGAAGATGGGTGAGGTTTGGAGAGTTCATCCAGGCGGTCATGTCGTGGCTCGGTCTGAAGTATGGGTGCAGTGCGGAGATAAGATGGAGACGATGCGGCGAAAATAACTGGGCCAGCTCACGATTATCATGGTTCTGGCCGCCGACGATGCGCAGGTCGGTGACGCTTGCAAAGGGAGACGCAGCTGGCCAAGTTGACTCGCTGGCTCCGAGATTGCGCGACCATGAGACCACCTCCTCATGGACTTCGTGAGGCTTGCGGATTGTCAAGGTTGTGAGTTGGCATGCTCGGCCAGGGAGGTGATGGGGAAACCAAGAGGGCAGTCCCTGTGACCAGTCGAGGCTCACAAGCTCAAGGTGACGGAGCTTTGGAAAGCTCCACAAGGTTGGGGTAGCCGACTCTGGGAGGTCCAAGACGCCGTTTCTGAGGGCTCGGTGTCTGAGTTGGAGTTCAAGGTGGTGGTAGTAAACCTGGGGGTGGTTGAGAATGTTGTTTCCGCGGGTTTGGCTGTGAAGTTCGCGGAGTTCAGCGAGGTGATCGAGAAAGCTGCGGTTGTTCATCATGGTAGATGGAAAGTGGTTGATGTATCGCGTGGAGTTGAGCTCCCAGCTGTTTTCGATCGCGCCGGCAGCGGACAGCCAGTCGCCAGCGCTGGGGAAACGGATATGCTTGGGATGAAAGTACCAGTTGCGACCCGAAGTGTCTGGCAAGTGATACACCATGTGTTCTAGATTGGGCATCAGTCCGCACAAGGCCCATGGGAGATAGCTAGCGGCTACATCTGGGCCGTCCAGCCCGAGAGCCCCCGAGAAGATGTTGCAACCAAGCGCCGCTTCGATCTTTACCACCAGCTGGAGGGTCGTCCACAATTCATGGTGCACGAAGACCTTGGGATCTAGGATGAACTCATCAGCAAAGATTTCATCGTCATAGAAAGCGAAACCCACGTACGAACATAGGCCCTCTTGATGCGCGCCGCCAGATCTGGCCGCTTGATGATGGTATCGACGAACGACTTCAGGGGTTCAAATGTTTGGAACGCGCATTCCTGATAGAGCAGTGGCTGTAGCGTGTTGCGCATCAGCTTCGACACGAGACAGAATTTGTACAGACTTCTCAAGCCCTCTGCACTTTGTGCTGTTGACGTGGCGAGCAATGCGCCGGGACGTGATTGAATCCCTGGAGCATATTGAACTTTGGCAATCATCAAAACGAGCTCCATTGGCAGGTTTCCCCATACTGAAGGGTCCATGTCGACTCGCTTGGGGTGCTGTCCGCGCGCACTTGTGTCGGCCCTGGTCAGAAACTAGGGAAGATAGTGGCCGCGAGATGGAAAGTTCCATTTTGCGACCTTTTAAAGGGGATCAACCCAATAAGGTTGGGCGAGCCGACTTAAGGTTATGCCATGGTGTACCGAGGCAAGGTCAGCATGCAGCCCCTCGTCTGCTTGCAAAGCTTCGAACGTCGATTATTAGTGATAAAGCGCTAACAGCTAATGGTGGCGCCAACACTACGTCGCGATAAGGAAGCATCGTCGTTCCCAGTTTGGGTTAGCGCCGTCTTCATGTTTCCCTCGGTGCACCGGCGCGGTCGGCCAACTTCTTGTCGGCCTGGCAGTCCAAAATGAAGCTGAACATCAGGTGTGCCATTGGACCTTACTGTGCGGCAGGGAAAGCAGATAAGATTCCAGATATGGGGACCGCTTTTCTGCCCGCAGGGATGGAAATGGATAAGTGAGAATTTCCACCAGCATTGACACTCGCCTTCTTAGCTCAGTGGTAGAGCGCGTCACTCGTATTTCCCCTTCTAAAATTGGTTCTACTATGACGAGGTCGCTTGTTCGATCCAGGCAGGAGGCAGTTCAGTAACTTTTTGCTCGTTTCACTTTGAAATCCCCATCTCACCGAACATTTTTGGTGTGGAAATCCAACGCCTTTTGGCCCACTGATTGGCACGATTCGACCTTGGAGATGGAGGTGTGGGGATCGGCCTGCATGTCGTTGGCGGGTTGCCCCCGCACCCCGCATTTTGGTCGTTGCGGCGGGAAAATCTTCCCAAGGAGAGGCCAGAACGACCGGACCGGTCTCTGTGCGGAAGGACTCACCCCTTTCTCGCGGCAACCATTTTTTGGACTCCGCAATGCCAGACGCCGAAGGACTTCATCGCTGCCCGGTCTGCTTCAAAGGGTACAAGAGACGGGAGCATCTGCAGCGCCATCGCAGCACGCACACATCAGAGCGCCCGCATCGTTGCATTGTCTGCAACGCTTCCTTCCAGCGGACGGACGTGCTGAAGCGCCACCTCCAAACCTGCGACGGCACCTCAACCATCTCTTCCAATCGCCGCCGAGCCTGCGATCGTTGCGTGCGTCAAAAGAAGGCCTGCAACTCGCTCCAGCCCTGTCAGAACTGCGAGAAGCGCGGTGTGCGGTGCGAGTATTTTAACGCGTCGTCGGCACCAGCAGGAGCATCGTCGTCGTCGTCACCATCGTCGCCATGGGACCCACCTGCAAAATTGGGGATCGATGCGGGTGTTGATGGTGGACTGACCCCCCGCTTCGAATATCGGGATGTTGAACTGGACAGCATTGCGCCATCAATTCCGGATTCTTCGCATCCCTTCTCCACCGGCAACAACCACAATACCGATGACGCGTGGTTTGACATTGACTACAACCACGAAGCAGCTTTCGCCCAACCACCAGAGGACACCGACTTGCCACCGGTTCCAGAATATCGGGGTTATTCGTTCGAATTTCTGTATGACTTCACCAGCCGAACTGGGCTCGTCTCGTCATTTGAGTGTGCAACCTTGGAACGTCGGCAACAGATTGTGGCGGCCTTCGACCGCGCCTACATCAACAACCTGGACCCGTTCACCACGTCATCGCTGCAAGTGGACCCAACTGCGGACGGCCACTCGACTTCTGGACAGTATATTAACATCCATGGCGACGTCGTGCAGCCGGCCGTGAACGGAATGTCATGGCTCAGCAGCCCTATTGTAGCCAAACTTCAAGACATTGTCCTACAAATCAGGCAAGTCGTGACTTTCCGCCCGAACAATACCGTGGTGGACTTGACTTGGACGCCGGCGTTGGAGCAGAGATGCATTGAATTCTTCTCTCCCTACAAGTTCGCCAAGTTCATCGAGCTGTACTGGTCGGTTTGGCATCCCAATGTCAGCATTATCCACCGGCCAACGTTCAACTATGCATCTTCCAAATCGATACTCCTCGCCGCAATGGCACTGCTTGGTAGGTGGACAAGGCGAACTCTACCCCGGGTGGGCGGCACATGCTAACGTTGCCAGGGGCTTGTGTCTCCCCAGATACTCAGGACAACCTAGACGCGAGGTTATGGCTCAACTGCGTGGAAGAAATGGTTTTCACTGATGAGGACTTTTGCAGCGACGTTGAGTCGTCGGACGAGATCGTCCCTTCGAGCACCATGCTGCCAATATCCCCCAGACTCCAAGCTCTGCAGGCGGCGTATGTTGTATGTCTGTACCAAAACTGGGAGGGGACAGATGCGAGTAAACGGCGAATCCGCCGCCACCGGTTCAGCACCGTAGTCTCAGTAGGCTGCCCGCAGCGCTCCTTTACCAGCTCGCTCCTCGACTAACTCGAACAGGTTGCGAGAGATATAGGCATTGAGAACGCTCGCCATCTCGACTACAGCAGGGAGTTCGAATTCCACTGGGACGAGTATGTGATCAGGGAAGAACTCATCAGGTCAGCCCTTCCCCTCAACCTTCCCGTTCTGCCACCCTCTGACTCCGTCTGACTCGGTCTGTAGAACATTCATCTGGATATTCCTATTAGATACCGCCTTTGTCATATTCAACAACTTACCTCACAGGATGGTGTTCAAGGAGATGAGGATGCACATGGCCAGCCCAGACGCATGCTTCCAAGCTGTATCGGCCGGAGAATGCTTCCAGCAAATCCGTGCTCTGATGCCGCCCTCGAGCCCCTTTTGCAGCGTTCCTCTCCGCGACGCCATCGAAGGCTTTTGCGCTGAAACGATGGCTGCGGAGACGCAGCAAAGGTTTTCACAGCTGGGGGCCCTGAACCTCTTCACGATTGTCTCAGGTGAGCAACGGACACCGCGAGCCAGACCCTCGTACTGACCCTGCCCAGCGTTCCATTACATGATATTCCAGCACCAGAACTCTCTGGGTGTCGTTGGTCAGCTGGTGCCCATCCGCAACGGGCTGCGGAACTGGATCGCGGTGTGGGAGCTGTACTTCGACTCGTGGTCGTTGTCTTACCCTCAAGACGCGTCCCTCCCACTCGAGACGATGTGGAAGAGAATGGGATTCATCCGCTTCGCCCCTGAATACTGGCTCCTCGGGGTCCTTTTGACAAACCGAATCTCGGGGGCAACAATGCAATCCCAAGACCAAAGCCAAGACGTGGGCGATGCTGGCCGATCATCCTTGCCGCGCGCAGCGGCTGCGGGGAGTAGCGCGCAGATCAAGCCCGTCGAGCCAATCCTTGAGAAGTACGATCAGACGAGCATGCGCCAAGTCAACGATCTTATTACCGACTTTCAGAGATTCCATGTCGAATGAGGGCGGCCAAGGGCGCTAAAAGGAGCCGCATTGCGGTTTTGGGTCGGCTCACACGAGCATCCGGGGTGGGGACGGGGTCGTCCCCGTCTTTCGGCAATGCGACGTTCGGAACCGGCAAGGAAAACCTGCGCAAAACCAGGCACGAGATCAGACGCATTGGCTGTACCTACCTTGCTGCTCTGGGAATCCTAGGCCGCTGAGAAATTTGACTCGTCCGGTTCGCCGATTCTCCCCACAATCCGCCCCTGAGAGATCTCCGCTTCCCACATCGGCTCCGTGCCAAGCGCTCCCCGCAAGCAAGCATCCCGCCCCCGCGTCCGGTTGCGCCTCGGGACCCATCCCACATCGGCTCCGATACGGGAACTTGTACGCAACCGTTTGCCGAGGGTATCGCCAACACAGGGGGCTCGCTGCCAGAGGGCGTCGATACTTTTTTCCTACTTTTATCCCGCCGCCCTTCCTCTTGCCGTCTCAAACAGCCCATCATCCAACCATCAGCCCATTCCCGTCTGCCCCCCCTGTGAGCCCTTCAGTCCTTCTCTTAGTCGTTTCAGACGGTATTCGGCGCCCTGATGGCGGTCCTTCTCACCTACCTGCCCGTCGCGGTGGCGGTCGTGGTCGTCATCCGCCTGTTGATGATTGGCCGGAGACCGAAGAACTTTCCGCCAGGCCCGCCGACCCTCCCCATCATCGGCAACCTCCACCAGGTTCGTGCACCACTTCTCTGCGCCTGCATATACGACTTGAAAGTTTGGCTCACACGTTGCGCAGATGCCCACGCGGGATGCCCATCTCCAGTTCGAGAAATGGGCTCGCGAATATGGCCCGGTCTACAGTCTCATCCTCGGAACCAAGACCATGGTGGTCTTGTCCAGCGACCAAGCCGTCAAGGACCTCTTGGACAAGAAGAGCAACATGTACTCTCACCGTCCGGAGATGTACATTGGCCAGACGCTTTGCTCCGGAGACCTTCGCATTCTCATGATGGGATACAGCCCGAGGTGGCGCACCAGCCGCAAGCTCGTGCACACCCTCCTCAACATCTCGGCTGCCAAGTCCTATGTCCCCTACCAGATCCTCGAGAACAAGCAGATGCTGTATGAGATGCTCACCAAGCCGGAGAGCTTCCTCCACAACATCCGTCGCTACTCCAACGCTCTCACCACCACCATGGTTTTCGGCTGGCGCACTCCCACCTACGAGGATGAGAAGATGAAGCAGCTCTTCGATGGCTTCAGCGAGTTTGCCGACATCAACCAGACTGGAGTCGCCGCTCTTGTCGACTTCTTCCCCTTCCTTCGCAACCTCCCCGACTTCCTGATGCCCGCTGTCCGCAAGGCTCGCGAGATGCACAAGAAGGAGAAGGCCCTGTATCTCAGCCACTGGCTCAAGGCCAAGGAGGAGACCGCCGCTGGAACCATCACCCGCTGCTTCTGCGAAGAGCTCGTTGAGGCTCAAAAGTCCGAGGGCTTCACCGATGACCAGGCCGCCTACATCTCTGGTACTCTCCTCGAGGCCGGCTCCGACACCACCTCCAGCACTCTCTACGCTTTCGTCCAGGCCATGATTCTCTACCCCGAGGTTCAGCGCAAGGCTCAAGAGGAGGTTGACCGCGTCGTTGGCAAGGACCGCCTGCCCACCATGGAAGATGAGCCCAACATGCAGTACATTCGCTCCATCATCAAGGAAACCCTCCGCTGGATGCCTACCACCATCATGGGCGCTGTTCCCCACGCTGTCACCAACGACGACTACTACAATGGCTATCTGATTCCCAAGGGCGCCGGTGTTGTCAACAATGTCTGGTCGATCCACATGGACCCCAAGCGCCACCCCGACCCCCGCCGCTTCGAGCCTGATCGCTACAAGGATGACTTCCAGTCCCTCGGTGACGCCGCTGCCAACCCTGATGCCTCCAAGCGCGACCAGTTCACCTTTGGTGCTGGCCGCCGTATCTGCCCTGGTATCCACGTTGCGGAGCGCAGCTTGTTCCTCGGTGTTTCTCGCATGATCTGGGGCTTCGACATCAAGCCTGCCAAGGACGCCAACGGAAACGACATCATCCCCGACCAGGAGAAGCTCACGCAGGGATTCGTCTGCATGCCTGAGGAGTTCCCCGCTTCGATCACGCCTAGGGATGAGAACAAGGCCAAGATCATTCGGGATGAGTGGTTCGCTGCTGAGGCTGAGTGCCTCGACCCCGAGACCAAGCAGTGGAAGCAGTCTCCTCTGGGTGTCTCTTTGGGAAGGACTAGGGGCAAGGCTTAATTAAAAACACAGGAATGGGCTGGGCGATGTAACATTGGAATGGCGTTCTTGTATTATCTACATTGGTATCGGCGTCTAACTGGAAAACAAAACGAATTATGATCTTACCTTACGGTTTCGGCTTCTCCTCCCGCTGTAGTGGCATGCAGTGTCTTTTGCTCTTTGCACCTCGACTCCTGAATTTTGTTGAGGTTTTGGTCCACATTTAAGCTGTTGATCTAGTTGCTCCTCATGGTGGATCCTTCGAGGGAGTACCCGCTAGCTCTTGGCCCCTCACCCTACAACCTCCACCCCCTTTTCCCATCCTGGCATGCGACAACAAAACTTCCATCTTCTTCTGCTCTTCTTGTGCTTATACATCACCAAGTGTGTGACCTCGAAATATTTTCACTCCTTTTTACCGTGAATGGCTCAACATGATGTCCAGCAGCTGACAAACCGAAGTTTTTACAAAGCCCCAAGACGTTTATCACAGTGACGCGCGGTCTCATCATGATGAGTCTCATCCTGGATGCAAGGTTTTTTTTTTTTTTGGTGTTTTCGGTCAAGATCGGGACACGCTCCAGTCACCAGGGCCAAAAACAAGCTCTCCCGCATCTCGCACCCCAAAAACAACAAGCCACATACGTAGTCATCCATTGATATTATCCAATAACCTTCAAGCATAATTCTTAATTCGCTTGCATTGCAAGGTCAGCTGTCAGCGCTTGCCGAGCCACACTCCCGGCGCCAACCCCGCCGCTAGCGGTCCCGGATCACACGCTGTAGCGCCCACCCCAAGGGGCAGGTGGGGCGCTAGCTCCCGCTCCCCTTTTTTTGCGCCGCGGGCTTGGTTCAGTTCCCAACTTCCGTGCCGAGCCCGAAGAACCCGGGGAACAACGGGGACCACGTGCCCATTCGCTTTCCCCTGTCCGGCGTCGCACCGAAAAAATGAAGAAGAAAAAGCTTTCAGCGGAGTCCCCGTGGGGTCACAACACCCGTCCCGACACTGCCGATGGATGCTCCCTTCCCAAGGGACAAGTCCCAGCCAAGCGCGTGGATTTCCAATCTCGAGATGTCGATGCGCCAAGACTCCATCCCACCGCCACTCCGACATCAACCGCAAGGAAGCTCCTTGCTATCGACGACGAGCTATAACACGATGCCGTTGCGCCGACCGGAGAAGAAATGGAAGCTGAAAGTCAACACCGGTCCTCCACACCAAAGACACCATCACCACCGCGCGCCATCCCCACTTACACACCAACCACCCTCACCGCAACACCACCACTCGCACGGCACGGCCCCCGACGACGACTGATCACGACTTGGACGAACTCGTCACATCACACCACACCACAACATCCACAATGTCGCGATCCACCACCGCCCTCGTCGTCCCCGAGCTCAACGGCAAGTTCCAGCTCCAGCAAATCTACCTCAACGACATCCAACCCGACGAAGTCCTCGTCGAGATCGTCGCCTCCGGGTTCTGCCACACCGATCTCTCCTGCGCCCTCGGCCTTCTCCCATGCGCCCCCAACGCCGTCCTCGGCCATGAAGGTACGCCCCCTTTCCCCCCTACCGTATCCCTGCACCCCCTTTTCTCTTCTTCCCGGTCTGACACCAAGTCTGCACAGGAGCCGGCATCGTCATCTCGACCGGCCCCGAAGTAACCGGCCTCACCCCCGGCGACAAAGTCCTCCTCTCCTTCTCCTTCTGCGGTTCCTGCCGCGAATGCGCCTCCGGCCACCCCGCCTACTGCCACTCCTTCAACGAGCGCAACTTTGGCGGCGCGCGCCCCGACGGGAGCGGCACCACGGCGATGCTGTCCACCAAGGGCGGTGAGAAGCTCTTCTCTTCCTTCTTCGGACAGTCGTCCTTCTCCAAGCACACGCTCGTGCACAAGTCGAGCGTGGTCAAGGTGGCGCCCGAGACGGACCTGGCGCTGTTTGCGTCGCTGGGATGCGGCATGCAGACGGGCGCGGGCGCGGTGCTGAACACGCTGGATGTGAAGGAGGGGAGCACGGTGGCTGTCTTTGGCGTGGGGAGTGTCGGTATGGCGGCGGTCATGGCGGCGGGGTTGATCCGCAAGGCGAAAACGGTGATTGCCATCGATTTGCAGCAGAGCCGGTTGGACTTGGCCAAGGAGCTGGGTGCGACGCATGGGATTATCGGGTCGGCGAAGGATGTGGTTGAGCAGATCAAGGCGCTGTGCCCGCCGACTGGTGTGGACTATGCGGTGGACTGCACGGGTGTGCCGGCGGTGGTGAGGACCATGATCGATGCGCTCGGTGTAAGGGGGCGGGCTGCGACGGTGGGTGCGCCGGGGCCGGGACATGTTGCCCATGTCGATATCATGACACACTTGACGTACGGGAAGGAGTACGTCGGGTGCAGCGAGGGTGACAGTCTTCCGGCGGAGGTGAGTCTTGGGTGCGTTGCTGTTCTTGTCGGACGGGGCTAACAATGGGTCAGTTCATCCCACATCTCATGGAGATGCACGCTCAGGGGAGGTTCCCTCTGGAACGCCTCATCGAATACTATGACATCAAGGACTTCGAGCAGGCGATCGAGGATGCAAAGTCTGGAAAGACCATCAAGCCCGTCCTGAAGTGGTCGTCGATCAACTGATGCTCCCAATGGTGCCTAGAATCGGAAATTCTCACCGTCATACAGTTTTGTAATGTACAACCACAATAAAGCGTTTTTTGACCTTCTCATGAACGTCAGGTACTTGTGCAAGGGTCTTGACATTTGATGCATGTCGTACCTAGACAGGGAGGAGATGATACAGTCTGGGGTTACTCCTGTCCGTATCCCTATTTACAAATCGACACTTGCCTGCCGCGGCATCTGAACCAAGCCTAACGCCTATTTTCCCCTGGTGTTCAGAATCGGTGGTGGTGTTTCGGCAGCGGATCCTCGGGCGACCGATCGGCCTTCACCCGCTCCTCGGAAGGAGTCGGCTTTCCAGCTGCACCGCCGGCCGGCATTGCGATTCTGTGGTGGAGCCCGGGCGGAAGTGGATCATCGTCGGATCGGTCGGCGGCAACGTCTGCCTCGCTCTCGGTGGGGTTGCCCTTGACCTCTCCCGAGACGGCCACGATGCCATCATCTGCCTCCTCCACTGGTCGTGATAGCATGCCCCAAAACTTCCAGGGCAAGGGGAGACCTTGCGCTTGGCTGTCGTACGACATTCCCGAGGCCCGAATACGCCGCGAGAGCACGCCCCCGAAGACACGGTGCCATACGCATGGGCTCTCGAGAGTGGTGATGGAGGGGATGTAGCTGGGGATTGTTGCAAAGCCCCTTTGTGCCGCCATCTTGGCGAGGGGGAGATAAGATCGTGCAATACTGCGCATGATGAATCTAGTGTGCTTATCTCAAGGACTCGGAGTGGTGTTTGTGGAGAACAAAGGGAATTGACGATGAGGAGAAAGTGCTGAAGTTGCAAACGCAGCGGGCGAAGAAAATTACCTGGCCTCAATACCCCTCGCCTGGTCACGTCATGGTGATGACTGAGATGATGGCTGAGGGGCAGTCGCGCTGTCGGTGGTATGATTGGGCTTTCCTCACCCTGATGTCACTGGTCGAGTCCCCTCTTTGAAGAGCGGCCATGGACTTGCACAAACCCTTCGGGAAGACCCGTCGACGTCTTTATTACTCGGCCCGAGCGCCGAGAGGAATGCCGAGAGCAAAGTTGAGAGGCATGCGCGAGATGTTTCGAGCTCAGGGGTTTTGTTTCGTGGCAACCCCTCGTGCCCCTCTCCCGCAGAACCTGCAGGTAACCCTCCGGAAGGCCGGCTGCCAAATGGAGAGACCGACGCAAGGGGCCAGGATACGCGTCTCCCTCTGGTCCAACTTTTCGAAACCTTTCGGGCTGTGCACCCACCCTGTCGAGCATGGTCATTTCCCCTTTCCAACATGCGCCTATTGTAACCGTGATTGCGAACAATGTGCGGAGCGCTTCGTCCTACCGTGGGCCGAAAAAAAACGGGACGTTCGAAACCAGGCAAACTCATGAGGGGACTTTTGCCGTGGGAGTTTATCGAGGGCAATTGGTGGGAATCTGCAAGCGATGATCGTCAGGGGGGAGGCAATGCGGGGGAGGCATCCCCATTTTTGGGTGCGCTTGCCCAGACGCGGGCGATCGGCAGGGGGTTTTCTTGGGGATCATCGAGTTGATCCCCTAATCGCCCTCCCAAGCGGCAGGTAACCGTTTGCTCAGTGGCTTGTGTGCCACGCGGGACGAAATCTGAAACTGGCAGTGTTTCCACAACCTGGGGTTACAACGTCACCGCCCAAATCGTCCTCGATAACCAGATGGCTTCGGCAGTGCGAATCCGTAGCACAGTTCGCAGCGCCGATCGTATGCCAATTTTGGAGGAGAAGGGAGCATGTAAAACCACGCGCATCCGCTCCGGGGCGCTTGTCCTGCTCGCTCGGAGGCACAGTAAATGTTGAACTGAAATCCATCGAGAAACATCATTTTGTCTCATCACCATGGCGGCCACGGCACTGATAAACCAAGCTCCTATAAACCTCGGTCCTTTGACGACAACCTTCACAGCGCCGCCTGCCTGCACAGTTGCGGTGGGGGTTGTGGATGGAGGCCTTCTCGGCATACCGTTGCTCGGAGGGTCGGTTCAGAACGTTGCGAACTTGGGCCAGGCGTGCTCAAGAGGGAGCGGAGTGGATGCAACGTCGTGTTGGCCACCGACCTCACGTGGCGCTCCTGCGAAATCGGCGTCGTTGAACGGATGGGGATATTACTCTCCCGGAATCCACTGCCCAGCGGGATACGCAACAGCGTGCTCGGCGACGGGGGGTACCGCGGGGTCGTCCAACTGGCCGGTCCAGTTCCGCCTCTCTGCGGGGGAAACGGCAGTAGGATGCTGCCCTAGGTCAGTATTCTCTCGTGAGACTCGTGGGACTTTCACTGACCTTTGTCAGCGGATATGCCTGTGACAACATCAACGGGCAGACGTGCAAGTTGGTTGCCACATCCACAACGATACCGACAGTGACCTGCGACGGCAGCAGGAGCGGCGACTTCGCCTTTAAGACGGTACCAGACGCGGAAGCTTCTGTCACGGCCTTCAGCCTCTTCGCACCCATGTTCCAGATCAACTGGCAAAGTAGCGACCGACCAGCAACAACTAGAGCAACAACTGGCGCCGGTGCCACCAGAACCAATACCAATGAGAAAGTCATCACCTCGGGCACCCAGACCGTTGACCCCGATGAGGCATCAGGGGTTCCCACCCTCGAGACTGACGGTTCAACTCCACGGCCCACTGGAGCCAACGGTGAAAACGGAATAAGCGACGGCCTGAATGGGGGTGATACCGAGAACAAGGGAGAGGAAGCTGCCGCGAACACTGGCCTTGCGACCACGACGAAAGTGGCGCTTGGCATCGGAGGTGCCGTCGCAGCTGTAGCCATTGTGGTCGGGTGCGTCATGTATGTGTGGCGACGAAGGAGACACCAGCGCGAAGACCAGGAACTCGACAGACTGTACGGCATGAAACACGCACCGGGGTCCAGCACTGACTTGACGCGCGTCGAAGACGACATCCCTGGCTGGTACCGAGGTCAGAGGCCGATCCAGACACCGACTCAGTTCACGCCGCCGACGCTGAGCCCATACCGGGCAAGTCCCGGTGTTGGGCCCGGGCCGACGGAGCTGGAGGTGCCGGCTTCGCCGTACTATCGGCCGTATCGGCCGTAACGGCCGCCAGTGGGTCTCACATCACTGCGATGGTGTTTTCCTGCTTCCCATTTGTTTGCAAAGTCGGTGTTTGGGCGTAGGGGTGGGTTTGGCGGGAGTGTTTCCATACCCAATGTATCATATCGAGGAGGATGGGAGTTTCTGGTGTCCATTCGGGCGTTTCGATTTCCATAGGAGTTACTGGTTTTGGATAGTCGATAGGTACCATACCTACTCAGAAGGTCGCATTCAGGGGAGAAGGGGTTCCGGACGCCTCGCTGTTGAGGGCAAGAAGCGTCTGGGTTTGAAATCAATTTCTAGACAAAAGGGGGCATGTGCCAGTAATAAGGGCAAAATAATGAAGTGTGTAATATGACTCACATGGAATCGCAATGGTTTTTTCTTCCACTCTTGACGTGAAGGTCTTGGACAGCAGGAGAAGGCGCGACACGCAGCTGTCGCGCAGCTGCCGCACAGACCAGCGCCGATGCACGTGGCGCGGGGCCCACCTCGCGGCAATCATGCTGCCAAGGGTGGATTGGCGAGCTGCATCATCACGCAGCACGACGAAGCTCGAGAGGCATACAGTGTCGTCAATGCCTCTGTCTGCTCACTCGGGGCCTCTCATGGCACCGATATGACACAATGTCGGCAGAATCCACACGCCCACTGCTGCTGCCGCAGAACCGGAAGCTGCGCCATTTGCGTGGCATCTACCTCCGCAATCTGACACTTGCTCGACCCCGCGGCCAAACCATCGACGACGCGGCTCTTAACAAGAGCCCCGGAAAGCTCGAGGCGCTCCGCGAAGCTCCCCAACTCCAGCATGCCCGCTCCTCCGAGGCCTTGCGACCTCTCTCCGGCCGGCGCCGCAGCACAAATCTTGCCGGTGCGACTCCTGTGACGCGTCAGAAAAAGATCGAATACGCCTTCGACTCTAAGCTCGCCGATGCGTTCTTCTCCCTCCATGTTGATAGCGAAGAGGAGCCTGTGTATGTCAGCGAGATAGCGGAGCGGGCTGTGGTGCGTCTCGTATAAACTACTCCTCGCTTCTTGGCGATTGTCGCTGACACTAGCATTGGCAGAACTTCAACTTCCGCTTCTTCGAGCTTACCGAACACCACCCTTCCGTTCTACAGTCCCCACTGGTAACGATCAAAGTTTGGATAAAAAGACAAGGGACTTGGCAGCTCTTCCTCGTCGATGAAGTGGATCTGCGCGCCCTCAACTGGTTGGGCACGCTCCAAGAGGTTCACTTCCCGCCAAACAGCTTGGTATTTCACATGATAGACGGTATCTTTTCGCTCGAGCTTTCGAATAAGTATCCTCCGCCGAAGCCGACGAGCCACCTGCCAACATCACCATACAATGCCCTCATGCGGCTCGCTACTTTGGACAATTCCGTTCAGGACGCTATAGCGACTAGGAACTCGCTAGCTCAACAGATCAACGACTTGCTGGATAAGGAGCCGCAGGACGAGCTTCCGGAAGCTGAAGACAAACTAGCGCAGACAAATCGCTATGTACAAGCCCAGCGTCGTTCCGTGAAGGCTGGCAAAACGAGAAACGAGGAGCTGAAGGCTTCTATTGCGGCTCGGACAGCCGCCATAGCAGAGGGGCGTGCTTTGCAGCAGAAGGCGGCTGCTGATGTGGGGAACGCGGCGGAGAAGCTCACGAAGTCGCAGGAGCTCGTTACCAAGACAAAAGAACAGATCCAAGGCCAACGACGACGCATTTGCGAGGATCTCTCCTATATCTATAACATCGAGCCTGTCCCCCTCAGCCCTCCGCTCTCCTTCCAGATATGCGGGGTCCCCTTACCGAATACCGTCTACGATTCATCGCTTAAGAGCGCGGACGAGGATGCCTTGTCGGCTGCTCTGGGCCATGTCGCCCGTCTTACCGATTCGCTGCAGTATTACTTGGGCGTCGTGCTCCCCTATCCCATCAACGTCTTTGGGTCTCGGTCGAGCATCCGCGATGACATCAGCCAGCTGCAGGATCCTCACCGCGAGTTTCCGCTGTATGTTCCTCGTGGCGGCTCCAGTGCCCAATTTCGCTTCGACTATGGCTGGTTCCTATTGAACAAAGACATCGAGGCTCTCTGTACATCACAAGGGCTGAAGGTGGTCGACATTCGGCACACACTGCCGAACCTCAAGTATTTGCTCTACGTATGTAGCGCTGGTAATGATGAGCTACCGGAACGAAAGCGCGGCGGCGTACGGGGCCTCTGGGCAGGCCGCATCAGAAGTCTCGGCGGCAACGCCACAGCAGACGACGCAAGCAGTCTCGGAGGCAGTCGAAGAGGTAGTGACTCCAGCGACGCGTTCGGGAAGCAGCGTGAGGAGCTGCGGCGGATCGCTTCCAAGGAAAACGGCGATGCTAGCTCCGTTGGCGGCTCGCAGGGCGGCACTCTGGCTTTGCCATTGCCATTTGATGAGGGCGGGACGAAGTTGACTCTTCGTACGAAAGGGCTGAGAGAAAACACTGCAAAGTGATTGGGCTGGGAGCCAGGGGCGCCAAACATCGGCTAGAAGCCAGCGAACTGGACCCTTCGACTCGAATAAGAAGCAAGCGATTTGTATTTGAGATACCCTCACAGATTGCAAAGCGACGTTTTATGATCATCAACCATTAGCAAGCCAACCATCTCTCCAAAATCGTCACACTGTATTCCACGATGCCCCGCCAGGGCATAAGTGCAAGGAATCGTCGCCCCGCCGCGGGGGTTGGCACCTCGTGACAGAAACGCCTACATCTCCATCTCTTGCCCGCCTCGGAAAAAAGCCAGACCTTCGGCTTCATGCCCTTGCCAAGCTTCCGACACTGCATTGAAGAGGCTGCACTGGCTTGGAAGAACTCAAAAGCAATACTTCGTTCAGTACCGACTGCTACCTATTTCCATCCGCAGAAGGTTCATAGTAAAAACCCGTGATGGCGGCCAGCAAACATCAAATGTGCCACCTCTCACCTCTGTCGGGAAGGTTGGTGCCAATGAGCCCAGCAAATATCAAGCGCCGCGTCCCTGCATTGAGAGTCACCGTCACCTCACGCTCTCACTTCTTCGCTTTCTTCTCACCATCCTCTGTAGCCTCCTTCGACTTGCCCAGCGACCAAGCCACTGCGTTCTCGGACTCATCGTTCTCAGCTTCGTAGTCGGAGAAACTCTCGTAGTCGCGTGCTCTGCGAGGCTTGCCGGGACCATCCAAGGGGCTGCGCCAGGTGCGACTGTCGGTGTTGCCAAAGGCAGCGGTGGGATTGGGGACGTTCTTATCGTGACTGCTCTGCTCCGGTGCCCGGTCGGTGTCCCAGTACTTGGATGGGCGGGGGTACTCGGTAGCGCTGGCGTCCTTGGTGGCGCTGCTGCTCTCGGGCTGGGCGACGGCTCTGCCGAGGTGGCGCAGGTGTCTTCCGGGATGGGCTTGGTGGGGCCGCTGAAGCAGTCGTCGATGATGACGATGTCGGAGGAGGCGTCGGATTTGGGACTGGGAGGGAAGGGTTTGGCTTCGGGGTTTAGGCGGGAGGCGTTGGAGGTAGGTGATGGGCGGGGGGTGGGAGGTTTGTCGATGGTGGACTTTGCGCCTGCGGCGTGTTTGGAGGTGCTGGAGGTCGGGGAGGGACAGTGAGCGGGGGCTGCGCCCTTGAGTATGAGCTTGAGGTCGGTGTCTTTGCGGGACATCTTGCTGGAAGGTTGCTGGTACTTGTGGGATACGGGCGGTGGGTTCTGGTTTCGGTGGATGAACTCGAGGAGGATTCGGGGCCGATGGAGGAGGGGGATGTCGATTGCGAGGGGGTTGTCGATGTGGATCAGGGTCGATCGAGAAGAAGGACACCGGAAAGGCATCTTGGGCATTTATATCCAGAAGACGCAGAGCGTTCGCGATGTCAGAACGGTGGACTTCAGAGCACAGCTCACCATTTCCGCCATCATCGCCATGCCACTTCCCAGGGCTGCTCATCGTGATGAGCTGGAGGTGCGCTCTGGAATATCCACGATACCCAGGACACCTAATATTGGACATCAGGCCTGATTTCGCGGGAAAGGTCATTTACGCAACAAAGACTGAGGCGATGTTGGTCCGGTCATGCTCGGGTGAGCCGGGCCCCGACTCGGAGCATAGGTGAGTCACCCGAGCAGCAGACAACGCACAGTGCGTCGTTGGGAAGCTTGAGCTGTCTACAGTGCCACGGCTCATTCGGATACACTCGATTTCATCTCATGGTTGGGCACATCCCTTCGCACAAATGGCAGTTGGCGCTGGGGGTGGCCCCTGAGAATCCCCGCTGAATGAAATGTGGGGACGCTTGGCATGCCCCCTTTTTGCATCTCCTGGGCAACTCATCATCGCGCGAATATTTCGACGGCTGCCACTCGGTCACTACAGAGGCGCAATGTATTTTATATTTGCTGACCGTCAGGACATGTAGGCCCCCTGTCGGAGTCCATCAAGTAGAGCGCGTCGCCTTTTCGCGTTCCGCAACGTCAAGACAGCACGTGTCACACTCAGAGCAAGGAAGGACTTCATCGGCGGTATATCATCGCATTTGACACCACTATTGTACTATCTTCCCCCGTCCAGGCTGATGCACCCAGCGCATACAGTCAGTCATCCCCTCGTCCCTTCTCCGACGCTCACCCGAGACCCCTCCGTCCGCCCCAGGTGGGAGCGCCAGCTCACCCTGCGTTTGACAAAGTCCGCATTGGAACGCCAGCTTCCCATAACCCGGTCACTCCATCACATTCGCCGACATGACCAGTCGAACAGTCTACGGGAAGAGAAAAATGGTGAACGTGGCTCCGGCGGCTGATGCACCGACGGACGGGACGACGATGATGACGCAGGCGGCGACTCCCTGGGTCTGGGACTGTTCCGGGGAGCTCTCGACGCAAACGGCGGGGGTGGCGAGACTCGTGGAGGCTGCGAGGCAGAAGGCGCGGGACGCTGCTGCGACGAGACGGTAGGGCGCTGGCTTCGGGGAGCCGGTGGCTGACCGCGAGGACGGGAGGACCTGCCTCTCGACCTGGAGCCCCGAGGAGGAGATGTATTCCTGGGCCGGCTGGACCGGGAGGTTGTGGCTCTGGCGTTGATGCCCGGATTTGGGGATGGACTTGTGTGTCGGAATGTAGGGGCTCTTGGGTTGAGTCTTGGGGGCGGGGGAGGGTCATCTAGCAGGCCGCTTGGGAGATGGAATCTTCCGGGTGAGGGTGGGCGGCGCGAGATCGGGACCCGATCGGGTCGGAACAAGGGCTGGCCGTCGTTCCTGAAGGCGAGTTCGGTGGGTGGAGGGTACCAGGAGTTGGGGTGTCTTTGCTCCTGGCCCGAGTTTCGGAAGACATGCGTGGGACTTCTGGTAAGCTGGGAACTTTGGGACCTGCGTGATCCCGACATTGTGCTTGATCTCTCTTGAGTCTAGAGAATGGATTCGGTGGCTGGCGGAGCGGTGACTGGGTTGTGTCCATTGTCCGGAGCTCGAGGGCCTGCGCTCAATATATACTGACTCAAATGCTAGGTATGCGCTCCAGTTCCGGCATTCGGCTCCCCAACTTACTCACGCGGTAGTGTCACAGCCTCGGGTGACACGGAAGGCTTCACACCAATGTCATCCCCACAACCCATGGAAGGAGGCGAACAGAGTCACGACATGTGCCATGCGCTTCACTCCTAGGCCCAAAAGCTTCAATGTCGCGTTACCTCTTGCTGGTGCCATGAAGTCGTTCACGTGTACCCCCTGAGAATAAGGGCAAAGCTCGGAGCTCCATTTTTGACTACGGCGGAAGCAGAGCGGAACCATGAAAGTATTCACATCTCTCTCTAGCTAGAAGAGCAGAACTCAGCCCTAAAGAGAGGGATTGAAGAGCTTGTCAAGATGCTGCAACATCCCGCTGGTGCCCGGCGCAACATTGTTTACTGCAGACCTCCACGCCAACATCTCACGCCCTCAACCTCAATTACCAGAAAGATTGTGAAGACATCGCATTACTCTAGTCTGGAAACAACTGCCTGCGGAAACACAGGCTCTCAGCCACTCCCGGCAGCGTTGACTCTCGGTCGACACCAAGTCCTACCCCTGACACCCCCCCCCCCCCCCACGTCCATCCTTCCCGAACAAGTCGACCAGCAAGTATCTAACAAGCAAAACCAGCGCAGTCTCGAGAATGCGCCACCATCCACTGCCAAGCTAAACCATCATCCCTCTGGTCCCCGCCATCGCGCTCCATTCTCATAGGCTACCGACTACTCCGGGCACGCATCTGACGGGACTCGCGACCGCTCCAGTTCGGCAGCGTTCCTAGTCCGGACTCATGATCCGACTCCTCCTCGCCCTCACTGCTTACGACAGCCTGCCCTTCATGCCCCACGGCCAACGGGGGAGCTGGCCTCAGCGGCGGCAATGTGAGATTTCGGCTCGCATGGGTGTCGTGCAAGTCAGACAAATTGTCCACCCTGCGCAGCTGCCTGTTCATAGCCAATCGCGCCTCCAGGTATCTGCGTCGTCTCTCCAGAAACCGATCCCTGCCCAGTGCGGGACGAGGTCTCGGGACATTCACTGCCCCGTTTCCACTCCCCGAGTTCGAAGCCACAGAACCGGCGTGAACCTCATCACTGTCGTATTCCGAACCTGACTCCTCCTCTGACATCCTCAGTCTCTCAGCCCAGGCAGCAGCTGCAGAGCTACATGTAGCAGGTCTTTCCACGCCTGGTTGACTTCGGCCATCGGGGTTGTCACCCGGCCAGGCGTAAAAGATGATCTGGGGCACATAACGGGGTGAATGGGATTCGGTGTCACTTCCGGCTGGTGTGTCGTAGTCGTAGTATTGGCCGTCCCAGTTCAGGCGCATGGCGCATTGAGGAGGTCGGAGGCCTGGGAGTCGGGCCTCCCCGTGCAGACGTCTGGCGTTGCGGAGCGGTGGGAGAGTTGGCCTGGGGCTGGGGCTGGACTTGGGGCTGGATTCAATGGACGGGACGGGGTGTTGATCACCATCTTTGGTGCTGCCCCCAGCTGGCTGGTTGTGGTTGTTGTGAGACATGTTGGCTGTCAGGATCAGTGGTTGGAGAGCGGTGGGGAGAACTGGCAAGCGGCAAGAGAATGGATATGGAGGCGCCAAGGGGAGGATCCAACCCTGGAATGCAGTGGAGTGGAACAAATTGTACGGGAGAGGTGGCTGGCCAAATATATAGGCCGAATGGGATGCCCGCAGTGAGTGCTCAGGGGCCTAGTTCCGGGGTCCGCTCACCTAGACACTCACGGCGGAGGTCACGACAAGACCTAAGTGCGCCAGTGAAGTTTTAACACCTTTCACAGCTCCAGCTAACCTTCACTTTGATGTTGTTTCTGCTCATTCAAGTGCTTCGGTCTTAGGTGCCCGATGGTTCGGCTTCCATCTTTGTTGTTACCCCTGAGTCACCCCTGTCAACGCCAAGACCCAGACGTTACACTTCTTTGCCACGAGGTCCCGGGGCGACAGTAACAACAGATGAAAGCACTACCTGATTCTTCCTGTAAAGAGGCCAATGACAGTAATGCGGCGTGGCTCGCATATGTACCATCGTGCATCACCGAGTGTGAAAAAGGGGGGCGCTCCGTGCATTCACTACACATGGTCATGAGCGCCGCCCCCCTCCCAAGACCTGCTCAAACACGGTAACACAAATGGCGCAAATACCATCGCAGTCTAAGGCAACGCAAATGTATTGCTTGTTCAAGAGATGATCAACACCCCCCTAAAAATGGCTAACCCAACGCCCCTGGACTACCCAGACTTGATCCCGTCCCACTCACAAAGTGCCAACCAGCAGCACAACATCCAAACCTCCTCGATTCTCCTCCCCTTCACCCCACCTATCCCCCTCCCTTATCGATCACGACCCATGCCCCGAATCACTCCCACCATCCTCATCAGACCCATAATACGTATCACCGTCCGAGCTCCAGTTGCTACTCTGATACCCATTGCCCTCATCCCCCGACGCATCCGCGTCGTACGCGCTGTCGTCCTCGGTGCCACCGTCAGATTCGTAGTCCATGCTTTCTTCCTCCTGCTCCTCGTGGTCTATCATGTCTTCGTCTTCGCTTCCGGCTTCGGTTTGGCCTTCGTAGTCCATGGTTTCTTGTTCCTCTTCTTCCTCGATGGGGGTTGGGGGTGAGGAGGTGTTGTCCTGGCTTGGTGGGTCTTCGATTGGGTGGTCCTCGGAGGTGTTGTCTTCGGTGGACATGTTGGGTGGTTGTGTTGTAATGTGGGCCGCTTGAGCAAGCTTTTATGGTACTTGGTCGGTATTGCTGTGAGGTTTGTCTTCAACTGGGAGTTGAGAAAAGGGGTCGAGGTTTGATGGAGAGTTGTCAAAGTGAGAGGTGCAGGACAAGGCCTGTTACGACCCTCTTTTGTACACCGCGCCTACCTTGACTCATTGCCCTCATGCACAACACAGCTGCCCGACCAAGGTCACGAACGTGTTTTTCTGCTAAGATGGCAGGGAGTACCAGTGCCACTTGACCATGAAAGTGATGTGTTCTGGAACCGAAATCGATGAGTGATTCTTGCTCGTTTCCGCGGATCGGGACAAATTGGATCAATATTCCCATGAGAATCGAGCTCGGCCAAGCAGTAACAACGCCGTAAGTATTCAGTGTAAACCCCGCTCATCTACTTGCATCGTTCCAGCCCGTCGGTGCCTTCCCAACGATCCTCTCCCAGGGGCGATTCTACCCCTGAATTTACCGTCATCAGCCAAAACAGTTTAGGGGACCGAGGATTATGAACAGAACTTTAAAGCAACGCTGCTTCATTCTTGGTATCAAAACCTAAAGTACCCTAAGGAAGATAACCCAAACCAACGCAAACCAACGTCATCCTTTGACATTATTTCTGAACCCCCCTTGTGCCCATGACAGCGCGCTGAGAACCCAATGTACTAACTCAATACTCTCCCCCTTAATCAGCATTCCTTTCCGCCATAGAACCCCTCAGCGCCGGGGTTCATCTCCGTACAGGGTCCTACCCGACAGGCTCCTGCTATCCGGCTCGTCCTGGGAACGCTCTGCATTGCTGCTACTCTCAGGGGCATAGTAGCTGCTACTCTCGGGAGCATAGTAGCTGCTACTCTCGGGAGCATAGTAGCTACTACTCTCAGGAGCATAGTAGCTACTACTCTCAGGGGCATAGTAGCCACTACCAGTCGCGGACCCCCCAGGCTCATCGGAATGTGGAGCCGAGCTGTAAGACGGCCGCTCAGGCGACGCTCGACCGCTGGCGGCACGACTGACACCAGGGCTCACAGTGAGACCTGCCAGGCGACTGTTGATGCTGGACGCCGTCCCAGAATTGCGTCGGGATGCTTGAAGCGACCAGTCGGAGGCCTGGTATGAGTACATTGAAGTAAAAGACGGAGCGGCTGTCGATACCTGAGAGTGCGGCCACCGCTCGCTACTCTGTCCCGTCGGCTGACTTGTGCCTCCATGTCCTGAGAGAACATATCTCGAAAGTTCCCTGGTTGTGTCGCGCGGCGGTGTCGTGATTCTTCCGGGAACAGAGGTTGTCGTGACTCCGACAGTTGGAGTTGAAGTGCGCGAGGACAAAAGTACAGCGCTACTTGTTGTATAGCCTGAACTAGACCCTGCAGGAGCACCGTTAGAATCCCTCCCATACGAAGACGATGTGTATGGGTAGCTTGTAGAGCTGCTCGAGCGTTGGTATGAGGAGGAGCCTGATCTTCACCGGAACCTGACATGTTGGCCGCTTCACGTCTCTTCCAGGATTGCAATGAGAGCTTGGTTAGCAGTGGTGGTAGTGCGAAGGTGTCCAGCAATATGTGAGATAGAATCGTCCGGGCGTTCAAGTCGGTGCTGGTGTGAATATTTCCGGAGATGTGAGCTGGAGGGCGGCTTGGAGCGTGAGTTGTAGCACCTCCCGTGGACGGTGAGAAGCCATGTTATATGGACGTCTCCAACCAAGCTTGTGAACGAGGGGCTGTACCACGATCCCACGACACAGACCCGGGCACAAGGAATGAAGCTCACTTTGTTGGACGAGGCGGAAGAAACTTCCCTCTTGGTGATCAAGTCATGAGTATTACGACGATAGGTCCATGACAAGTCCACGAGACCGGGAAATTGAGATGGAACCCTGCTGTTGCGCTTCAAACGAGTGTGTCCGTTTGCAACGGGCGAGGAAATACCCTTTGGAGAATGCGTCGACTTTGGTCTTCATACCCCCAACTCGTGTTCAAAACTTCGAGGTGACTGAAGCAAACGGTCCAAGATATCCCATCTCAGCAGCTGGGTCAGCCCAGCGAGACGGGCCACCAGGAATGGCGGGCACGTGGTCATTGCCCTGCATCAAACATCGTAGATGAGATCGATATCTCGGCTCCGACGGCGTGCTGCGAGGTGAGCCCCGCGATTTGATAAGTAACAGTCTGATTTGGGTTTGTGATCTGTAAACTCTTTCCAAAGGCTAGCCCCATGAAGCTTCAGGCCCGCAAAGTTCAGCCCTGCTTTTCAAAGCAAACGAAGATATTTTCCCACCCGTCGTCTGTACATGGCCAGCGTCATCTCAAACCCGTCGTATCCAGCGGACCTTCATGTCTCGGTCAGGGGGCATGGACGCTGAACCGCTATAACTCGCATTTTCGCGTGCCGGCCGATCCGATTTCGTCTTCCCATCGAAGCTCACCCATTCGATCATTTCGATGTCGAAAGTGGTCACCATGATCGCGATTGTTGCCATGATCTCCTGTTTCGCAAAGTGCCTGCCGGGGCACATGGACACCCCACCGCCTGTGCGATCGGAAGATTGAATTAGCTGGCGCCCTCAAATCTAATGGAAAGAAACATAGGAACGTGTCAATGACATACCATAAGGGAAGAATTCATTTGGCCCCGCAGCCATGACAAACTCTGGCTTCCGGGCCACCTTCCCGCTCTCATCCTTAATGTCGTTGTATTTGACGTGTCTGTACGCCCAAAACTCTGTTGCGGCATGACCTTCTGATCCCCAAGATTTCTCATTGTAGAGCGCAATCCGTGTGGGGGCTTGGATAAAAGAGTGTTTCTTCAACTCATATCCGGCGATGGTGGCGCTTTGAGCGACGACCTCACGGGTGACATTCACCGAAACGTGGAGCCGAAGGGCCTCGACGTAGACAGACTGGAGCAGCGGGAGGCTCAGCAGTTTCTGGACGTTCAGCGTTCGCTCGCTGGTGGCTGGGTTGATCTCAAACGCTGAATCTGCCTCTCCTTGAACTTTGTTCCAGAGATCCCGGTCCTGGATCATCTCCATCAGAGCCCACGCGGCGATGGGGATGGTGTTTGCGTTGATCCTAGAAGCACGGTTAGCCATCTTGTGACTACTTCGTCTCGCCCCGGAGCTCTGCGACTGTGACCTACCCAAGCAAAAACCCAAGCACTTGACCGGCCCGTGTTTCGTCAGAGTGGTCTGTTCTCTTGTTCCACTGCAAGTACTCCCGCAGGAATCTGAGGCCGAGCACCGGATGCCAGTCTACATTGTCTTCTTCTTTTCCTAGATCCGACACGGGATCGAACTCGTTCCTCAGCCAGTCGAGGCACATGGCATGCGCCCGGTCGCGGACTTGCCATGGCTTTGGGGCGAGCCACTTGGGCAGGGCGTATAGCAAGTTGATGACAACCGAATCGTAGCCCCAGAACGCGTCAATCATCGCATCCTCGCCGACGCGATCGAGCAACCTGTGACCCGCCAGCGCCCTTATCGCTGCTCCAGCCATCCGCGTCCGCATGAAGTGGTACAGATTAACCGTCACTGGTTCGCCTAGAGGATACTCTTGGACCCGTTCGCTGAAGAACTCGAGGAACTTCTCGGTGAGCATCGACGTCGATGATATCTGCGACAAGTTCTTCATCTGATGGTGCATCCCGTACCAGTACCGCGTGCCCTGATGCGTCGCCATGGTGCCCTCCTTGGGCTCGGTAAGGCGACCTGTTTTGTCGTTGGCATACTTGGCGACATCTTCTTTGGTATAGCACATGAGGGAATCCATCGTCATGAGGTTGAAGACCTCCGAGCCTACCGAGGGCGACTTTGTGGTTCGGAACAAGGTCTGGACGTTTTGCGCGCCGACAATCAGGTATGCCTTTGTTGGCCCGAGGTAGAACTGGACGATGTCCCTGGTCTGCAGAGCTAGACTGGCGCGCGATATGAAAGCTTCGTTGTCCACAATGTACTGTATGGTGTTTCCAAGGAACGGAATGCCCTTCCAGTTGGGGAGATTCCATGGCTTGGAGCCGTCGCCGCGGCTGAAATAACGGGGTGCCAAAATAGGAAGGAGCAGAGGCAGCAGCAGAATCGCAGAGCAATAAAAAGGGCTCGACCTGAAGGCCTCGAAAAGATAGTTCACGGCTTCCATTGTTCGTTTCGAATGTGTTGGCGGTGTACAGAGCGCGGTTTTTGACGACGTCGCACAGCGTCGAGGCCCCACGGTCCGGGGTCAGCGGGGTTTATCACCCACGGTTGCGCTGTCTCGCCCTCCTTCGCGACGCGCTCATATTGAGGGGGGTGTCAAGCTTTCCAAGCTTTCCAACGGTCGGAGAGATGGCGCCCAATCAGGATGCAGCTGAGAGCGTATTTTACGCAGGGTGCCTTTGAGAAGTCCCATGCAGGAGGGGTTGAAGAACAATGCAGCAGCACATGCTCAAGAAGCCAACATTTTTGCCCGCGTATTCTCCATGCTCGGTCGCCCTTGCCTAGGATACAAAACGCGGCCGCCCTTCACCGCGTATTCGACCAACGCCGCGACAAACAAAGTCCTTATTAACACTCCATTCCCCGCAGTTCTCGCCCCTCAGCACCCGCAGATCAGGCCCTTACTCAACCGCGGCGATCTTTTCGTCCGCTGGCATTATCCCCGATATGCATCCTGCACATATCCCTGGCGGATGACCTATCGCGGCATTTTACAGCGACCACCGCGCATGCGTCAACTCACTGACCCGGCTTCGGGGTCCCCGTAAGATCGAACTCCGTGGGATATTTTGCCCATAGCGCCATACCTTCCTTACGCCATGTATCCGCCTCGATATGGATGTTTAGCTCGGTATCGGTCGCGTTAAAGACATAATTCGATGCCTCCTCGGCGCTGTATAAAGGCCAGTCGGGAATCCCATTCACTGACCAGGGAGATTAGCTTATCGATACCTACGCCGGCCTCGCGGCGCTCTGCAATCGAGCTCTGGAGCGACCTACCCTTGAGCGTGTTCGGATCTCCGGTCGAGATGAAGGAGATCAACGCAGCCGTCATGATCCTCTGCAGCGCCTCATGCCAAAGCCCTGGTCCGACTGGCGGATTGTTTCCGTACAGCTCGTACTCCTTCGGCCAACCGAACCAGTACGAGTAGTCCGACCCGTGGCCAGCAAAACCAGGCCTCACAGCGCCGCTGGTGATGGGAAACGAAGTTGGCCAGGTATCGAAGCGGTATGAGTAAACCTTGAGCCCCAGTTCCGCAAACTTCCTCGCAAACACCCTTCGCCCGTGTATAAGACCAAAGTCGCCAAGAATCGCCGCGATGCGCCGGTACTGCGCGCCGCAGTTCGCCCCCGTTTCCTTCAGTGCGGTGCAGAAGCGATCAGTCGCGGAAATGGGAAGTGCATACGGAGGGCTCGGCGCGTCAACCGGATACAAGCGCAGAAGCTCCTGGAGAGACTCGTTCCTTGCTGTCCGGAACATCGCCCTCAGCATAGCATACAGCTCTGCCTCTGTCTCGACGCCCGGGTTGAGAAGGTTCGTATACGAGAAGCCTTCGTCGCTGCCTGTCCCTGCGAGAATCGAGACATCACGGGAGAACTCCCCCGCGAGGAGGGACAGAGTTGGCGGCTTGGGAACGAAGTCGCCGTCAATGGTTGGCCACCATGTAGCGACGGTCCGAATCGAGATCGAGGCTTTCCGGAGGTCATCCAGCGGGACCTTGCGCAGACACTCGAGACTATTCGTGACGTTGAGACAGTTGGTGGCGTTGAGAATATGGCGGTATCCATCGACTGACGCATCGCTCAGGAGGCGCACGGTGTTGCCCATTCCGACGGAGGAGCTGACCATGATTGCCTGGTGGAAGAGCTTCTCCTTGGATTGTCCTCCATACGCCATGAGTTGGTACGCGATGGACTGAGCTCCTGCTGACTGTCCCCAGACCGTAACCCTGTCCGGATCCCCTCCGAATGCTTCGATGTTCTCCTGGACCCAACGCAGCACTTGGCGCTGGTCCTTCAAGCCGAGATTGGTGACACCCGCAAGTGCATCATCGCCCCCTGGAAATCCGAGGAAGCCGACTCGATAGTTCAGGGTGATAGCCATGATAGGCCTCCCCTGCGCCACGCTCTCCTGAACGAACCAAGAGTAGTTCGAGTTGAGGTCCGCACCGAAGCCTTCACCGAAAGCTCCACCATACAGCCACACAACCACAGGAAGCTTCTTCTCGTTCCGCAAGATCCTTTCCGACGGCCGAATGATGTTGAGGTTCAAGCACTCGGCAGACTTGCCGGTGACATTGGTGGCTGCGATGATCTCGGCGTCGGCCCCGCAGTGGCAGATCGAGCCATAGTACTCGGCCGAACGCATACCCTCCCACGACTCGTTCCAGGGGACCGGGTTACCCAAGACGGGTGACCTCGCGTACGGGATTCCTAGGAATAGATCTTGGTCGAATTCCGGAAGATGGCGGCCGACGTATGTGCCGTTGCGCGTCCTGGCGCGAGGAGCGCCTTGGCCGGCAGCCAGCAGAGGGAGAAGAGCCAACACGAGGTGCTTCATGATGATGCTGCCTGATCCTCAGACCTGCAAGAACATAATTCTGAACAGCGTACCTTAATATACTAGCTGTTCTAGGACCCAGGGTCTTGGACGCTCCCGCGCGGGAGGCTTTAGCCAGCGGCTAAAACAAGCCTTGGGAAAAGGCGCTTGCCGATCCACAGGCCCATCATACGTAACTTTCGTAAGGCGGAATGATTCCGTCACTTTTTGTGCCTGGGGCGGCGCTGTTTTTGGGAAATAGCGGGTATTGGCGATGCCGTCTTTCAGCGCCGAGCCGCCGAGAGCCCCGGAGGATCTGCCGCGGGAGGGTAGCATTTTCTCCGCACCTCGCTCTGACTATGCTGTGATAGGCTGGGAGTGCGACGACTCAGAATGATACACAAAAATGTGATTGGCAATTGTTACAGGATGGCAAGAGAAATACGTAGGAGACAGACGTATATCCAAAAAGAGATCTCCGTCGGCCCCTGAACCCGGTACCAAAAACGAAACCCAAGAAGAAAGATCGAGCTCAGGGCTACCTCAGTAGGTGTAGCACAGCGTACCGCCCTGGATGTCCAGGTAATCCTTGACGACAGCATCAGGGGCAAGCTTCATCATCGGGAGCACATCGTTCACCGAAACCGGCGGCCCCTGACCGTCCTGCTTGACCCCGTTGTACGCATTATTCCCCTTGATCCTGTTGTTAGGGTCCTTCTTCTGCCAGATCCACCAGAGCCGATCAACCTGGGTGTGGTGCAAAAAGAAGAGCGGATCTGTTCGCCATTTGTCAGCACCATCACCCACTACACTTCCCCTCAACACAACTGCTTACCATTAGGAGAAGCATCCTGCAAACCCATATCACCCCTTCCACCTCCCACACCACCATGCACAGCGGAATGCGGCCCGTTCTCCAGCTTGCGTCGAAACTCATCAAACACCGGCTCGGCGAGCACCACATCGACAATCGTCTGGTTGTAGTTATACCCGTACATCTCAATCACCCCAAACTCAGGATACCCCGGCGCCGAATCACGACTCAGCCAGTGCGGACGAACGTAGTTGTTCCAGTACGTAGGGCGTAGGTTACGGAGAGGGCTGTTCTGGATGCGCGGCAGCCCGTCGTTGCCCGTGGTGTCGTTGCCGTTGCCGCCGAAGCCGAGGACGGGGTCGAAGACGGCGGCTTGGGCGGGCGCGTGCGCGTCCGCCGCCCAGTCCCAGTACATGGCTGCGCCGGTGTAGCCGCATTCGCGGAGGGCGTTTTCGTAGACTTGGACGAAGTAGCGGTGCCAGGGGAGGAAGGCGGGTTCGAAGTGGACTGGGGTGGGTTGTTAGCATTGCCCCAGCCGGGCGGTGCTGGGTGTGGGAGGGGAAGAGGTAGAATGTAAGGGAGGTGAAGGGCGCACTCTTCTGTGGATTTGACAATTGTGCGTGCACGTATCCAAAGTCGTCGTAGAGCTTGTTGTGAGTTGAGATCTTGAGCTTCGACGGCTTCGTAGCGAGGCACAGAACCGCGTTGAGGTACGACTGCTTCTCAGCGTTCGTCGCCTTCGCCCAGGATTTGCGGAGCTTGGGGTTGGTGCATCTCTGCTGGCGCGGCTCAAGGGGCTCCGACGGGAGGGCCAAGGCGGCCGTGGTTAAGGTGGCAAAGTGGAGAAGCTTCATGATGAAGAAAGAGCGAGTGACTGGAACGAAGGGCGCGAGCAAGGAGGTTGAGCGAGGGACTGGAGCTCGGTGCTGGCTCTGCAGATCATAAGCTTCATGTTTGTAGGGCACGGTCTGCCTTTATATGCAAGCATGAAGGAAGTCCAGATCCCCCCCTATAAGCTCAACTTCACGAGGCTGACTTGAACTTCCCCCAGACGTTCATGACAAACACTCGGATCCCACGGGAGGGGCCTGTTTGAAGGATCTGAACCTACCATCCCAAGTCATCAGCTAGCTTCGAATCCGGGAACCCGGTTCGCGATCAGGAGCCTCAATGGCGCGCATATTACTGATCCCACCCCTTTTCCATTCCGCCCACCAAATTGCCATCCACCTGAATCGAACTATTGATTCAATGCTTACGAGGACCGAATAAAGACTGGGAATCGCATCCAATCTGTGGACCCATCGTGTGCACGGGGCGTATGTGTCAGCCCTGCAAGTAGGCGTCAGGTCCCTGGGCTACGGCGCAGCACCGCTGATGTTTGGTAAGGAGGGTCATCCCAGCCGTCCCATAGGCAGCGCCCGCTCCCGCCTCGTGGCACAGCAGGCATCTGGCCACTCGTGCGGGCGGGAGCAAAAGTCCTTCATTTGGGGTAAGCGAGCGGCAAAGGGACGGGAAGTCATGCTGTTTCTATTGCTGGAAATGTCTGGTGATGTCGAGCAAACGCCTTCAAAAATTGGCCAGCTTGAGAGAGCTGATCGTCTTGCGTGTTGACTGCTCCTTTGCCTGATGAAGAGACAAGAACTCGGAGAAAAGGCCTGCTTGCCGCCAAAACCACATGCCAAGTACCACGAAGCTTGAAAGCGACGGAGCAATGTTGTTCGCGGGTGGCGCTGACTCACGGACACCAAAAACCGGATCAACGGCCCTCGGCCCGAGCCCACGGTAAGCCCATTTTGCGACCGTTCAGTTGTACCAAACTCCAATTACTGGATCTCGATGAGCTGTGCCGCTCAAACCAGCCCGATATCAACACTACGGACGGCAAAACCCGAGTCCCAGCGGGACACGGTAAGGTCTTTGGGGAGCGGTAGAATGAGAACATGATAGATTGTTTGTATCTGGTGAGAGCAACATGGGGAAAAGTACCAAAATATCGAATCCAAAATCTAAAGCCAATTTGACGAGCGACAAATACGCTGCGTTGTTTAGTGTGTTCTTTGTTGTCATTCCGTAGGGAGGTTAACGGTCAACGGACAAAGAAAGTCAAAGAAGGAAAAGAAAGAAAGTCGTTTGGAGGCCGTTGCCTAGCAGTGACTGGCCGCCTCCTCAGCAAGGGGAAAGAGTGCCGGTGGAACAAGAGCGGGAACACTGTCTTGGATCTTCAAGCTGTCCAAAACCACCCCTGTGGGAGGTTGGGGCAGGGACTTCCCATCCGGACCTATGCCAGTGATGCGTCCACACATCCAGTCGATGAGGTCCTGCTGCAGGCCGTTGGGAGACTCAACTGTCAGGACGGTCGCGGCAATGACAGCCCCGGCCTTGGTCAACGACTTGACGCCCCAGTTCTGCGTCTTGGCGAGCTGAGAGAACTTCTCGGCCAACTCATCTACCAGAGTGCCGGTGCGCACGCCGATACGGACCATGACCACCCTACCAATGGTCAGCTAACTCGAAATAGGGCTCCTTCGAGATTAGGGTACGTACCAGCCTTCGGTTCCAGATTCTCCCTCGGCGAGATGAAGCGAGGGCTCCGGACCCCACACGTCCACAGAGTGTGCAGCGCGTCGCTGCCGCATCGCTTTGACTTGTTGAGCGGTCAGCTTCGAGTTGCGGGCGTAGGAAATGACCGCATGGCTGATATCGCGAGTGCCGGTTTGGTCAATCTGGAGATTGTAGCTTGCGTTCGCGATCTTCAGGACGGGGTGGCCCTCCTTACTGCGGACGATGAAAGTGTTCACGTCGTAGGGAGGGTCGGACGTTCCAGTCAGGCTGGGTTCGATGTTGACAACAACGGCGTTGGCGAAGAGGGCATTGGCCGCCGCCATGGCGTTATCAAGCAACATCGAGTCTCCAACCTTCTTCGTGCCAGTCGCCGCTTTGCCTGGAACTGGAAGCGGTGGATAGGTGCCCACGTGGTCGATGCCGAGCTGGGTGAAGATGGACAGCAAGTCCGAGTACATCAGCGGCGTCGAGCTGCTCAGTCGACCTCCGATGCCAGGGCGGTTGGTCAGCTGCGTCGACGGGAGTTTGAGGACCCGCTTGTTCCGGATGATGCCCGAAATGATGGAGTGTTCGCCGGGAACGAAGTCGGCGGCAGCTGGACTTTCGGCGTGCAGCGCAGCGAGAGAGGCCTCTTGCAGGACCGAAGTTGCGGCCTTGAAGTTTTCGTGGAGGGCCTCGGTAATATCGCCGTCACCCTGGAGACCAACGACTCCGCCAATAGCCGCGATGGTGTTGGCGACCTTGCTGGCAGCTTGGGCTGTGGTCGCTATGACGTGGACCGCCGAGCTGAGGCCGTCGGTCAGATCGTCGAAGAAACCCATGCTTCCAGGTTCTTGGCTTGCAATCCAATCAGAGACGGATTTGGCTGTGTTTTAGAGCGTAAGGGCAGAAGGGGTGAAATTCGAAGTGATGCCAGTGGGTTGCTTCGTTGGGAGGAAAGTCCTCGGAATTCGAGGGAAGGCACGAACTTATCCCTTCGCAAAATCACCCTCCACCTGTCCCTTCCCCAATTTCTTCTCTTCTCGCGCAAGATATCACCCCCCTTGCAAATATTGACGCCAGCATTCAATATCGAAAGCTCGGAACTCCCTCCACCTGAATCCGCATCCGAAATGAGGCGCTCACGGCCATCTGTTGGACACCAATGAGTGCCGTCTGCCATCTGACCAAGTCGCTGCGACAAGAAGAATGCTCTGGCTTGCCAAACTCGCGCAAAGCTGACCAGCTTGGGAAAAGACCGTCAGCACTCTGCTCCCAATAGTGAACGAGGCGCGCTGAAATAGGAGCAGCTACCCGAGGGGCGCAAGGAATCGACCCGCGACGGCTTCTCCTTCACTGATCTCTTGGCTTCGGTGTCTCGCACCACTGCGCCAATAACGAGAGTAGGACAATAAGGAGACAAGTCTCACATTGGAGACCTTGTGGCTAGCTGTCCATCATCCTCATTCAGGTAGGGCATCTCACACCCAAGCCAGGCTGCAGGCTTGTGCGACACTGACGCGTGCTGATCCGAAGGCTGTGGTTTAGAGACCTTCTTGGCTAGCTGATGCCGACGCCTGCCCTCCGTTGCGGCTGAGAAACACGCGACATGTCCGTCGATGGCAGAAAGCAGCGCCAGGCGATGGGTACCTACCGATGGACCAACTTGGAGGGACTCCTTGATTCTTCGCGCGACTCGAACGAGGAGAAGAAACATGAGTTATCGTGACACGGACTCTCATATGGCTCCCGGGCCCACATCCAGGGGACGCTAGCAAGGAACTATTCAGCTTGCCACCTCCGCCTCAATTACGCCCTCCATGTCGCCAGCGTCGGGAGACTCCCACACATTGACAACCCGCAGACCAGCTGACTCCACCAACTCGATCCAGTGCCGCTTCGAGCGCTGGATTCCAGCTAGCACAAGCATCATGGTGATATCTCCCACAGCGAAGAACGGAGGGCACCCCCTTTCCGGAATGACTGCTTCGTTCATCAGAAGACGAGAATACCCCGGCCTCATCGCGCTAGCCACCGCCTGCAAGAACACGCGGCATCGGTCGTCGGTGAAGTCGTGCAGCACAAAGTGCGTATAGTATACCAGAGCGCCAACGACTGGCTGAGGAGAAAAAATATCGTGGGGCATCGGGTGAATCCCAGGGCTGAGGTTCTCAAGAGACGATATGGTGCCGGGAAGGTCCTGCAGTACGAGGTGGTTCTTAACAGATGGAAACTTCCCCATCAAGGCCTGAAGATGGCGCCCCTTTCCTCCACCCATGTCGACCAAGAAGGCGGAGTCGCTGCTGTCTCTGAACTCGAAGAGCTGCAGCAAGCGCTCAGCCACCGGATACCATTCGAACCACTCCCTTCTTCGAAGCTTGTTGCCAGTCATGCACACATTGAAGCGCTTGGCCTTTTCCGGGTCCTTGTGGATCCAGTCGAAGAAGTGCAGGTCAGTTTCGAGTGCGAACTGGAGTGGGCAGTCCCTGCCATCGACCGGAGAGGTGTATCCATGAAGCTTGAAGTACTCCGGTGCTCGGATGGCTGCCCGAGCACCATGTTCGCCGGTGTGAACGGCAAAAGCCTCGATATACGGCACAACCATCGCCTTCGATAACGACGAGGCAGCGTACTCGCGCTCACCTGCCTCGCTGGCATAGCCAATAGCCGTCAAGACGCGCATGATTCGAACTACTGGCCGGTCAGCAAGGCCAATCTCGGAACTAGTTCTGGAGTCTAGCCTGACCCAACAGAAGCTCCTCGGCTTTGCATTCGGCCGCCAGGTCAGCCGCAGTCACTGAGGCGCCATTCCGGTTTACCAGCTTCCGGAAGATGCCCAGCTCCACTCCCATCCGAATGGCGAAGTTGTAGATGGGGGACTGTTGTCGGCGTGTCAGAACGGACTAAAACCTCCCGAGGGGTTGTTCGCACTTGAAATATCTGCGCGAAAGCGACCTCCTCTGGGTCTTCCAATGCGCTGAAGACCTTTCTTGCAGATGCCACGGCCACACGACGGTCGGGCGCATCGAGAGTCTCCACCCGATCCTTCAGCTCCTCAAGGAGACGCGTGATAGCTTGGACATTGGGACTTTGGTTTCTGGACATGTCGCGCTGTTTGCCGTGCTTTTTCTTGCGTGGTTTCTGCTGTTGGCTCTGCAGGGTGCGGTAAACAGCGGCGAGAGAAGACGGTTTCGACGAAATACGCCGCGAGCAACGGGCCCTCCACCAGCAACCGAGCCGGGTTCGGCATGATGACCAGCGTGATTATCAGCGCTGTGAGTGATACCCCGCAGTTTTGCGTCTCGGCACTCATGCCAGATGGGTTGAGCTCGGCAGAGAGGTCGGGGAAATGTTTCGCGTGAGTTGGGGGCATCTCGGTCGTGTTCTTCCGGGAGACCCTATGACGTCGCGTCAAACCCACACCGCGGGTTTGAACCCGTGCCGTGGTCCCGGGAGCTGCCCTGGGCGGCAGGTGATTCAGCGAAGGCATTCCTCGGAGTCAGATACCCAAAATATCCCTCCAAACGCCCCCACCCAGAAAAAGGAAAGTGACGGTCTCTTTTTTTTAAAAAAAGTTCTCGAGAACGGTCCCACGCGTCCAAGCTAATGCACAACGGGCTGGCCCGCAACAGGACCCACCCGGGGTTTTCTCCATGATTGCTGCCCCTGCAAGCACTTGACTTGTCGCAATCTAGGCCGCTAATATTTTCTCTCGCGCTGCTCATATTGATCTATTCGCGATAGCGAGAGAATCCCCTCTTTGCTTCTCGTCCAAAGCGAAGTGCCTGCTGTAATCGTGGCCCAAGTCCCCTGGGTCGGCCGTGCAGCCGGAGGAAGTGGCGTTCGGGGCGCCGGTTCCGTCGGCGGGGCTGTTGTACGGGGCTCGCCGGCCCTCTCACCCCCTTGGGATTGGGGACACAGCGCTGCCGTCTGAAGCCTGTGCATATCGTAGATCTGGCTTCTATAGCAAAATGCAGGAACCAGCAGGCCTGCAGGTCGGGGGGGACTGCGACACCACGAATAGATCGATGACGCAAAGATGGGGTCGAGACAACCTTCGAACCCCGTCCATTGGCCCACTCGGTTTCTCACCGGTCGTGACACAATCTTCCCGCCACGATAAACTCCCACAACTTTGTTTATCTGAGACACGTCACAGATTAACATGAGCGCATTTCCCACGTGCTGTCTACTCCACATCACCCCCGCTCGCTGCGGAGAAGCCGAAACAGCTAACTCACGCCACCACCATCACCCCCCCTTTCCCCTCTTGACGACAATCCCACTTGCTTCCAAGAACCAAGACACACCATCCCGCCTCACAACCCATCACCTCTTCGCACACCATGGAGCCAGACGCCACATTCGTCTTATACGACATCGCTTCCCTGAAGCCCTACACCAAGAATTCAGGCGCCCCCAACCCCTGGAAAGCGCGCTACGCACTCAACTTCAAGGGCGTCCCCTACCGCACAGAATGGGTCCTGATGCCGGACATTGGCAAGGTCCGAAAGAGCCTGGGCCTACCAGCATGTCGCAAATTCGCTGACGGGACTGACTTCTACACGCTTCCCGTTTTGGTCACGGACCCCAAGAACCCCTCCTCGTCGGCGATCGGCGACTCGTTCGACATTGCCAACTACCTCGAGAAGACATTCCCCGGTGCCGGCGCGGGCGATCTCTTCCCGGAGCAGAAGCTGGACTATGAGCTTCCGGCGCACTTCCAGAGCTTGGTTCCGCTGTCGGAGAGGGACGATGATCTCCACGCGGACTACGTCAAGTTCCAAGCTAATGTTGACATGGCGTTCTCGGTGCATACGCAGCTGGCGGCGCACGGTATGAGGTGGGATCCCGAGGTTGAGGAGGCGGTTAGGGCGGAGTTTCTGCGCAGGATCGGCAAGAAGTCTTGGGATGAGCTTGCGGTTGAGGGGGAGGCGAGGGAGCAGTTGAAGGCTTCGTTCAAGGCTACGCTTGGCGGTTTGGCGGCGCTGCTTCAGAGGGATCCGTCTGGTCCGTTCATGTTGGGTGCGCAGCCTTCGTATGCTGATATCATTGTTGGCGGATGGTTGCGGATGATGTGGAAGGCGTTGCCGACGAGCGAGTGGGAGGAGCTGACGGGTTGGTATGATGGTGTTTTTGGGAAGCTGCATGCTGCATTGCAGGAGCGCTTTGGTGAGATGAAATAGGGGGCTCCTGTGACATGACATTGGGAGGAGAGCGGGTAGCATAACGCTGTCGTGATGTGAGACAAGACGTGCAGGACTGGGGCTTGAAGGATAGTCGAAAAGAAACCATCGGCCAAACAACATGTCCAAACCCGCGCGTCTCGCCGTGAATGTTGTCAACCATCCACTAGAAATTGCCTTGGCCCAGAAGCTCAATCAGCCGCTGACATCGGCATCCCAAGCAAACACGCCAAGCCCATGCACGATGTGCCGCTGCCGGAGCCGGCCCCGCAGCATCCCCACCACCGACCCCAACGACAGACGCTCCGGCCACGTCGTCAACTCTCTTTCAACCTCCTCTTTCCCAACCCTGCATCTCACTTACACCTGCAGCGATGCAATCCACAATGCCCCAATCTCACCCCCTCCCTTCTCTCCTTTTTGTAAGCCACCCTCTCACAGGCCACCTCACACCCACCCTCCGCGTCGCAGCCGCTCTCTCCCACGATAACTTCCCCATCTTCTTCCTCGGCCCAACCACTCAAAAAGCTCGCATCTCCGCCGCCGGTCGAGATATCACTTTCCTCCCCCTCCTCGGCTCCGCAGACTTTGACGACCTCGCCTATTACTCCCCCGACACTTCCAACCCGCCAACGCCAGACTACTTCTCCCTCTCCTGGCAGCAGCGCGGGCTGATCGACCTCGAGAAGACATGGATCGATACTATTCCTGACGAGTGGCGGAGCGTGGTGGCTGCGTTGAAGGAGGTGAAGGCGCGGGAGCCGGGACGGAGGGTGATTGTCGTGGCGGAGGCGTTATTCTTCGGGATCATGCCGATGTTTTATGGGGCCGAGTTGCCGGAGGGGATTGAGAGGCTGAGGACGCTGGCGTTGAGTGTGACGGTGCCGTTTATACGGAGCGTGGATGTACCCGCTTTTTTCGTTGGGGACGACGGGAGCGGTGGGGGATGGAAGAGGTGGGAGGAGTGCACGATGACGTTGAAGGGGAGGATGGAGGAGAAGCTTCGTGAAGCTGGCGCTGTATTGGAAGGGGGTTTGGAAGGGGCGTTCATGAGCGGTCAGAATTATACCTGCCATGATGCAGTCCTGCAACTTGGGGCGCCTGGGTGGTTTTACCCTCGGAGCGACTGGCCCGGGAACTTCAAGTTTGTCGGTGTTCTTCCACCGGCAGAGGAACCTATCGCTGGATGGCCCAACCTTCCGATATGGTGGGATGAGGTAAAGGGAGCAAGTCAAAAGGGAAAGAAGGTTGTGGTCGTTGCGCAGGGAACGGTGGAAGTCGATCCGAACGACCTAATTCTTCCCACCTTGCGCGCCATGGCTGGCAGGACATCAGATGTCCTGGTGATAGCCATTCTGGGCCGAAAAGGGGCCACGTTGGCGGGGGCTTTTCCGTTGCCAGAAAACGCCCGCGTTGCGGATTATCTCCATTATGACGCCGTGTTGCCGTATGCGAACGCCTGGGTTCACAACGGCGGATACGGCGCGGTGCAGCATGGCGTAGCGCACGGAGTACCTATGGTAGTTGCGGGTGAGGGAATGGACAAGGTCGAAAATGCAAATCGCATCCACCGATGCGGAGTTGGGGTGAACCTGGGACAACCAGGTCCCTCTGTCGAGGACGTAAAGAAAGCTGTAGACTCGGTCCTAGACGTTGAGAGGTACAGGCGCGCCGCGGCGTCACTGAGAAAAGAGTCGTTGGAGCTGACATGCTTTCGCACTGTTCGGTCCCATGTGCTCAGGCTTGGCGAAAGACCCTGAGGGCATGATATACGAAAAAAAGAAAAAGGAAAACATAGCTTACAAGCTCTTCCCGTCTGAGAACTCGGTATAACCAAGATCTCTTCCCAGGACCCAAGCTGCGGATGTGGTGATGTGCAAGATTGTTGGGCGTTGTTGATGTTGACGGAGCCTCCCCCTTTCCACCCACGCCCCGCCAACAACGAAAAACAATCACGGTCTGTGGGTGGCATTGACGATCCAGAGTATTTTGCCCCGTGATACTGCTCCCCAATCTCGGCAGTCCGGATACACGGTTTTGGCGCTGAAATCGGATCGCCACCGCCTATGCGCTCCTCTTCAAGACCGCCAGACACAAGGCCGTTTCGTTTTGATGATCGCATGTTCTGAGAGGCGGCACTCTAAGCTTTCGGATCCGAGCATTCTCAACCTGGTGTTCCATGAATAAGATTGCCAGCCAACAGACGCCATCCGATCTCTGGCCAATCACCGCTGAGGTTGCCCAATGCTTGTTGCTGCTGCCAACGCCGCGAACGTAACGTTGGGAATTGCCTTTCCAGCCCCTCGGTAGCATTAATTGCGCACCCCCTTTATTGCCAACGTAATTGTTGCGCGCTGCTGAGAGAACGTGTTCCAAAGTCTTCAGCATTCAGTCCCAGGGCTTCCACATTGAGCGCGACAGCGCCGAAGGTGAACCGACAGGTTGGATGAAAAGTCATCGGCCTTCCGGAATACGGGAAGGAATGCGCCGACGCATCCGAACACCGTTGTTGACGTCGCTCGCTCCACGGTGCTGCCAAGGCCCCTGAAATTTGGAGTCGACCCAATGCCAAACAAGCTAACAGAGCAGTTCCAGGGAACCGGAATCCTTTCCAGAACGACCTGACGCCAAATTCCAGGTTCTTTCCAGAACTGTGAGTTGGCTCTCCCGAAAATGAGACATGGGTTGGGCTCGATGGCAGCGCCGTGATGGCATCGGGGACGGAGCCATCCGCGGCGCAAAATAGATCGCATCCTTCGCGAGGCCGTACTCTTCGCGCGAGGATCATCTTGGCAACTAAACTCCATATCGGTCGAGTGCAGCCGCTGCGCAAAAAAATCCAAGACGCATTGGTTGCGGAAATGATGGAATGCGCCCGCATTTGCCCTTCCCCCACTGTCTGAGCCAGCTCGGCAGGAAATGGAGCGAGGCTCGGCTACCCGAAAGGATTTTCCCCGGGCCTCAACTTTGGCATGCTTGGTCCCGTCCACGGTCCTTGTCCAATGTGGCTGTCGACAGTGTCACATCGTGCCATCACCTGGCCCATCGAAGCTGCCTCTGAACAAGGGCAGACCTGTGTCGACCCCGCTGCGAACTTCAGCGGTCGCTCGCCGTTTGTTGCACTCTTCATCGATGCTGTGCCAAGGTCAGTGCGCTGCAGGCGAATTGCTGCAGCGCACGACCTCACGGGATGGATGGGCAACTCTATTCGACGATGGCAGCACAGGAACCTGTTCCAGCCCGCGCCATCTCGGCCCTCTGATGACTACTGCAACATCAGGGACAAGACTGCACGCCTGCCAATATGTCAACCTTCAGGGAACTGCAAATCTGAGAAAGCTACCGGTACCTCTGCCGCACGTGGAAGATCGTCGCTATCGCTAGCCGGTGGTTCGGGCGACAGGATGCCCAGCAATCAGCGCGCCGCCGATCCGCCAGCCAGCTCACTCACAATCGGGTGCTGCAGAAGCCGGCGATGGCGGGGACATCAGAGACAGAGCGGGGCTGGTTGCTTGATGGGCCGCTGTCAACCACGCAGCTGCATTGGCGCGCGACATGTCGGTGTGCGTCGCTGAGGTGCAAACGTCAATGCGTCAAGATGCTGTCGGCTTCTCCTCATCGTGGCTTGCGACAGGGGACGGCAGTTCTTACCGTGCAACTTTTGAGGAAGATGTTCGGGGCAAAAAATGCACTTGGGAACTTGGAAACACCACTGCCCGCTCGGTCCATCAGTGTAAGGCTGGCGGGCCTGAGCGTCACGGTTTTTTCCAAGCTTCCTCGATGGTCGATTGACGATCTTATCTGAGTTGACGGGGAGCACGCGCCTTCTTCACCGCCGCCTGAAGCGTCTTAGTGCTCACTGTCAGTTCTCATTCGGCCGTTGTTGGTGGGGTACAAGGGTGAGGCACTTGGCGAATTGGCGGTGGTAAAACTGGAATCCGGGGGGGGAGGGCACACCAACTGCCCAGGTGGTGACGGGCACGTCGCCAGCAAATCCATCGAAGCTGAACAGGGCCTTCGCAAAAAAAAAGGGACGGCGTCCCGGGCCACCTCAACGCACTAGGGACTCGAGTGCCGATGCACATTAGCGTCGTCGCAAAAACACGGATGGATCCGAGGGTTTGCATAGAAATTCCCATCAGCGTAGTGTAGTGTAGGGGCCAGGCAGGGAATGAGGCGGAAAGATCTCGGCCGGCATCGCTGTGCAACAAGGATACGAACCCCTGCGACCCAGTTGCATCGGTTCCCGCCCCCTGTCATCCTTCCCACACTGACAGCCCGTGACGCTGGGTGAGTCCTGCAGGAAGCAGAAAGGAAGGAACGCACGCAGGGCACCATCCGTCCTCGAGGCACAATGTGTTGGATGGCATCCCGCCCGTGCGAAATTCGCGAAATTCGACGTCCTGTCAGCGGCACCTGCCGTCTTCTTGTTGAAATTGCGTATATACGCGCCAAGCTGGTCGTTCTGTGAGATCCGTGACCCGCTTGCTTCGTTTTACTCGAATCTCGCGTCTCGCATCAACCATCCCCTTTGCCAATCTACTTGCTACGTTTGCTGCGCCGGCGGTTCAGGCGGTACTGCACCCGCTTGTCCGGGTCTCGCGATACAATACCGATGAGGTAGTCAGTCAATTAAGACAGAGTTGAGATCCGGGTTATCAGACCTCGGCCATCGCTTGGTCCTTTTTCCCCTTCGGCGTCTGGCCGGGCGCCGCCGCAACAACAGCAACATGAGCGACTCGCCGCCAACGTCGGGTCCGTTGACCAACGGAACATCGCCGCCGCCGCCTCCCCCACCGGCCTTCCCCCTTCCCCCGGATCCGGCGACAGCTCCCCACGATAGTCTCAAAGCCAATCTCTACGCAGCGGTCATAATATGCTGGGTGTTCGCCGCGGTGTTCGTCAGCCTGCGATTCTACACGCGAGGAATTATAATACGCGCCCTGAGCATCTCGGACTGGTGCATTCTGCTCGCCGTGGTAAGAAAGCCTGGAGCGGTCCAGTCTGTCGTCGTCTCCGAACTGACATGTTCAAGATCTTCTCAGCCGGTGAAGCTGCCGCATCGATAGACCAAATCATCCATGGCTCCGGAAGCCATCTCTACGACTTGGATCCTACCGATACACGTGCCGCCATCGCATGGTTCAGGGTACTTATCCCATCCCTCTCCCTTTCCATTGCCCGGATGCATGCTTACACTTCCTAGGCAGCATGGTACGGCGTCTTGACCTACCACTTGTCCCTCTTCTGCTCCAAATTAGCCATCCTGTCGTTGTACATCCACATCTTCGCCTTCAAGTGGGCTCGCGTCGCCGGCCAAATCCTGCTCGTCATCGTCGTCATCACCAACATCTTCATGATCGTTACGACTCTTACGGCTTGCATCCCGCTCCATGCATACTGGGACTTCATGATGCCACGCGACGGCGTCTACTGCCACCCACAGAGCTTTTGGTGGGCGAACACGGGACTGCACATGGTCCAGGACGTCCTCATTTTCCTTCTTCCCATGCCCGTGGTTTGGGGTATTCATCTCCCCTGGCGTCAAAAGTTTATGCTTTTCTGCGTTTTTGGATGCGGTTTCGTCGTGTGCTTCATCTCCATCCTCCGCCTGCCGAAGCTGTACCAGAACGATATGAAGAGTCACGACTTTACGAAATACTACGACTTCACCTACGACTCGGTCGAGCTGGCATACCTAACCTCGATCGAAGTCAACGGCGCCATCGTCTGCGCCTGTGCCCTAACGCTCAAGCCCTTCTTCGCCAAGTTCTTCCCCAGGGCACTGGGGCCGTCGAGGTCCGCGTCATCCGGGGCCGAGAATGGGAACAACGCAGGAAGCAGCACGAAAATGCGGGGCCCACCAACGATTGGGTCGATGCCATCAAAGCAGCCATTAAGTCCTGCCGAGAGTGAACTCAAGGGGAGGATAGGGGGGAGCAGGGGAGGAAGCAACAGCTCTGGGAGGAGAAGCAACGCTTGGCTTGAGGGTTCCCGAGGCTACGTCGAGATCGAGGAGTGGGAAGTCGACGTGGAACTGGCTGAAGGGATGCGTTCCAAGAAGGCCATGGACAAGGATGGAAGTGACAGCAGCGAGCGAGAAAGTACCAGTGAGGGAACATACGTCAAAGACGCCAAGATCACCGCTACGCAGGTGGCGTCTGACCCAGACAAGGAACGTCAGTAGCCCGAGGTGTTGGTAGCCGGACGCGATGGTAACCTGACGCGTCGGGAGGGACCGGTAGTATCGGCTATGGTAGTATTCGGCAATAGTATTATTCGGCATGGCTGGGAGTTTGGATTTGGGATATGGCTCCTGTCGGAGCTGTTTGAATTGATAGACATGGAGGGATACTTAGGTACGGCTGATGGTCAGGGATCTTGTTGGGCATATTACGGTGTATCTTGGTACTTCTGATTGGGCTTGTGGATTGTGGTCATGATGCCGGGAGGCTTCGTGCGTGCCTGTACTGGGCCCGGGGTTAATCAAAGTCTGGGCGAAACCTAGATGTAGCCATACCGCGAATATTCCTTGATCTTGTTGAAATCACTGATCCTGCTTGTGATGTGACTCCACCCGGCGTGTTTCATGTCTGAGATAACGGGGTGTGGGCTAAACGAAAAACGCGTGGGAACGCGTAGAAACACGATTAGAAAGACGCTGTTGGTACTTCGGGCTCACCTCGCCAGTTCGGAAAGGTAAGTAGATCTGTGTTTTCATCCACTACTGAACTCTGAACATGCTACCGGGCAAAATCAAACGAGGGTGTCTATTCGCACTCTAGCACCGGTCTATCTGCGCCATAACCCACCCATGACCTCCCTCCCACGACCGGGCACTGCCTCGAAAAACAGACAGACACACACACCGTGACCCACACACACACACCCAAACAGCGTGCCCACGCCCCTAGGTCTAGACCGGGCCTATTCAGCAAACCCATCAAAACGGCGAAGTGCTAGAAGTGCATGTGTGTTTGTTACGCGCGGCGGTAGGTAAGGGTTTTATGTCTGGTGCCTATGGAGCCCGACAGGAGCGATATGGTTCAGATAGATGGTATTGAGATACCACTAGTGCGAACCTATAGATGGATATTCTTGAAATGAAATCGGCCCAGGGGAGAACTCAAATCGAACTACATCCTTCTCTTGGCATTCTCTCAAACCTTTCTCTCCTGATAAATCTTTCCTCTGATCATCCTTCGCCATATATATACCTGAAGCCCTTTGCCCGGACTGGTAATCTCTCGTTCCTCAGACACACTTCGAGCCCGCACTGGCAGCAGCACTTGACTTTTCCGGCTTCTTCAAGACTTGGCTTCAGGGTCATCAGCCTCCGTCGTCACAAGTCACCGTCGTCACCGTCGCCACAAGTCACCGTCGCCACAAGTCACCGCCGCTGCCGAAACAACAAGATGGCCAACGCGACGGCCATCACCATCCCCGAGCGACAGCGCCTGCGGAGCGCCTTGCTCCAGAGCGACGTTGTCGTGTTCCGAGGAACCCTCGAGGCGGCCAAGCAGCGCCGCGTGGACGCATCCTCGGCGTCCCAAAAGGGCCGGCCCCTGTGTGGTCACATCCTCGAGGACCTCGAAGCCAAGCACGGTATTCACGTCCTGCACACTGCCCTCCAGGGCCCCAACCCCGCCGGTATGTCTGCTGTTTCTTTGTGTTCTCTCTTTCTCTTGTTCCCCCTTCCCAGCCTCCCCAATCATATGCCATGTTAACTGGTTTCATGGACTTGGCCTTCACTTGGAGACTGCACTTGTCTCGACGAGCTCGTCAACGAATGTGTCAACGACGTAGAGGCATTACTTGATGATGCCCATGGTTGTTTGATACTTTGCTCAATCCTGCTGATGAGTTAGTTGGGGCACGTGCTGCTCCCAAGTGAGGCGTCATTCCGCGTAACCATATGGCACTTACCTTGTCTCCGCTCCGGCACGGCAACACTGCATGAATCCTCCGATTCTTGTTGTGTGAGCTGTGCCACGTCGATGAACTCTGCCTCTTATTCATCACGCTCCGCAAGCAGGCGGAATGTCGCCCCCTAGGTGTTGTCGTTCATCCAATCTGACCACACCGTGCCAACAGCCATGCTCCAATACGTCCTCAGCGTCGACGTATGGCGCGGGTCGACACAGAAGAAGCACGCCTTCCTCGGGAATGTCGACATGGAGGGCCGCGACGCCTTCATGGAGGCATGCCGAGTCGTCACCCCCGACCACCTCGGCGAAGTCCTCGGCATCCTGCACGAGGCCTTCAACGGGCGGTGCCGAAATGCCGCGGAGAAGGAATATAGGGCACGCAACCCCATGGTCGACAGGGAGGGACGCTCGGCCGTGCACATCGCCATGGAAGAGCGGAACATGACCGCGCTGGAGTGGATGCATGGCAAGGGGTGCTTCGACATGAAGAGACGCGTCGAAGGCAATGGGGTGTACGGGGGCAGGAGCCTGGGACACTTCGCTGTGCTGGGGGGGTGGATTGACGGGGTGAAGTGGTTTCACGAGAGGGTTTGGGGTGAGCAGACGGCGTGGTTGAGGGAGCAGGACGGGGCGGGGAGCACGCCGTTGAGGGCGGCCTTGGACACTTTTGGGCATCGGCACCCGGTGTACAAGGCGGTGTACATTGACTGCATGGGCATGCTGGCGGACGCGGACGCGCCAGACTGGGAGGACCCGGACGGGCCGGCGTGGGCGGACCTGGACGTGAGAGGTATTGACAATGTCGGCGGTGGTGATTTGATTGGGGGAGGTTTGCCGGACCTGCCAATGCTGGTGGACGTGCCGCCTGCGCAGCAACTGCCAGTGGCAGCACCCATGCTCCCGATGGCAGGACAGTGGCCGGCACAGTTCACAGTGCCGCAACCAGTGCAGCAGATGCCGGCAATGAACCCACAGTTCGGAGGACAGGGATTGGCGCACCTACCCGGACCCATACAGCAACCGGTGCAGCAGATGGCAATGAACCCATCGGTGGGAGAACAGTGGCCGGCACAGCCCCCGGTGCCGCAACTGCCCATGGACCCATCGTGGGGAGCGTACCCGCACATGCAGCAACCGGTGCAGCACATGGTGCCCATGAACCCACCGTTGGGAGGACCGGGACGGGCATACCTGCCCATACAACAACCGGTGCAGCACATGGCAGCGCCCATGAACCCACCGTTGCCGTTTGGAGGACAGGGACCGGCGTACCCGCCCATGCAGCAACCGGTGCAGCAGATGGCATCGCCGATGAGCTCGGTGGGCCTGTGGTCGCCACAGCTGCAGGGAGCACCCATGGGCCCAGCATTGGACGGACAGTGGCCAGGACATCAGCCGCAGTGGTGGGGAAATGATTAGATCAAAAGGGCCTAGGTAGTTAGTACCTCTAGATGTATTGTTCCCAGAGAATACTATCGTGATGGCCATTGCTGTTTGCCCTGATGGCGATTTTCTACAGATCGTCTATTGTGACTGCTCATGGTGATTGTCTACAGATCGTCTATTGTGACGGCAACATCCAAACAAAGCCCTGGCATCGGAGAACAAGACCAGGGGGCACAAAGGATGCATCTCGCACGGGCTGCACAATGCGTCGGCAGCAATGGAAACGACGATAAACTGATATCTGGCAAAAGCCTACAAAGACCTGAGGACAATGGCCTGTGACACATTGTGCTGTCCTTTGTTGGGCCGCGAGTGAAAAGAGGAGTGCCGCCCCCGCTATCGTGAGGCGACAAAGTTTGCTGTTGCCGTAACTCAAACGCCGTCGAGAGAAGATTCCCACAGCAGAACAATCTTAATTCCCTGAGAAAGATTTTCGATCCTACGTCACGAGACCTAGGCGAAGAGAGCAATTCACTTCAGAGTTTTCGTCGGTCCGAGGTTAGATGTTTTCCGCGAACCTTCTCTGTCCTGTTCGCCCATCGTCACAATCGCCTCCTTCTTCCGCCTTGCATCACAAACGTTTGCAAGATGGATCCCAGCAATCCAATGACACCAAAGCCTGCGCAACAGCACAACTACAGCTAAGTTGCTCCAAACCAGATGCAGGATCCTCGACAAGCGAGCCCGCGGCAGTACCCGGCGGCCCCCCTCCGCAAGAGAAAGTCCATGTCCAGCTCGGATGGCTGTGGTACCAACTCACCCCCCCAAAGCAAGTCTCCTCGTGGCGGGCACAAATGGCAGCTGCGTCCGGCCAGCAAGCGAGAACAGCGAGAATGTTAGCCACAAATAATATCATCCCCACCAGCAACGTCACTTTGCACCCTCAACAAACATCCCAGCAACCACATGCAGTTCCGCAACACCTGCTCGCCCACACGCAATACCCGAGCGAATTACCGCAGCCGGTGCCCTTGCTGCATCGTCCAACTTCTCCCGGCCGTCGATCTGGTACGCCCTCGCTCCCCCCACATATTTCGGGTATGCATCAACAGGGCAATCCCCACTCCGGGGGTCGGCTCGACGACCATCTGTTATCCGAGGGGCAGCCCTCTCCAACGCCCCAGCCTCAACCGCCTGCCGACATGCGGCCCTCTCCAACACCCCAGCCTGCCGAGATGCAGCCCTCTCCAACACCCCAGCCTGCCGAGATGCAGGGACAAGTACAACAACCCGCATATCAAGACTTCCCACACGCGCCGTGGCCGACCCAGCAGCCCTCACCAAGGCTCCCAGGCCACGATCAAGAACCCCTACACTCTTTACAGGCGGCGCTACCGCAGTCTGATCCCCAGATACAACTCTATGCAGCCCATCTAGCCCAGTTGGCACAGCAGAATCAACAGACTAAACAGACTCAACCGACGCAACAGGCTCAGCAGGCACAGCAAAGAAGCCAGCCTACCGCCCAACCCCCACAAAAACCCCAACCCCAGCCAGCAGAGGCACCCCTCCAACATCCCGCACCGGACTGGACACCGCCTATCCGACAAAAGTCACCCAATCACACCCTCGGCCCCGCCGAAGACCCCGGATTTCCAGGGTATCTCACCTCCTTCGACAACTACCACCACGCGGATGTGGATAAGGGCGCACAGTCGGAGTGTGATAGCCTCGTGTACCAGAACTACGAGGCGCAGTGGGCGGCTCAGCATGCGATGCAAGAGGAGCTGAAGGAAGAGATGGAGAGGAAGAAGTTGGAGGGAGAGGAGAATAAGAAGAAGAGGGAGAGGGAGGAGAATAAGAAGAAGAGGGAGAGGGAGGAGTAGGAGGCGCAGCTTGAGGCGCAAAACGGGGGATGAGGAGGGGCGGCAGGTGATGTGATGGGGGGTTTGAGGAGGAAGATGGCCTGTTGAATGGATAGGCTTGATCATATTCATCGATAGCAGGATTGTTGCTCCAGAGCGGGATGTTAATATCGTCTTGTACATTGGTTTGAACAGCGTAAAGGGGGAGCAGCTAGATAACGAACTGAGGAAGGTGTTGTCTGTACACGAAGCGTGAGCGTCGAAGGAATAGTCCGTATCCTCAATACACTGGAATGGTATCGTGAAGTCAATGTCACACGCAGTAGTAGCTGGGCTGATAGAGAGGGTGACACAAAGGGCAGCTATGGCATTGCCTAGGAGGGGCGCTTGCGAGTCAGGGGTAACGAGCGACCTCAGGATCTTGCTACGCGAGGCCATGCGCTGACTTGCTTGGCCCTGCCGGCGAACTGATGAGGTATTCTAGATGCTCGGGACATCCGCAACGGCTGCTAGTCTCCTTCTCTATCACGGCCAAGATCAATAACTAAAAGTCTCCTTCTCCACGAGCCTCAATCTCCCCAGCAATTTGTTGAACTGTGTCATAACTTGGTTGATTGAAGAGAGGAGAGATGTGGAACGAAGAGAGGGGGATGCCCTGATTGTATACACAGCCGAACCTTGAGGCTCTGGCCACCAGGTTTCAGCACAACCTCGATGCAAACTCCGGACAGTGATCTCCAAATAAACGTATCCAAAAGCCCTGCCCCCCTTCCCCCCCACAAAAAAAAAAAAAGTGGCTGATGTGTTCAACGCGAATGTTGTGTTTTGGGGGAGAAACTGGGCTGAAGATTGGATCGAGTGGATCTCGAATTGCTGCCCTCCCAGAGACCCCCGGTGCCCAGGCCAAGGGCGGGTACGTGCCGGCAAAAAAAAAAAAACAAGCGATATCCTACTTTGCCTCGACCTAGGCAGACATTGGAAATCCGTTCCGCCTTGGACCCTCTTCCGGACTTGAGGATCGTCCTCTCTTTGGCGGACGCTTCGGATTGTCGTCCACTTCCATGTCAACCTGGCTTTTCCTCGTCCTCACAACCATCACAGTTCCACTCCTCGTCTGAGTTTCACCGCTGTCATCCCCTTCAACGCTCCTCTTATTTCCACCGCCCCCCTCGCTTGCAGTGTCGCTGTCGGTTCCAGCGCTCATCTCGCTGTCGGTTCCGCTGATCCAGTCCATTTCCGACACACTGTTGCCCTCGGCGTCCTCGTCGCTATCCCACGGGTCATCAACAAGCCTCATCACCGACAACTTCGACTCCTTCAGAACCCTCGTACGCGCAGGCCATGGGCTCTTACGAGCCAACCCGGTACACGTCCTCGTCCCAGTCACCTTCCCGACCAAGTACATCCGAAACCTTGCATACCTCTCCATATCCGGGCCAAATGTATCCTGAATAAAGCTGATGGCCGCCTGTCTACCATGCGCACACGCCAGCTCGACCGCGCATTTGCCCGTTTTGTTCCTGCAGTGCAATAATATGCTTGTTGATTCCACGCTCGACAGGAATTTCAGCGTCTTTACGCATCCCAGCCGCGCTGCGATGTGCACTGGGCGGTCGCCGTTCTCCATTGGGGCGTTGACGTTGAACTCGCCATTGCGGAGATACTTGAGCGCAGCGACGTTGTCCACTTCGGCAGCGATGTGCGCAGCCCCCATGCCACGCGTGTTGGTTGCGAAGAAGATGCTTTCATCGGCTTCGGAGGAGAGCTCGGCGATAACCTCGATGCTTTTGAGGTGGGTCGTGTGGCGGATGGCATAGAGGAAGGGGGTCTCTCCGTTTGAGTCCTCTTGTGAGACGAGAGAGGCCAGTACATCGAGAGGGATGTTGCTGATCGTGGGCCCGCGCAAGAATTTGATGCCGTCTTTGTTGTGATGTGCGGCGTGGTGCAGGATGTTGCGGCCTTGGGGGTCGATGAGCGATTGGAGGATGTGGGCTTTGGTGGTGTCGTGTTTTCTTGCGGCGACGGTCAGCTCGATATCGAGCGTGCTGTAGTCGCCGCGCTGGATGTCCTCGAGGAGGCGGGATTTTTGCTGATGGTTCATCTTGTGGGCCATGGCTGTGGGTGGGAGTCGCTGAAGCGCAGGTTTTGGAGAGTGTTTTTTGTGGTTGAGGCAGACAGGAAGCCAGACAATGGCGTTGGACTTCACTCAAGGGAATGGGCGGACGGTTTGACGGCCGAGGGGGTACGATCAGAATAAGCTATCACCTGGTGCAGCAAAGTCAGAGCTTTAGCCTCGGGAGGGATCTAGAGCTAGAACCAACCGATATTTAAGATGCGAATCGCCTCGCCTGTTCTTGATCACCTGGAAGACGGGGTTGCGGGTAGAGAAAAGCAACGAGATGGCGACTGGGCGACGAGATGATCTCTTGCGCGGGCAATACCGTGATCCCCATCCACCGTTTGTGGGCAGTCGTTGGTCGGTGTTGAAGTGAAAGGCTCAAAAGAGTTAGTTTGTGCGGACGCGTGTGTCAACTTTCTCCGGCTGAGGTGCCGGGAAACCTAAAAAGCTGTAGCTGAACAACCACACACATCATCTCCAACGCCGAAAGACTATTAATCTCCATTCCAATCGCGAAGATGTCCCCACACTGGATTCGTGACTTTGAGCAAACGTGACAAAGCGGAAATGGTTGCATGCTTCGTGGCTGGCTGGCTTCGTCAGTCTGGGGCCCAACGGCAGACATCGCGTCGACGGCACCGATGCATGGGACACCGAGAACATCATGGGTCAGCGAAAGGAGGGACGTGGCGATTGGTATCTTGTACTTGGAAAAGATGCGAGTGGCGGTCGTGTAGCGTGTGCCACCGAAAGTCTATTAAAAATGCCATTAAATCGATGACACAACACCCCGTCGCCGGCAAACAGAACATGTACGTTGAAGGTGTTCGAGCAAGGAACTCACTTTGGTTGCGTGCCAGCGGGAAGGCCATATTTTGTCCTGAGGCGACTCGGATGCGCACCGCTGTCCTCGAGCACGAATTGAACATTGGAAAAATGAACCGCGCGCAGACGCCAAACAGGGGTGGGTAAACCTGCAGCTCAGGTAGGTGACGTCGCCCCTCATGTTTCAGCCGCATCGACGTCACTTGACCCCAACGACCTCCACCTTCGAACCTCAATCTTCCCACAATGTCAAAACGTCGGGTCTCGTACAAGCCGCTGCAGCGTCCAAACGAAATCAGGCTCCTGCAGCTCTGCCCGGCAGATAATGACCGCAAAGCCGCGCTTCCAAGAACCAAACTCATCCACACAACCATCAACAGCGACCTGTCGTTTTCTGCCTTATCCTACGTGTGGGGCACCGAGAAGGACGAGGAACTTCTCCACTGCGATGGAGCAAGGGTTCGCACCACCAGAAATCTCGGCCAGGCGCTCCGCCACCTTCAGCAGCACGATGAGCCGTTACATTTGTGGGTCGACTCGCTGTGCATCAACCAGGGCGACATTCTCGAGCGCAACCAGCAGGTTCAAATGATGGGAGATATCTACGGCACAGCAAATCAGGTGCTCATTTGGCTTGGCCCTGACAAGCAAAGAATATCCGAAGGCATCTTTGACATCATTTCTGTGACGATTGGCAAACTCATCGAGGCAATCGAGTCTGGGATCGAGCCCGAGATGACGGAAAGGTGGCTGCCCCGGGAAGAAGCGGAGGGACGGCTAAAGACAGTTGCGCCCCTTTTCCGATGCGAATGGTTCACCAGAACGTGGACTGTTCAGGAGGCTGGCCTGACAACAAATCCTGTGGCAGTATGGGGCGGTGCCAGGCTGGACTTTGGCTTGATTGGACTTTTCTGCATGGCATACGCTAAATACTTCGGCTCTGTCGTTCAATCTCAACAACTCAGGGCCGAGATCGAAACGCTAGTTGACCTTTTCACGATATATCTGCCGTCCCCGGGCGCTAAGAGGCTCCATCAAGTCCTGCATCAGGGTCGACGGTTCCTGGCCACGGACTCCAGAGACAAGATCTACGCCTTCATGTCTCACCCCGCCGCACTTGAGCGCGCCAGCGATTACCCATACCACGCATTCCACGAAGATGAGTCTTCAGTCATCAGCGAGGATGCTGTTCGTAAACGAAACCTGGCGTTCATCCTGAGCCCAGGGGGTCCGCTCGACAACAACGACACCCTTACAGCCCGTCTCGCAGCAACAGATCTCAACCACCCGCCTCGGCCACCCTCTCCTGACGCCGCTTCTGCTCGGAGCGTTCTCCATTGGCCAGTCAGACATAATGTACATCACTTGGCGCGTTACCGCCCTGGGCAAAGGTCTTTCATAACGCCAAACTACAACCACTCCGCACCCACCGTTTACCGTGACTTTGCCACGGCCATGATAAGCCGAACCGAATCTCTCGAGGTGCTATCATTTGTTTTCCACCCGTCCGACCCACCAACGACAGGACCTGACTTTCCATCCTGGGTTCCACGCTGGGACATTGCAACCTCGATGGCACCCCTCGGTCTCGCCACATCTGATCATTTCGCGGCAGCCAACCGACGGCCGATCATAACACCGTCGTCAGACCCCAGTGTTCTCATTGCTCGCGGCCTTTTCTTTGATCGCGTCGGCATCCGTACCATCACCCTCAAGCGAGCTGACTTCCTTGACCGCAGTCTCACGAGCCCGGTGTTCTCCATGGCGTCACGCTGCAAGGTCGACAGAGACCCCATTCCAGCCTACCCGCGCATTGCAACGCCCGTCTCGGGAACCGCTGACCGTGTGAGAGCATATCAAAAGACCTGGACTGCTGGAAAACCCTCCAGCCTTTATGGTGACGATCTGGACTTTCTCGCCTATCAGGAGGAGTTTCTCCTCCGGCGAGCAGGTAGCCAGAAGGGAGACAGCGCTTTGAGAGACATCGACATGCTCGCCTCGACGATTCAGAGAGGCAGCGAGTCAGGAAACGCAAATCGCTTTGCCACCTCTGCCGCAGATGTGTGTGACGGGCGGAGGTTCTTCATCACGGGAGGAGGCATGTTCGGAATCGGGCCTGGTGTGCTGGAACAAGGGGACGTGATCTGTGTGCTTCTGGGACACGATGTCCCGGTGATATTGCGAGAGAAAGTTGGAGGGCATGTCGAGAATGGACATGTACTTCTGGGCGACTGCTATGTTCACGGCATCATGTGCGGTGAGACGATACGCGCGTGGGGTGGGCCAGATGGGGATCTCAGAGATGTCAAGCTTTGTTGATGCCTGCGGAACAACCTCTAGGTCCATTCTCCGTCAATCAAGTGGTCGAGTTACACTGTCTCGGTTTGTCGACGCACCGCCTTGCAGCTGAGCTGGACGTTTGTTCTCAACACTGGTATCACCTCGGCATGATGCCGCCAGAGGCAAAGATTGGGGGTTGCTATGGAGCTGACCGACCTACCTAGGTAGTTACCGTCCTCATACCGACACACGGAGACATCCTCGCCTGGATTCAATCCGCCAGTTCCACAGCCCCTTTCTCGCCCCCTTCTCGCTTCTATGGCAACAAGGTCTAGTCATGTGACCTCGGGTGCAGCAAGAAGGTTTCCATCCCCGACTCAAATTCTCTCCTTCTATTCTTTCCTCAAAGGGACACCTCCACGAAACGAGCCAGCCCCGTGATGGCTGACAGTGTCGTCGAGTTTCAGCGCATTTCGCGCAGCTCTCCGTCTCCTCAACCCAGGTAGGTGCAGTCATCAGTCTCCCTTGTTTTTCCTTTCCTTGTTTCTGCCCAATTCTCGAGGGCGAATCCGTCCCAGTGTGGCTGCTAATGCCCGCACTGCCACAGTTCACCACCAACAAGCGTACTACGATGCTCTCCGTCGAGAGACTTCAGATGTGCTGGGCTACCTGAGGTAGATCGTCAAGGTGGACTCGGAGAAGCGGCCTGCACCTCCGCCCAGCCTCACCCCGGAGGAAGCGCTCGAGGTGATCAAGAGCCTCGATTTTACCAATATACCCGCCCTCACCAACAAGAGTATAAAGCTCACTAGGTTTGAGACTTTCGTTGTTCTCGGAGAATTACACAACATATTTTGTCACGCGCGACTCGGAGCCGCTTTATGTACTAACGCCGTCCCAACCATCCGGATACGGCTCTTCGGAAGACTCCGAGTTATCTTCGGGCTCTGGTGAAACCAATCTCACCAGGCCTCCCAACAACCAATTCTTCCTAACGGTCACATCACCCGAGAGTGATGGAGAGCCGCGCCCGCCGGACCTTATTTTCACTCTCGGCCGGCTTGTCAAGTGCTCGGGTCCCCAGGTCAGCAACCCAAAAGATAGGAGATACATCGAGACGGGATACGCCGTCGTTGTCGATGTCACCTTGAGAAAACGAAACCCGGTGTGGCTGATCTTCAATCGCCGGCCATTCAATCGCGAGGCCATGGAGTGGGAGGAAGAGTCCGTAAGCCCCAACAGAACGACACCCATCTTCCCGCGCGCTACCTTCAACCCAGACAGCTTTTGCGTCATTGACAAGCTGGCCGATTGGTCCCTTGGAGACGGCATCACGAAAACCCACGACATTGGCTCATGGATCAACCAGCGTGGTGGCAAGGCGCCCGTCACCGCCTCTCTTACACCTCGGGCGTCTGTCATGTGTGCAATGGGAGAGCAGCCGGCATTGTCGTGGGGTATTAGAGATGGGGCAACCTAGCCAATCACCACCTGCATGCCAATAATCGGGGAGATCGGCTGTACTTTTCGGCATAAAGCTCAGCCTCCTCCTCGAACCCGAGCCCCTCGTTGCGAGTCACGATTGTGCTATCACCCTGGCTTCACCTCGCAAAGCATAACGTCAGTAAACACCCAAAGGGTCCCAGACTCACTATGATCTTCTCTATCATTATCGGTTCACTTTTTGTATATTATATCGCGTCATGCGTCCCCGCCTGGTTCAAACTTCGCCAATTTCCAGGCCCCCTTCTCGCCTCCTTTTCGTTCCTCTGGGCGCTCCGCGTCGCTCTTAGCAGCAACACCTACAAATTCACATGCAACTCCGCGAGCGCTACGGCAAAGACCTCATTCGTATCGCTCCAGATAGTCTCCTCACCGACGACCCGGACGTCCTTCGACGAATCAACGGTGCCCACAATGGGTACACCAAGGGAGACTGGTATGCCGTCATGAGGCTGGATCTGTATCACCACACCATCGTAAGCAGCCGGGATAATGCATTCCACGACGATATCAAGGCTCGCACAGCGGCGGGGTACTCCGGAAGAGATGTCCCAACGATGGAGAGCGACATCGATGAACAGATTGCTGAGTTGAAGACATTGATCACGAGGGAATATGTGTCTACAGACAAGGTTTACAAGCCTATGGACTGGGGAGTAGTGGCAGAGCACTTCACATTGGATTCACTGATGAAAGTGGCGTTTGGAGAGCCGCTGGGAGATCTTGCAACAAATTCGGATGTGCACGACTACATCAAGATGATTGAAGCCATGGGAATGTTTTTCGCGTTGTGTGGAGATGTGCCCTGGCTGGGAAGGGTACTCTTCTCAGACTTCATGATGAGGCTGGTGGGGCCAAAGGTGGGAGACAAAAAGGGACTGGGGGCCATCATGGGGGTTGCGAAGAAGATGGTTGATGCCCGGTTCGAGGGCGATGGTTCAAACCAGCAGGATATGATGGTACGCTGTCCCGAAAATCTCGAATAGCACGAGAAAGACTGACGGTGTTTTGGAGGGATCTTTTATCCACCACGGCATCCCTCGGCGCCAATGTCAAGCAGAACTGCTTGCTCTTTTTGTCGCGGGATCAGATGCCACCGCCAATCTCCTGCGTGTCGGCTTATTCCTCATCATCACAACACCCGGCGTCTACCAAAGGCTCCAGGCTGAGATAGACGACGCCATCGCCTCCGGGCGTATCTCAAGTCCAGTGACGGCCGCTCAGGGGAAGACCCTCCCTTACCTCCAGGCCTTCCTCCTCGAGTGTCTCCGTTTTAGCCCGCCAGCCTCACTTCCACTCCCAAAGGTGGTTCCTCCGCAGGGTGACACGCTGAACGGGACCTTCGTTCCGGGTGGCACCAAGATTGCCATCGACATTTGGTCGTTGGGTCGCCGGGTCGACGTCTTTGGCCAGGACGCGGCCGTGTTCCGGCCAGAGCGGTTCTTGGAAGCTACATCGGGAAAGAGAGCACACATGGAGCAAGTTACGGATCTTATCTTTGGGTATGGACGATACATGTGTCCTGGCAAGACGATGGCTTGGCTGGAGATGAACAAGACATTTGTTGAGGTGAATTTGGCGTCCTGGCTGGCGAATGGGTGTTGACAATGACCTGGTAGCTCCTGAGGGACTTTGACTTTCAGCTGGTTGACCCCGAGACCCCGTTCACAAGGGCTCATCAGGCGTTGTTTGTGATTCGGAACATGAAGATGCGCGTCACCAGACGAGTCTAGGTCAACTTTGAATGGATCCTCACGTCCCCCTGCGAAGGAGGCCAGGCTCTAGGCAGAATGAGCGAGACGGCGGCGAGTGCAGGGAAGGGTCCAAAAACGGGCCAACAGTTGTTTGGGGGCCAACTGTACATGTTTATCACACTGTGCGTTTTACCAATGCACCGTGTGGTTGACACTGTCCGCTCGCCGCCTACAAATTGATCAGACCCCAATTGAGGAGCGTCGGTTTTCACCACCCCTGACAGAAGCAAGACAGCGAAGGACACCATGTCGTCCACTCCCCCGTTTAAAGATCCCCTTTCGAGCATGCAAACCCAAGATGCAAGCCCATTCTTCAGGCTCCCTCTCGAGCTTCGGCGCTCAGTCTATACCCATGCGTTTGACTTCTCGGCGTGCCACCTCCACTCTTCCCCCGCAAGCGACGGAACCCCAACTCTGCGGATAACGGCGTGTGTCGCGCCGACGGCATCTGCCGAGGACAACCTCGATGGAAGCGAGCGCTGCCCCGTGAAGGGCACCCCAGGGCACCGCAAATGGCCTGTGCCCAGCCAGATCTTCAAGCGACGGGCGCAATCCAGCTGGGGCCCTCATTGGATGTGCGAGGAGCTGGCGCTTTACCCCAAAGACTGCGGTGAAGATGTCCTTGAGGAAAGGTCTGTGGCTCTCTCGAGACATTTCACCCGGGCCTTGAAAGTTTGCAGGAGAATGTGAGTATTCCATGTGCTTCTCGCTATCTGCAGGGACTGGGTCTGATACCAGCAAGGTTTTGGGATTTGATCGGCGAAGCAATGGTCATGGCAGAATTCCACATTGCCGGCCTTCGGACACTCAAAGCGTTGCTCGAGGTCGAAGAACCGTCTGCCGATGACTTCGACGTCGACTATTTCATTCGTTCGCGTATTCGGAATCTATCCATAACGCTCAGGGCGCCCCTGGCCTTCTTCAACGACATCGAGAAATCCCGCTATACCTCTCAGCAAGTCCAAGGCCATTCGTCGTCCTCCAGTCTCAAGGATGAAGGCGACGTCGCATTTTGGTCTCGCGTGCCGTCGATTCTTCTTCCTCGAGCACCCCACCTTCGAAGGCTTCAGTTATGGTTAGATCACGACGGAGAAGAATACTGGTCTGTTGTCAACGAGCGAGAAATTCTGGGCCCCATGGAAACTTTGGCAACAAGCAACCCTTCCCTCAACCTGGTGTGCATCCTGCCCAAAGCGCACCCTGCCATCGAAGATCGTCAGCGTCATTTTCTACCTGAGGATGAAGAACATCATGGACAGTCTTCCTCGGGCTTTGAGATTCGCAGAATCTTGCGCCAGCGCTACCGCGTGTTGATGTCTGATGTGTTGGGCAGAGAGTACATGGAATATGTGATTGATTTCCCCCACACCCATCCGAGGTCAAGCTTGTTTCCCACAACACCAAGAGATGAACTGGAGCAGCACGAAGCAGCGGGTTGGCGTCGTGGGATAAATGTCATTCGGGCTGCAGCCGTGTCGCGTGGGTTTCGCTATTCGAAGCGATCACGCTGGCTTGCAAGCCCACGGGAAGTTGAGGCTGGGGAATTTCTCCCCCTTTTCAAAAAGTAGAATCCTTTCTCTCCGTCCGTCAAACTCTCAAGATATTACCCTCTTGATCAACCCAAAACCCGTTTTTGTACAACCACATGCAAATCGCGAGCATGGCCAGGCTGTCTGCGTTGTCAATAGCTTTCACTTCTCCGATCGCCTCATGGCCGTAGCTGTCGCCACTACTATCAGCTGGAACTTCGTAGGACATGCCGCCAAGAGTGGTATGAGTCAGCTGGAAAGTAAAAGGTCAGTCCCGTTTCAAAATCTCAAGCCTGGCCGATGTGTACTCACTTCGTGTAGCAACATCCCCGGCAGGGAGAGGTCGGCGGTGAGGGCATCGATGGCCAGGATGTTGCCCTTGTCCGTGAATTCCCACATGAACTCGTCGTCATCGAACTTTTCAAGGAATGCGGCATCAAATGTGGCCATGGCGTGGCTCTTGGGGTCGATGACTTGGTCCAGGAACCAGGTGGCGATATCCATGTGATTTGGCTTATCCGTTTGGGCCACAAACATGCCGAAGCTGTCGGGTGGGTTTTCATCGACATCCAAACCAGCTGCCTTGTCTTTGGTCCACTGTTCGCGCCTCCTAAAATACTCTGGGTGGTACGCGTTGGGACGGGTGGTGAGAGCCTGGGGAAGCGAGCCGTCGGGCGTGTCTTCGGGCTTGAGGTTGTAGCAGTCCATGGCCGTTTGCGCATTGTCCGTCAGTTGCGGCAGGTTTTGAGAGATGATCCATAGCCTGTTGTCTGGTCTTACTTCGTAGCCAGACTTGTCGATGTAGATGAGCTAGGGAGGTAGACGTGTCAGCAGGATGATGCGGCTGGGTTGATGGACGAGGATGAGAACTCACGAGGTCTTGGTCAGAGTTGAATGAGATGAGGGGCTCCGTGGACTCCTCGGCGTCATATCTCAGCACCTTGGCGTAATATTCTGTGCCGAGTAGGTCAGTTGATATGCCTGTCGTGACTGCAGCCTGACCCATCGAAGGGCTTGGGGCCTTACCCTTTGCCCGACGGATGTCAGTCTCTTGTTCGACCAGGTCATTACGAAGAATGTGGTTCAGCATACTCTGGACCGGGGGGTCATTTCTGTGGGCGTCGAGTACTTCAATGGCTGTTCGAGCGAGCAGGAAGGCCTGCTTGACGGCATTTGTGATTTGCCGGTTGCCATTGTATTTCACTGCCAAATATCAGCAACGCCAATCGTGAAAGAATAAAAGACAGAATCAAGAGATTAAAAGAGACAGAGGGTCGTACGGAGAGTCAGAGGATGGCCGACAATCCTCCACTTTCCGGCCAGTGTGAAGTCCAAGAGACTGAGGAGCGTCAATGTTGACCACTTCATGATGGGAGGGGCGCAGGAGACTGAGCAAAAAGTGTGGGCAACGGGAATGGGAGAACCAGAAGCAAGACAGGAGAAGAAATTGTAGTGTTTTACTGGAACAGACTGAGTAGAGGTATCTGGGAACTCCCGGGGAGACGACAGCGTTTATATCGAGGTCAATACATGCATCATCTGCTACCTTGCCTACGATAAATGTTTGACTCGAGGAGCAGCTTCGCCACAAAGGGATACCTGGATAGCCGGTGGAACGGCAGCTTACCTCGGCCCTCCGTTGGGGCGAGGCGTCCTTGCAGCAGAACGTCGTAGATGGTAACCGCAAACGAGAGCATCTCTCGAAAGATCCAGTCATACGCATGTGCCCCAAAAGATCAAGAAGGTATGTTGGCTGCCCGGCACAGCCCGTTTCAAGTTGAGGTTCTTCCTCTATGCCCTGCCCCGTTCACCACACTTTCTCGTCTTGGTGTCTTGGTGTTTGCTCACGAACCCAAGGAAGGAGTCCCTTATCTCCTTGGCGAGACTCACCAACGGACGCCGCGGCTGATGGGCTATTGAGCCTCGCGTGATGTTGAATGCGACTCTCCAATTAGATGTTGGCCCCCGAAGGACCTGCGAGCACGCCATTCAATTAGTTGTTGGGTTTCATAAGTCGGCGCCGAGAACTAAGACCGGCTGCTGTTTGCGCCCCTCCCGCGCTTAGCGCTGTGGGGGCGGCAGTCGTCGTGAGGTACGGCCCGCTTTTCCCGGATGTTTCGCGGGATGTTTGCACCGTGGAAGATCCTCCCCAACTGCTCGGGTCGCCTTCCGCTACACTATTGGTGAGAACGGAATGGGCGTTGGGTCTTTTGCGGTCTTTTGTTAGTGGGCTGTGAGGCTCTTGGCGGGGAAACAGATCATGCGCGCCATCGCCATGCATCTCTTTTTTCAGCACAACCCAAGCACCAATCACTGTGATACGACCATAAGGCCGACGGAATGACGCCGTGGCGTGATGCGGGCAAGAACCTTGGTGTTCAGGGTTAAATTACATGGGCTCTCGACTTCTGGACCCCAAGCAGCCCAGTGGCCAACAAACATCACATGCACATGGCTTCATATCGAAACGGCGCCGTCATCCATGGACAATGGGAGTACCTTGGCCCGGAACGCGGCAAGAGGATCATGGTTTGGGCTTCTCTTCCAGCAAACAACGAATATGCCTCGCCTTGCTCAACCTGGACGCTAAGCACAGAGGCATGCATGATCAAGGGACAAACACAGCGCCAGGAGGCATCGCATCGACGGGCGCCCATATATAAGGTATCTTAAGAATGCGATGTGGGTATTTGTATCCAACTTCACAGGTGAGCCATCTTCGATATCCAGGTTCATCTCCCTCATCACTTAATCACACTTCCACTCGTTCACAAGAGAACTCTCCCCATCATCGCATTATGAAGTGGCTCCACCCACTGGCGTGGGCGGCTTTTGCTGGCCTCGCCTATACCGAAGTCCTGGATTTGGGGGACCTCAAGCAATTTGACCCAAAGCTTGCAAGTGCCCCTAATAACCTATCCACTGTGTCCCTGCTAACACTGAACTGTACAGACCGCTCTCCCAGACGGCATCCACCCCAACGCAATCTGGATCAACCCTGCTGATGGCCAAGATGGTTTCAATGTCGTCCTTGGGCCAGATCTCAAAGTCAAGGTCGACGGCGTGCTGCAGGGCTGCGGGGCTGCCGACAATCAATGTTACCAGGAGGTGGTCAAAGTCCTCCGCGAGGAAGGCACCATCCAGATGGACAAACGTCTCGACAAGCGCGCCGTTTTGATCGCCGCGGCGACTATCGCAGAAGTCCTGCAGACGGGTATCAAGGTCATCGAAGCCTTGGGCGCCGTCCTTCTCGCTTTTGGTGCCCTTTTCGGCGGGTCCGGAAGCGAAAAGGGCCACCACTGGCCTGGCGTCGTGGCGAGCGCGGCGGGGAAGCTGCCCCAGGCCACTCCCATCACAGTCTCTGCTGGGGGAAGCGCCGTCGCCACCATTACAAAGGCACCCATCCCGATCGCTACAGTCGCCCCAGGGGCACCTGTCGTCACGGCAGTCACCACACCCGGCAACGGCTTTGAGAACGGCGATCTTGTTGTCGTGCTCGGCAAGGACCTCGCAGCTCGGCTACAAGAGGTCATGGCCAGGAACAAGGACTGCCAGGCCGGCGCCGAATTTGACAAGCAGCACCCGACACCAGCAGCACGCCGAGCAAAACGCGCTGGCGGCACCTTTGGCAACGTCATCTGCGGAGCGCAGGCGGCCATTCTCAACGCTGAGACGGGAGGGGCTCTCGGCGGCTTTTTGCTACCCGGCTCCGGCAGCATCGACTTTACTTTCACCAACACCGAAGCAATAGCTGCTGTCGAACAAATCGACGAACTCTCCAAGACTTTTCATGTTGCGGCGCCTTTGCCCTCGAACCGAGCCCACCAGTTGGCGACCTTGTTCGTCGCTCTGGGCATCAATTCCGCCATCGACGACATCCCTGTCGGGGAGCGGAACAGAATCAAGGCCTCACTGGTGTCTACTGGTGGAGGATCTGGCGGCGGTAGGCCAGGAGAAAACTGTCCAGGCAAAACAGCAAGTCCTTCACATCCCCGCTCTTAACGAACGCATCTGACATTGAAAATTCCTCGCAGCTTGTTTGTGGTATTCTTGAGAACCAGGACTGCGCCATGAAAATTGTCCAAGCTGCGAACAGCAATGCCACCAGATCCGTCTGCGAAGATGTATGTTCCGTCCCTCGTGTATTCCTTCACTCACTTGCGGCTGCGTGGCGTCGATCCTAACCCACCTCCCAGGGCCCTCACAAAGACTGCCCTTGCACCGGCCCAGCCCTCCCAATCATCCACAGTGCCTCGCGCGGCAAGATCAACCTCATCCGCACCATGCGCCGGATCCGCGATAACCGGTACAAACCACAGTGCAATATCGTCTTGAGCGACATCCCTTCAGACCTGTTCAGCTCCTCAAAGATGAACATCCACAATCATTTCTGCGAAAGCTGGGTCAAGGACGCCCCGCTCAAGATGACTGTCGACTCGAGAGGAGCCAACACCCTTCCCGAGCCACATCGAAAAGGGGTCGTGGCAAAGAGAACGCCGCCTGCGAATCCAAGTAGCTTCGGCGATTTCAGGTTCGATTTGGCGTTTAAGCCGAGCAAGGATGGGGGCGATTGCATGGTATCAGATTGCAACAAGGCGTTTGTGGATATGGCGCGGACATGCAGGTCCGATTCTTGTAAGTTTTCTTGCCCTTTCACTGGTCGGAAAAGGCGCTAACAGCAACTAAATAGCCGGAGTGTACATGTACGAGACAGGATCCTACAACGTCGGGTGCGGGAGTTTCACCTACGACATTCGCAAACGCCGACCGGACGAGCCACGTATCGGGGAAGAGGTCGCTGACCTCATCCCGTACGATCGATACTGCTACAAACCCGAAGAGCTTCCCGAGCTAAAGGGGGACGTCCACGATGGAACAGTCATGTCCGCGACCATGTTCATCTGTGCAGGCCGTGCCCTGCCTGAGTATTTCATCCAGAAAGACAACAAGACTACGTGGGGGCACAGTATTTCGAGGTTTGGAAACGTGCCGTATCAGTATAACATTTGGTGGAAGCCGGGGTGCAAGATCGAGAAAAACTGGGGACCAACCGCCATCTCCGCCATGAATCCCTTTATGCAAAAGAGCGGCTTGGAGGGCAACACTTGCGCCAAGTTTTTGTGGGAGAACTGGAAAGAGTGTACGGGGAATGGAGGGCGGGGAGGGAACATTCAGCTAGGGTGTCTGATGTATGAGTTTATGGCGAGTGATGTTAAAAGAGAGTTTTAGTGGGGTAGGTATTTGGATTTAGCATACCCGGTAGAATTGGATTTGGTTTAGGGGGTTGGTGCAGTGGAAAGAAATGTGTTGGATGATTGTAACACTGCCCACATGACATGTGAAGACGGGACTCAACCGTCTGTCTGGCACTAAAGTCTGTGCAGTTTCATCCCTATCTATCCACTTGAGCTCTCCGGCCACGCGGCCCGTCAAAGATGAGCTTGAATTGGCAGGGTGTGCAGGTTGAGAGTCGAGCGCATCAACGTGCGGCAGCCAAATTTGAGAATCCAGATTGCCATGATGGACATGTATCCCAGTGCCCCTTTGCCTCGAGAATTCTTCTCAATCTCCGAGAGATGGACATCAAGTCCCGGTTTGCAACACAGAACTCGGGACTTTACATAAACTGCCTGAGATATCCTCATCAAAACTGGCATTCAGCCCTCCCTAGGTATTTACAGCGCCCTCGCATCAACGCAACATATCATTACAACGATGCCCGGGGTATCACCCCGACCTCCCCTGTCCTATAACAAAATAGCACTCTCGATCCCCTCCTGAAACTTCCTCGGCAACGTACTATTCTTCAACCAGCAAAACGCCTTTCTGTCCCCCTGATACCCATGCACCGCAATGTCAAAGCTCCACGCCACGCTCTTGCACGGCCCGAAAAAGGACGACGGGAACAGATTCAGTTGCGCGCAGAGCGCGATGCAATCCTCCATTGTGCGCGTGGGGAAGTTTGCGATGTCGTCGCCGACGTAGTTGGAGTTGCAGTCTCGTCGAAAGCGGAGGTTGGTGCCGGGAACGGTGTATTCTGTTTTGTTGGGATCGAGCGGACAAGAGGGGATGGTGGTGCCGGGGTTCGGGGTGCCGCCGCCGGAGCTGGCCGCGAGTTGGGTACGGGTGTTGAAGCAGATGCCGCCGGAGGAAATTGCTGGGGCGACGGCGTTGCTGCTGGCGTTGTTGTTGTTGCCTGTTGGGACGGAAGGGCAGACTGTTGAGTTTGCCGCGGATCCGGTTATGCCCTGGGTTGTCGTGTCGTCGTCGCGACTCAATACGACACCCACGGCAATGAGGGCGATGGCGAAGAGGATGTTGCTTATCGTGAGCGCGAAAACGGATCTTTGCATGCCGAATATCCTTTTCGGTGCCGCGGCCGGCGGTGGCGTCGGTTCTGGTGGTGCAACATAGTAGGCGTTCGTGACTGGAGGTGGTGCCAGCTCCTTGTGGTACTGCAATCCGTCGGCTCCAATGTTCCCTACCGGTTGAAGACCCTCATAGTCGCGATTGGCATGCGGTGATTCGACTGGTGGGCCGCCATACTTGTACGACGCACCGTCGGTTGCCATGTTGTCGGCGGCTGAGAGAGAGAGGATTAGTGTGTCGAGGGTGGCGATGCCGATCTCTTGAGAGATCTGGCATCCGACGTGAGGGCGGCTCAGGGGAGGGATCACGTCGCACAAGACCCGAGCGGCGCATCAGACATGTCGTGGCCAGTTATGGCAGAAATCTCCTTCAGGGATTTGCATCCCATGGGCTTTGCCTCTCTTGGGGCATTGACGCCGCAACAAGTGGATGCCGAAATGATTGGACAAGTTGGAATGAATTGCGGCGCAGTGCAGCAATTTGGCACCCTTTGGACAGCCTCCTACGCATCCGTACCATGGCGGCAAACAGCGTGCCACCCCCAAGCGCTTGCTGTGTCGAAGTTGCCGCGTTGGCCGTCAATGAGGGGCATATTGGTGTATCAGAACTGCATCTTCGCCTCCGCGAAGCCAACCCCTGTCACTCTTCACTGTTGCAGGTTGACCGCCGTTTGAGTCGGGTAAACCGTGCCATTGTGGCAACTGAGAACTTAAAATGAAAAGTCAGCAAACTGAACCTTAGTCTTCAACCCGGGGATCAACATACTTGACTTTGCGAATCATTCCAAGCAGCGTTTAGACCGTTGAAATCCGAACTGCTCTCTTCTCCTCCGGAGTCGGAAGCAATGGCTCCCTCTCCGAACAACCCTCGCACACCATCATGTCGGGCTTCAACAAGAAATACCCCACCAGCAGCACAAACAGCCTCCACAATGCTGCCAAGATGACAATATCGTTGACCAACACGGCCACCAGCAACGTCCCCGTGCTCTTCAACCTCGGCACCTGGCACAAATACGTGGTAGTGACCACTGCAGGGCTGACCCCCAATAACTCAGGGCGCGCCCCCAATCTGTTTTGCTTCGACCCTTCTGGGTAAATCCTGATGAAGTGCGCCATCAAATCCCGTTCCGCCAAGGGGTTCGGTCCCGCATTCATCTGCCCGAGATCCGTCATCACAACCCAGTAAAACATTTTGGCGGCGCCGTCCGCTGAGAGCCAGATATCCGGCATCAAGCCCCGCTCGAGAGGAGACTTTGCCAAGGCATCGACCGAGTCTATGTCCTTGCAGTAGTAAACCGCGTCTTTGCCCCCGGTTGTTCCGTTGAAAGTCGGGAAAAAGCAGTGGTTCACAGAGAAGTAGTCCAACGACGTGACGTCAGTGACCCCAGCTCTGCGACCAAAGGTAAGTGAACCCTTGAACACCTGGTCCGCCGGCGGGTATCTCTTGTTTGCATGTTGCATGTCCTCGGTCAGATTAGCAGCATGCCAGCCAAGGAGGCTCTGACCCGCGTATAAGCTAGCCTGTCTTGTCTCGTTCGGTCGGGTGACGAATTGTGGCACCCGGTTGGCCGGGTTGAGATCATAGACTGTTACCAGACTGAGATTGGCGCGGCCTGTTGGTGTGTCAACGATGCAGTAGATATGGCCCGTCAAGGCAGCACCCCAGTCCCCCCGGGCAATCTGGATGGCGTCACGATGCACATTTTCGAGTTGGATGTCGATGGCGGCGATGGTGCAATTCTGTATAGGGTTGTTTTGGTAGGGAAAGGAGCCGACAAGGCTTGCAGGTTGGGCGCTGTCGGTGCTGTGGGTAATGCCCCGAACGGTGTAGCTGAATGCCGTGTTGTTGGTGAGGAACTCTGTGCCGTAAGAGATCGGAGTTGGTGCGCAGATGGGTTTTGTATTGACAGTTAGAAATGACGGCCAATTTGCAAAGATGCTGTCTCCGGCGGTTGCATTAGGGTTGGACGTGTATACGCTGACTGTTTCGTATCCTTGGGTTGCAACACTGAGGAACGAGGCGAGAGCGAGAGCGATAAATCCGCCGGTGAACACGGCAGGCGTGAACCACCTGAATGGGTACGGCTTCTCCAAGGGGTAAGAAAATATTGACTTGAACATGATGTTTAACGGATTTGATGGGCTAGGAGGGATTTCTCAGTCGAAATCCAGTTTAGAGATGAGCTGAGTTCCCTTTTGATGAGAAAATCGAGCATGCTGACGGAAGCTGCCTAGGTGCGGCTCAGCTCGCATTCCGGGTGCGATGGCGGGATATTTTTGATGTGGAGGAGCTGACACAGCCTCAATACCACTGGCGGCACCGCTGCACGAAGCCCCAAGTGCAGCCCTATCAGGCATCGCCAAGACAACACCAGCCCCTCGGCCCGAGGGCGGCAAGGCGGGTTCCGGCACGACTCGGAAGACATTGGGAACGGTCAGAGAAGAAAAGAAACTGCCTTGAAGTATCGTCCACGAAACTGAGGCCAATATTCTTGAGTTAGAGAATTGACATGTAAGGAGGCAGATTGGTAAAAAGTCTTGGTAGCGGAGGATGCCGCTGGGCTGTGTCTGTGCGACTCGAAATGTTTTCGTCTCCATGATTGGCTGTTTTCAAGGGAAGGAAGTCGATGTGCTGTCATTCACCCTTGGTAGGAGCCCGTGTTCTGTGGTCTGAAAAGGATTGGAAGGAGCGCTCTGTTTGGGCAGAGTCAAATCTGTATTAGACCCCGTATTTTTCCCCACCTTCAGCTGGCATTCTAGCAGGAGGATTTGGCCTACGGAACCTCACAAAAGCAAGCATCTTTCAAGTTACACCACTCATTTCAGGTCCCAGGTGAAAGGAAGGGCTCAATTTTTGACATGTGTAGGCAGCTTCGTCGCATGCTAATAGGCCACTGAGTTCTTTTCTCTGTGTCTTCCAATTCGGACAAAAGCCCGCTCCCCCGGACGATTCGACACGTTGGCGCAGAACCCTTCGAGACTGCGTTGCAGCCATTGGGCTTGGTCGCCACACGTAGGTCTGGCCTGCATGTCTCAGACTTCAGCCGTCGGGCGCTTTTCGAACTACGGCCTAGAACAAGGAAAAGTTGTCATCGAAAACATTGTAACAGGCTGGTAGCGATTGGGGAGCACGTGTCGTACGATTCCTCTTTCCGGTGCGCCCTACTCAACCCCCCTAAAAAACCGGAAAGAGGAATCGTACGGCACGCGGGGAGGAGGGCTGTGGCTTGATTGTTCTCCTGCAGTGTAACGAACATTCGGGAGTCAAATACTTGCGAACATCCAGACCTCAGCACTCGAATCTCGATCAAATTCTCTCCACACCCAAGACCAACAAAGGGGCCGGAGAGAGGGTCCGGGCAGCAACGATGCTGAAAACAGTAACCGTCTTCGCCGCTTTGGCACATCCCATTACCGCGGCAACGATTCGCATCTCCCTTGGCAGCTTCGTCTTCACCCCCGACACGGTCACGGCGGCTGTTGGCGACATCCTCGAGTTCAGCTTCTTCCCAGTGAACAACAGCGCCACCTTGAGCGACTTCGGTACCCCCTGCACACCAGCTAAGGTGGGCGGGTTTCACTCGGGCTTCTATGCTACTTCTAGCGGACAAAACGTATTCGCTTCCCCCGTCTTCTGAATGAAGGTCTCCTGCTGATGTTGCCCCTTCTATCGACTTTGAACAGGAAACCTCGTTTCGTGTTGTGGTAAACACCACCGAGCCGATGTTCATTTACTGCGGTAACCATCCGCATTGCCAGAATGGGATGTCTGCCGTCGTCAACCCTAGTGATAGCCAGACACTTGAGGCTTATCGGCTTGCTGCTAAGGAAGTTGATGACACTGTTGTCCCTGAGAGTGTGTTTGGTGGACAGCTCGTTGCTGCAAGTGCGGGTTCCCCGACGCCGCCCGCTAGCAACTCAAGCGGACCAAAGGCGAATGGGGCAGTGTGGGTAGGGCTTTCAGGGGTCGGTGCTTTTGTTGCAGCGGTTATGATGCTCTGAGGCAGGGCCCCACAAGATTGCAGACGCCGTGGAGGAATTCCCAGTGGGAGTAGGAGAGGGAAATGAGAGGCATGGAAAAGTTAGGAGAGAGGCGTGGCCATCGACATCCGCCTGAGTTTGAGATTGTGTACAAACACCTTTTGTGCTGGACATCTTTTCATCCTATGAGCATATTTTACACAACACTGAGTAGCCATTGTCCTCGCCGTCGCCTTTCCCTTTTACAATCGACACACCCCTCTCTCAGGACTTCACTCGACGTTGCGCCCCTGAAACCTCGACAAGTTCCCCATTTGTGCCCCGAACATAGTGTTCCGGGGGTAGAACCTCGATGCAGCGGATCGGCTGGATGGTGTGAATGACGTCGTGTGTGTGGATCTCACGATGGATGCGCTGGTGTTGGACTTCGTGGACCTGTGGTTTTATTACTTCGTGGGTGGTTGCTAGACATGGGAGAAAGTATCAGCGCTGGTTACCCGGTACAAGGAAACTTGAGCGCAATGTAGGATTGGCATACCAGGTGCTACTTTTGTCGTTTTCTCGGCATGTTCGTTCTGCGATTTGGCTGATGGCAAAGGGGCAGTCATCTCTCCTGAGGGCGGGGGATGGAGCATCTAATCGAAGAAGCGCGCACTCGTTTGGCAGAAAGAGAAGTGGAAAGATGTGAGAGACAGCAAAGCGCGCCTGACAAGAAAACTCGTGATGATTTGATGGCTTCGCGATTCCATTGGCCTGATCAGCGCGGAATGCATAGCACGAAGTGCCAGTGGTGGTTGGGGGGAAAAGAAATCACAGATCAAAATCTTGGTTGATGACCTACACTTTGTTGCCGCATTCTTGGCTGCTTGGGTGGAATGGGGTCCAGACCGGTGCCGTGCAGTGGCGATCAGCGGATCGGGCAAACAACTGGTGACGATGTGGCTGGCAACACTCATCGACCATCACCAATTGCCTGTCTCGGACGGCACGGCAACCTCCGCAGGACTGTCTGGCTCGCCCCGTTTCCAGCTCGTCGGGAAGAACGCTAGTGCCAAGCTGGCATCGATCCAAAACATGATCCCGCGCTTAGAGATGCAGACATCCAAATGCATCCACTTTGAGGAGGTTGACAACAAAGCGACGCCCGCATAAGCGTCGCGCCATCTCGTCATCTCTCCTAGCACCAGCGCTGGCGTCGGAACAGGCGCTCCGAATAGGTCCTCAGCTCTGAGAATTTGACAGGAGTGCAGGCAACAAGATGAACAGGATGGTCAATGATGGACATCATCGCAGGTCGGCTATACGTCACTGACTGGGCGTCAAAGGAGATGGCAACATAAGTTGAGATAATTGACGTCGATGAGGTTCGTAGGGCAAGCCAAGTATAAGAGTATCCCTAGGTCTAGCTCAAGTCCGCTCTTTCCTCGCGTACTCAGCAGCCAACACAACCACTTCTTCATACCAGAGACTCCCACACACGTTTAGCATACCACCTACGTTATACCAAACTCACACCATGGACCGCGCCAAAGCCGAGCTTCACAACTTCATGTCGGGCACCGGACGCCACGACACAAGCGTCCAAAAGCAAGCGGCACCCGCCGTGACGCAGGAGACGGTGAAACCAAGCCGGCACGAGGAGGTCCAGGCGGCCGTGAACAGAGAAGTCCACCAGGACCACCACCACCGTGTCGTCCAGCCCATTCAGGACCGGGAGGTCCTGCCGGAGCAGCACGTCCACAACGCCGCCAAGACCGTCCGCCGCGAGTTTGACCACCGCGACCACGATGCCACCGAGCGCGCCCTCAAGGCCGAATCCGCCCAGCTGCGCGACCAGCGCGTCGTGGCCGAGACGTCTCACACACAGAGCCGCGCCCCTGCTGTGCAAGGCGAGACAGTGCATCAGTGTGTCCCCCCTCCCCGTTTTCCACTTTTCCTTCTTCCTTTCCTCTCCTTTTCCTTCTTCGTTCTCTCTCCTTTTCTTCCTTCTTTGTTTCCTCTCCTTTTCTTCCTTCTTCTTTTCCTGTCCTTTTCCACTCTTCTTCCTTCTTTTCCTCTCTCAATCCCATCTTTCCTGGCATCCAGCCCCGTCCCCCCCACCCCGGTTCCGTTCCGGACCTCACACTGACTTGACCCCAGCCACGTGCACGAAACAGTCCAACGCGTCATCCACAAGGAAACCATCCAACCCCAAATCGTCCACACCACCGTGCCCGTCCACGAGGTGCACCACGAAGCCGCCCGTCACCACGGCACCACCACCCTCCCTGCCATGACCATGGACGAGTTCAAGCGCAACGGCGGCGCGCTTGGCGGTCGCGACCACGTCCACTCGGAGACCGATGGTTGCCCGCCTGGTGCCCATGGCGGTTCCGAGGGCTGCGGTTTGCGACGGACTGGCTCGTCGTCTTCCTCTTCTGACGAGGATGAGCTGGGTCGTTCCAGCGGACATGGGATCGGGGGTGCCGCTGCTGAGGGCGGCACTATGAGGAAGAAGAAGAAGGCCAGCTTGATCGATAAGCTGAACCCCATGAAGGATGCGGACGGGGATGGAAAGAAGGGTTTCATGTCTTGATTGAGGACATACCATGTATTAATTGGCCGGGTCACTCATCCAATAACAACGGGCATTGCCTCACTCTCTTGCATGATCTGGGTTACGTGGAATCACAGAATCCCCTTCCCTTTCACAAACTCCCGAATCGCCTCGATCCCCACTCCCCTCCTCATCCCCGTCTCGTCATCCCAAGAACTGTGCACGCCGATCAACTTCCCCGTCTTGACCTCGACCAACGGCGCTCCGCTGTGCCCCCAGTACGTCCAACAATCGTGCATCAAGGCCCCAATATCCTCATTGTCGTGCAAATCTTGCCCATCCGCATACCCTCTGAACGCCCCTTTGCTCACATGCAGAACATCATAGCCGGTGGCGACGCCCTCTTTTTCGCACTCCAGGTCCTCACTGACAGGGTGCCCAACACACAGCAGCTTCGTCCCGACCTTTGGTGCTTCTTCCGCTATTTCCATAGACGGGAACAGCTCACCCGCGGCGCCTCGCTGAGCGGCTGTGATCCGCAGCAGCGCCAGATCCCGCTTCCCGTCCCAATCGATGCATTTCGCTGCGACGACCGTCCCGGAAGCGAAGAGAAGATAATGAGTTTTGGCGAGGTCCAACTCGGATGATGTTTCGGCGATGCAGTGCGCGCAGGTAAGGAGCAGACCAGAGGGGTGAATGGACACTGCTGTCCCGGCCTCGGCTTGGGCAAAGACAAGGGCAGCTTGGAGGGGTGCTTTAGACGGCGGAAGCGGAGAGGCGAGAAGAAGCCTCTGCTTGTGGAGAAGTAATGTTCGGTCCTTTCGTGTGAGATTGGGAAGTGTTCCTGGAAGAGGCGAAGCGATGGCGGAGATGGGCGTGGAAGTCGGCGATTCCAAAAGTCGCGGCTCGGCTGAGGACGGTGGGGCCGGAGCTGCAGGTCCGTTGGTTTTAGATCTGGATGTGAGGTCAATCGGGTTTGGACTGGAGCCTGCGTCCTCAGTGCGAAGGAGCTGCTTTCTTTGAGCGCGCGTTCTCCGGGGTGAAGGGTGCATCATGAAATCTGGTCGGCGACTGAGATTGTTTGACTGCGAGCTGAAGGGGTCGCCGGCAGCTGAGAAACTGACAAGAGCTGAAATGAGTCAGGCAGACGAGATATGCCAAGCAATTGCTGCCTAGTAGCTGCGGCGACCCTTTAGGGTTCGGGTTGTCGACACAAGCCAGGGGCTCAAGGGGAGACGATCCCCTTGCCACTCCCAGTCTTGGTTCACAATCACTATTGTCAGCGTCTCGCCTCAAAGCGCTCGAACAATCGTCTTCTCGCCTGCACCTTTCACCCCAAAACAAAGGTCGTCAACTCCACCCCCCGAGCCTTCAGCGCCTCGGGCAACATCCTCGGATCCGAATTCATGACTTCTCTCGACTCCTTGTGCTGAAAATACTCAAACACCTCCGGGTCGTCCGCCTCAGTCACAACCCCGAGCCTCTCCCAGCCGCCAAGGTCACCCAACCTCGGGTCATCGTGCGAGTATTCTCCCGTCTCTTTGTTGTGGAACACCAAGCGTCTTCTCGTCCCCGGCCTGTTCTCCAGATGGCCTACCCACGGTTCAGGCAATGGACCAAGCAACCCAATGGCATCCTCCAGTCCGTACACGTAACACGTCCCGATGACTTGGAAGTGACCACCCGGGCTGGTCTCTCTGAGTAGCACAGGAGACGCACAGCCGAGTAAGACGCAAATGATGTCGCCTTCCTTGGCGTCTGGCGGTCCCAGACCGACATAACCCTCGGGGGTTTGGATGTAGGCCCATCCGGAGCAATACGAGAATGACTCCCGAATGTACCTCCTCCGAAGCCTGTCCTTCGAGATTGACAGCGCCTCCACTTCCGGAGGACATGCTAGCATCTGGTGCATCGTCTCCCGCCATTGGTCCCGGGTCAAGAAGCGCCGTCTGTCGTCGCGTCGTCTCTCTTGTAGCGAACCCTGTTGTATCGTGTTGGCGAAGACATCTGCAGCGGAAGCTCCAGTGGGATGCGTCGTCAACTTGTCGTTCATCTCGTACCATAGTTTGAGATTTGCGATTGCTCGACTTCCGTAATCGCGGCGGAAGCGCTCGGAAACCAACGAAAGGGTGGCACAATGTTTGCCCACAACGTGGAGGAAGCCTGGGCTCTCGTATCGGAACTCGCACCGCGACACGCCGCTTGCATTTTGTTGATAGCCACACGAAGTTTGGCGAAAGTGATCGGCTGAAAAGTCAGGAACCCAAGAAGGTGTATCGACCTTTCTCCCGAACTGATGCGTGTACTCCAACTGCTCCAGCCGGCCAGTATGCTCAATGTGCGACAGAACGATATCCCTGTAGGCTTCGCCAACTGTGTTGCCATAGTCGGGTTGGACGAGAGCAGCAAAGCCTGGAGGCACCAATCCCAGAACGCCGTAGAACTTGTCTCGCGGGTCGATGCATCGTTTCCCTCGCAGCATGCTGACAATTCGGTAAAAGGGCCGGAGCTCTAAAGGTCTGGCCAATGTAGTCCCTCTTGCCAGCAAGGACAGCTCATGGGTGGATTGGACGTCACTGTCGAGGAACATGATCGCGCGCCTGAAAAGGGTGAAAGGGACCGTGCTGCGCCCGCGCTGCAAGACGGCGCGTTTGTTCGCAAGACGGATCTCTTGCACGACCCAGAGCCTTCGAAACCACGGGTTGCTGAGGAACTCATCGATTTCGTCGAGTCTTTCGGGTGAGAGAGGAAGCTCAACACCAAGAGGATTCGGGATTGGGTCCAGGCCTGGACAGTTGTAGCTGTCATCGAGAATCTCAATCTGTCGGCCGACGAATTTGAGGAGCTCCATTGCTTGGGTGGTCGCTTCGTCCTCGGGTCCTAACCAGGCAACAACACGGTAGGCGCCCCGGTAGATGACCGACATGCGGTGAACTTGGTGACCCTTTTCCTGGTCGTCAGCTTGGTTGATGCAGATGCCGTCGATCCAGAATGTCCGAGTTGACTCCGTGTCCCGTAGGTACTCGAGGGCGCACATGAGGTTGTCTTGCAGGTTCAATCTTCTGAACGAGGGTTCATCCGGGGTGCCTTCTTGAACAATGATCATTCCTCCGTCACCGGATGCGCCCCAGGTGTACGACAGGGCCTCGTACTCGGGCTCGAAGCGGGGGATGTCGTCGTCGGATGTGAGGTACAGCGACGGGTCCATGTCCTCGACAGGACATTTCCAGTGGGTGCGCGAGTGCCCATCTGGATCCCTATCCACAAAGATGAAACGGCCTTCGATTGTCTCCCAGACCCTCCAGCCCGTCGGGAGCTTGTCCTTGAGCTGGGAGACGGTCAACCGAGTTGGCGCCCGCTTGGGTTTTGGCTCGTCGTCCAGCGTGGCGTGAAAGATGGAAATACGAATCGGGTCCCCTTGCGCTCCCGGGAAAAGCCGAAGAAGGCGAATATCTCGTCCTGGGTTGGCGAGAGGACGATATTGGTAAGGCTCTAGGCAGCTGATGTCTGACCCCGCATCGTCGTCTGCGAATGGTTGCAAGTGCTGAAGTTTTTCGCTCAATTCACCCTCCATCGAGGTTCTCTCACAGCCGTTATCACCCATAGTTTATTGGTGGCCCGTCGTACTGGGTATGCGTTTTTGGTGTTGTGTTCTGAGTGTCACGGTGATGAGAAAGATCAAGCAGCTGCCGCAGGCCTCCCCCCGCTTGGCAAGATTGAGATTCGCTGCTGCCTGTCGCCGTTGAGAAAACCAGCGTTGGCGCGTCACATGATAGGTCCAGCGATGGCATCTGCTGGTTGGGTAACATTTTGAGCCCTCTAGCGCCAAATCGAGGAGTTTGGGGCCTGCATTTCAGGCCCTCTGGAATATTCTGTTTCGGCGATGGCTTCTCCCAGCCGTGAAGCACAGATCAAGCGTCACGCACAATAATTTCCACAGCAGTTGCACTGAAATCAACATTTAATTACCTCAAGCTTCAGAGAGGAGAGGCTACCTATAACATAGGCAAGCGCGGGCGGCATCTTGTCCGGAGCCCTCCGAGTCGCAAGAAGCCCGAAGCATCAACAGCTATCTCAACAGGTAACTCGAAATCAAGGCGCAGATGCATCATGGCTCCATGTCAGCCATGCCAACGAGTTGCCACCGCCTCCAACGCGATGACTGGAACGAGACAAACTCCCGACCAGACTCAAAGTGAAAGGGCCTTCAGTCCCAAGTTTGTCTCTCAAATGCAGCGTCCCCATCCAGTCCTTGGTGCACCAACCCCAACCAATTCCCTCCAATGCATCAGGTCAAGTCCAATCTCCTCTGTCCCTTTACTCCTCCTCTTCTTCGCTCACCGCAATCTTCACGAGGAGCGTGTTCCTGCCTTTCTGGCCCTCTTCGACGCATTGCTACCGGATGGCTGACTGGCATCGTCGTCGCCATCCTCGGCAGGCCTCTTCCGGGACCTGCTTGCCGGCTGATACGTCATCAACTTCTTCCACGTATCGAGGTGTTCGTTAGCAAGCGCGATTTCGGCTGCGGTTACCATGCTGCCATCTTCATCGCGGACCTTGTGACCTCTGTTAGTGATTGGGTGGTCGAGTAGGGCCACCACAACATCCGTAAATCCATGACGGGCTGCCGAGCTCAAGGCCGTGCCTTCGTAATACCTGCCGTCGCAGGGCATGACCGGGATCTCGACCTTCAGGTTTGGGTCCGTTTTGGGGTGCTTCAAGAGGGCCTCGACAACATCGACCCAACCTCTCTCCGCAGCTCTGATCAAAGCGCTGGGCCCAACCTTGTAGCCGCCAACTTTCTCCAAAGTATTTGGATCAATCCTAGGTTGTTCTGCCAGAAACTTCATGGTTTGCTGGTGACCGCCTTGCTCGGCAAGAAAAATGCAGTTCACATTTCCGCCTGCCTTGAGATTTATCTTGAAGTCCCGGTCGGGCGACAGGAACATTTTCAGAACTTCCAACTTTCCGTGAGTGGAAGCATAGGAAATGCAGTGGCTGAAAGTTGACCAGGGACTTGAGTACACCTTAGCCGGTCGACTTAGGATTGCTTCCACAATCTCGATGTGTTCAAGTTGTACCGCAAGCTCCAACGAGGAGACATACCGCTTGTCAACCCGAGCTTCGCAACGCTCGTACGGGTCGGCTCCAAGGTCGAGGAGCAAGCGAACAATGGATGGTTGATTGCCGAGGGTTGCAGCGTAGATTGGCGGACAGCCGAAAATAGTGTTGTGCCATGTCGCATAGTGAGCTCGTGATTGTTGACTGCTCAAAAGACGTTCCACAAGGGGTTCGATTCCAAGGAACGATGCCATCAAAATCGCCGTGGAATTGTCAATTTGCTTGTCATAGGGTGACGCCTGTACTTTGCTCAGCTCTCTCTTCTGCTTTATCTCCTTGATTGTGTACGCCAAACCGCGAGTGGCAACAAACAAGGTGCATGCCACTTTTGTGAGGAAGTCTCGTTCGGGTGAGAATGGTGGCAGAGGCGCGTTTTCAGCGTCAAACTTCCCGACCGCACGGAAGATATCGCCGCATGGGCCGCCGAATCTATCCTCCAGGACGTCGACTTTGGTTGCCAGAAGCCATGCAGCGGTGTTGCTGCTCTTGAGGTATTTCGGTCCGATGGAAGTGGGATCTAGGCTTTTGAAGGCAAAGCGCGAGACCAGTTGATCGAAAAGCCCTTGCGATCAAAGTCAGAAACACGAAGAGCAAGGAAATCCAATGATATCAACTTACTGCACACACACCTGAGGTCTAGCTGCTTCCTGATGTAGTTGGGATCTCGGTGTTGTCGGTGGCCAATATAGTGCCAGCCATGAGGAAAGGCGAACTCAATGATACTGCACAATACCTCGCGGGGAATGGTAGCGAGGGTGACTGACGGAGCTTTCAGAGCCTTGAAGGACAATGAGTCAGCAATTATCCAAGCACAAGTTTCGTTTGGGCTATACAAACCACCGCCTCGCCAGTTTCCGACTCATGGATGATACCCATGTCCGCGATGGGAGCCTTGTGAATGGGAGTCAGCCATTTCCAGGTGAGGACTGAATGATTATCGGGTGCAGGTACTTACTACTAGCACGGCGCCGGTATCCGATTTGGGGCCGTCCATTCTTACTAGAAAGTTCGGAATAGCTCGATGACTTCAACGAGTTGCGAAGTAGGAAAGCGCCAAAGTTGCTCTCCTCGAGGAATGGAGAAACGCAATGGAAGTGACCAAGAGTTCAAGGCGACTTTGCTCTCGATGGTGGGTGACGAGCGCAGGAGGGTGACTCGGAGAAAAGGTAAGGTGGTAAAGGTGAGAGAAGAGTTTGAGGGTGAGAGAGGAAAGATTGCGACTTTGCTTCGCAGACGAAAACTAGCGAAGCAGCAATAGCCAGGCTTCGGCTGCGCATAAGAAGGGCGGCGGCGATGAATTGCGGGAACTTGACTGCAGATCGCGATTGTCGACCCCCTCAACGCGCGCGTGGGTGAGGTTGCGAGAATGTCAGCGTGAGAGAAAAGAATAAAGCGCGGCAACTTGAACCAAGGAAAACTCGCAACAGGAGTTGCGCGCTTGACTGTAGGAGTTGACGCTTTTTGGTTGCGACTTGTGGGAATTTGTGGGTGGGAACCTAAAGATTTCGTAATAAAAAGGAAGTGGAAAGAGGAAGGAGCGGTCGGCAACCACCAAAGGTGCCGCCGTGAGGAAGAATGGGGCCCAAGCTGAAATTGACAGATTCAGCGGTTGCTGCTGGGTCAAACGCCGAGATATAAGCCTGAGGTTTCTGTATCTCATACGACCATCCTTTCCCATCCATGAGCACTGGCAGAGACTCTATCCAGGGCAAGACCGAGAGTGGATGGCGGATGGTCTTCCTCGTTGTTACCAAACTGCCTTGACAATCACCGTGGCTCCAATGAAAATGATATCCCAGACCTCTCTCACGGGTAAGTATCTGGAGCACCTGTGTCAGAGCCCGGACCACAGTAGGTAGTCACGTTCATATTCGTACATGTAATGCCAGTGATGGGTCATATAGCTCCGGACTGAGTTTGGTAAACCGCTGTGCAAGGAAACCGTGGTGAGAAACTTGAAGCTGATTTGGCATATCAGTCAGAGATTTCCGTTATATAGGTACTTGCAGGGAGAGTTGGATTGATCCATTTTCTAGAAGACTGGAGGTGTTACCTGAGACCATGTTCTTCTTCAACGCCAACCAGGCCGCTGCTTCAGAAGAAGCCATCGATCAACCTCTTAATCGATAGGCTTCCATGCTTACTATCCTAGCCGGAAAATTCAGCCGCTGAGGCAACGATTAACCAACGTCTTACGACCCCCCTCCGGACTGGTACGTCGGCGCGAGAAACGGACGTAAGGTACATAGAGGAGGGCTCACATCACCTCCCAGTCCTTCCTCACCTTTACCGGTGTCCGGCGTACCGTAATAAAGCTATTGGTTGTCTTACTCATCTCCATATAGTTCAAACATGAGGTGAGCGAACTTGTCTTTCATCACGGAAAGAGATTGGCGGTCTATCTTGACTCTTTGTGTGCCGGTGACAGGGGGTGGTGTCATCATTTTTTGGGGTGTTTTAGACTTCCTCGGCGGCATACGAACCCGTGGCTGCACGGCCACCACTTACATCCTTTCTACTCTCTAGTTTGATCACTGTTATGCTCACAACAAGTCTAATGTCCTCATCTTCTACTCTCAAGCAATCCACTTCCATCCCTTGCCCTTGGCATCCGCCCACCTTACTCCAATGCAGCATAATGTTGCACTTATGAGCGGGGCGCCATCCCAAATTGCTACAGCCGTGTACCCTTGCGTCCCTTGTCCCAACTTCCCGAGCAGTTGGCCGCCCACCGGGCTTCCGAACATAGTGTCCAACCCTCTGACAAACAACACAAAGGCGTTGACAGCGGCATACTGAGGAATACCAAAAACCTCAGCAATTAGGGCTGGAAAGAGAGCAAAGTACCCTCCAGCTGAGGAGCTGTACAGCACGATGAATGCAAGCCAAAGGGCCGGGACGGAAGCCGAGGGTGCCGTCGTGGTGGGTGCATTGGAGAGCCAAAACGCAACAACACTCGACGCAGCAAGGAAGAGTGTCATGACAAGCGTGTTCTGTCTACCGAATCGATCTCCCGCGTAGTCTGTCAAGACGCGAGAGACGGCGTTGATCGCGTTGCTGGCCGCGAGCAGGTTCGCTCCGTCTGATGCTTTGAGCCCAAGTGTGACGGTATATGAGGGGATGAAAGATAGCAGCAGTTGGGCTCCAGCTGCCTAGAGAAAGGCCCCGACGGTAGAGAAAATGAAGGTCGCACGAAAGGCGAGGGTGCGAGAAACATGTGTTTTATGCGACGAATCTGGGCCCCTAAAATTTCCTTTTTTGTAATTACTTTGCCCACGTAACGTGGCTCACGCCAGCTCAGGGCCGGCTCAGGGCCGGCTCAGGATTGGCTCAGATTTTGCTCAGGCTTGCTCACCCCAAGAGCCATTTCCTGGAGGTTGCGCCACATCATGAACAACTACTTCAAGTCTAGCCTAGCGAGCCACAAATTGGAACCCCTCTTTCGAAAGCAAATAGTTTAGATATGAAAGAATATGCAGGCCTTCCGATCCTCCACTAAGCAACACAGCCTTGCTGGAAAGGGGCAGCTTTAACCGAAGAACCCAAAAATAGTCCTTTATCAGCAGGGGCCTAGAACTGGGACAATAACCACCACTACCCAAAACTCCATTGACAATATTTGCCTCCTTCCACCCAGAAATGCTCACACTCATTACCAGTCGCTAAGTTCCTTTACCCTAGTAAACTCCTCCTGACAGCAGAGAGAGGAGGCGGGGTTGTAGTACATCGACGTCGTGGCGCAAGGTCGGTTGCCCGGGGTCACGCTGGCAGTTGTCACCGGTCAGAGGAAAAGGAAAACGGAACGGTGCAAGCCGTTAGACGTCAAAAGGGATGGGAGAAGTCGGCAGTCGCCCATTTCTACGCTATTCAGATACGGCCGAATATCGGCAAAGAAACCTTGTTTTTTCAGAATAAAAAAGATACAAAAGGGAACAACTACATCTGATCGACATGCTCTCCAAGCAGACGAGCGAAAGATTCCAAGTGCCCAAAGAGAAAACCAAACTGTGAACTAATCATCGAGTCAGGGGCCACATGGAGGGAACCTAAAATTTGAGGGAGAGGAGAGAGGAAACGAAAGCAAAGAAGAGAAAGAAAAAAAAAGCATCTACGCTACTATTACGAGCGAACCCTGAGCATCTTGTGGTATTCTTCACTCCGGTGAAACTCCCTTGACATTGCCCCAAACTCCGCCCAAGTGCCCTAGCAGCAATATGGTTCGCATCTCAGATAGCCACCTCAAATTCCTTGGCAGTTTCGTTTTCCATGGCCACTCGTCGGGCCGCGGCCTCCTCCATGCGCCTGTTTCCGAATTCAATAAAGTGATGAGCAAGCTCACCGCGTCGACGACGACCAGTCGTTTCCACGACTGGATTGTCGATCCAGGTGCGCAGGTGATTCAAGGCCGCGATATCTCGGGATCTTCTCGACACCGGAAGGCCGTGTTCAAGGCCGACGTAATACGTCTCAGGGTCCATGTCCAAGGGATCGTCCCCCCAGCACTCGAACCTTGAGCCGTTTTGTCAGCCCCATCTTCTACTTCGGGGACGGGGAGAGGAGGATAAAGGAGGGAGGCAGCATACGGGACATTTAACACCATTTCTTCACCTTCGGGAAAGGCCGCGCCCAGGTCGATGAAAGTGGGCGCGCCATCAGGGCCAACCATAACATTGCTGGGATTGATGTCGTTATGAACGAGTCCGACGATGTTGTGGAGGTGGTCGATAGCCGAGGCCAGCGTAGCAAAAAAAGGCTCCCTGTCGATCGTTCCGCCGCTGTTAAGGTGCGCGCAGAGATCTTGGCCGGGCACGCGATCCAGGAGGATGCCAGTGACACGACCGTTGCGGACACGGCAGCCGTGATAACGGAGCAGATTAGGGTGCGGCGGAGAGAGCGCAAGCCGCTCCAGTTGTTTGACTTCGTGCGCAAACCACACAGCGACTTGATGATTCCCGGGTCGGGCGTCCGGGAGGAACTGGTTCATCCACGGTCGTTTAAGATAGAGATCCGAAGACGGTTCTTCGTCCCAGTCGTCGGCGACGGTCACGCGCGTGCGAGTGTGGTACCAGGGGAAAGGCAGCGGCGGGAAGACGCGCTCGGCCGGCACCTGGGCGAGTGCCTGATTGATCTGCTCAAGGCTATGCTCTGACGGCCGGGTGCTGCCCTCGATCACGCCCACGTATAGTGTGTCGTCGCCGTGGACCGAGCCTGACGTCCAGCACAAGTACCTAACCAATTTCACAGTGCTTCGGTCCTCGCCCTCATAGAAACAAAAAGTTATAAGATTGTCCCTGCTAGTGATGGGAAGTTCAGGCATTGTTTCGGGTTGCGTAATGGTGCTTATTGGCTAAGGGGGAGACGTTGGGAGTGGGGGAAAGCTGGAGGGCAGGACGGACGGGCCTAACCAATCTGGAGGGATGAAGAAGCAAGGAGAAAAGTTGGAAAGCGGATTAAGTGAGGAGGATGTGACATAAAAAGAACCGGCTGGCTTAGTAATAAAAAGGGTGGGTTGCTGGTGGAGATGCCCCTGAATAAAGCCGCGTTTGCGTTGATGGGTTTCTTGTACCAGCATCGCCGCAAACGGACTGATAGATGACCAAAGAAAAATGGGATCAAAGAAAGTGGACCCCTTTTTGGCGACTCCTTGCCGGTATCTATCGAAATACAATTGTAGCTCTGGGTCAGTACCTCTCGGCCAGCTCTGTGCCCTTGCCTGTCCGGGGGGGAGATAGCAACAGGTCAGTTTTGCTCCCTCAACTAGGTAGTTTTGCCTCATCTCTCAGGTATCGCTTCGCGCCACCGTCTTGTCGGACAAAGGGAAGAGATGGGAACCCACCAATTTCTCATCAGCCACGTTTGCGCAGTTTCTCGTTTGCTCGTTTGGGGAAAGAGCGGTGAGAACTTGTCATTTTTCCTTTTTGACAGGCAACATCTCACTTTTTTTTTTTTCTCTTACGCGCGCAATCTCCGCGCTCCTGTATGTTGCCAGAGATGGAGTTGACACGGCATTTGTTCCACCCTCCGAGTTCTAACACACCCGTTCGTTTCCTCCATATTCAAGCGAGAGCAATCCATCGTTTTCTTTCTTCTCGGCGGTGAGTTGGTCAAGTGTCTGCTCGAAACGGAGCGCTGATGCCACCGCCGAGGGAGCAGAGCTGCCACAGAGTCAGTCCCCCAGACCTTTGGGCATAAAAAGCCGGCCTTCACTCTCGCTGGTCTGAACTCAACTTCATCCTCACCACTCAGCTTTGTCCTGCTTCACTGCTGCCAATCCAAGCTCAACCTCGCATTCACCACACTGAACCCGGCCCTCACCTCTTCTCAATACCCAACGTTTCGATTCGTCGCGATATCTCAGCGTGCATCTTCTCTTGGATTACCTAGTGCATCGTGCAACACTCCGCAGTAATGTGAGCATCCGCTTTCTCAGTTTAACCCCCGCTGCTTTACTTGTTGGCGGGCGCTTAACAGAAAAGTAAAACATTCAACAGACCGATAAATGCTAACTTTTTGTAGGTGTCGCTTCCAATACTCTTTGCTCCAGCAGGGCGGTAACGATGGAGGAAAGGTGGTGGTGGTCTCGTTGGTGAAATAGGAATGGGTAGACTGTGGCATGTCGTCTTGCACTACTTCCAAGGATTACAGCCCCAGTGGCGGTGGGAAGAAGGGTGCGAAGAGTGCGAAGGGTAACAAATGAGACGAACGTTGCCTGGTACACCCGCGTGTGCGGCAGTGGGTTTTCTTTGTCCTGGTCTGTACTTGGCGACAAGAGAAGTATGAGAATTCAGGGGCACAAGTCAATACTTGGCCTGTTTGGTAGTAAGGCTTAGGGTTTACCCTCAAACACCTACCAACCACGTTCCGGATTCGTCTCATACAGCCAGGCTGTTCCACTCTGTTGAAATGTTCTTCTCTTGTGCTTGCTCTGTTATCTCCCCAGCTCCAAGATATTTTGAGGGTTTAGGGGCTGGAGAACTTTTGCCTCCTGGAGACCACCAACACCCACATTCCAGGCTTCTTAGCCATATTCGACCCCGTGCTAGGCTTCGTTAGCGACGGCGAAGGCGGCAGCAAAAAGGGTGGGTTCCCACGCGGGGCAGTGCCATCACAGGCCTGCGGCACCCCTGTACTATAGATACTAGGAGGGACTTGCCAGCAGGGTGCGTGGCTGGGAAGACATTGATGGTATGGTTGCCCGCGGTCGGCACCTCACTGAGATTTCGCACCTGAAGTTACTTATGGTGTACGTTTAGGTCTAGTTGTATTACCAAGCCAAAAACCAGAACCGGACCTGAAAGGAAGAGAACAAGCACAGATGACGTGGGTGAGGTCATTGTCACAGAGTTGGGAGGTTCTGTGGACCGTGGTTCGGGTTTTGAAGGCGATCAAATCAAGCTCCGCTCCTTCCCCTTCAGCACCGGCGGTCTGCGCACTCCAAGGCCCACAGCTTATCTGAGATTCAGCTATCTCTCCAGGCTAGCAGTTCCGATTAGCTGGCGACTACTTTGGTTGTAAAAGCCGCTGTCAAGATTCGGAGGCTTCGTCGCTCTCCATCATCACCGCCGACCAACAACGACAACCATACCAACCTCGCACTTCTGGCCAGCGCGCCCAAGCCCGGGCCGTCGCTCATACTACGAATTGACCAGAAACTAACGCACAGCATTGACGTCGCGGGCGCGCGATTGCTGGCGTGCGTAATTCGACTGAACAGGACTGCGCGATGCGGTGGCCGGAGAAATGCGCCATCACAACCACCACGAAACACAATCGACGCACATACTCGTCCACACACTCTGCCCACACCAACCCCGGTACGTTTAATTCCTTAAATTTGAATCATACTGACAATCAGCTTTTTTGATGCAGCACTCCGCAGTCCCCGGGCGGCCGACTGACCGATCAATACGCACACCTTGCAAGGGGGGCATCGCGGACAAACTATCACGTCGCTTGTGTGGTCGTTGGATGGGTAACGGATCGCGTCTGCTTTCCTTGATGGCCCTTTGGGTGTGTGGGGAAAGATACCGGTTCTCCCCTGGAGCATCAGCGCCGGGTTTGGGTTTGAGTCACTAGTGCAGGTCCTAGTTCAAGAGACAGAGGACCTGGAAGGACTTGATGAGCGTGGATACTCAGCGGAGGAAAAGGCAGCTGTCACTAGGGCGTACGGACGCGAGGAATCGTCGGTGGAAGTGTATGCTCCTCTATATTTATTCGTTCTTATTATCACCGAGGAGATCAAGGCGCTCTGGGAACTTTCCGGCGAGGCCAAGCTCTAGATTTGATGACTGGGTATGGAAGTTGAGCGAAAGATGGGCATCTGGATGGACTGATGGTAATGAGATCTCACACCACTCCTATTATAATTCCAACTTTTAACGGGATAACGTTAGGGGTTTGATAGAAGTCTAAGCCTACACAAAATATTAGAACGTCGATTTGTCCACGCTATCTGACCCTCTGAACAGCAAAGATAAAACAGACGAGGAATTTTTGGCATATACCGACAGGCGACTCACCAGTGGAGCAAGGCCTTGTATATGCAGCAAGCCCACAAGCGTTTCAAAAGTCTCCAACATCCTGATGCGATTGGACCCTTGCCAATGTAACCAAGACCCTCTGCAGCACCGCAAACCTCACCACGGCATTCAAAAGACACACAGCACCATGCAAATAAGCAAAGGCCCCCGTGGAAATAAATATTCTCTAATCTATTTATAGAAAACTAACGACGACGAGTATGAGACCCTTAGGAAGTCGAGCGAGACCTTGTCGTCAGTGGGACCCAGTATAGCCTGTCTTCCTCCCAAAACCCGAACTGGAGGGCCATTTCTTCATTGGTTATTTCATCACCCCCATAGTAATACCTTTGTTGTACCGCATTGCCATCACCTTGTCCATAGTGCCTATCGTAATGTGTAGTTGAAGAAACTGCAGGTTCCGCCCCCGTTTCGTATTGAGCAGGGTGTCCTTGTACGTCCTCATATGTTACGGTAGGCGCAGACTTTCCCTCGTTGCCTTCCTCTTCATAATCTCCCCCGTCGCCGAAAAAAGGACTTAGAGGGTCGAAATAGCCGTAGGAATAGCGGTTCTGAGGTTGTGGCATACATCCTGGTTGATTGCATGCCTGGCTTTATTGCTCAACCCTGTTCGTGCAACCGTACATAGCCTTCTTGAAGCATGGGAAGGTGTGTCCTGTGCGGGTGGCTCCATGCATCCTTCTTGACAATATGGCCGACCTGCTTTTATCAAGAGGAAACTTTAGCCGGCGTGACTGAAAAGGGGCCTCTGAGGCTGTGTTGCAGAGGCGAATTGGATCACCCTAGCTCAGGGAAAAATCAGGGAAAGCTCAGGACAAATCGGCCACAGCTCACCCCAGCTCAGGATGACGGACGAAAAAGGAAATTTCGGGTGCCCAGATTCGTCGCAGGAAACCAGGCTGTTTTGCGACGTCCGGAACCCTCAGCGGACATGACTGTTGAGAATCGACTCGCTGGTACTGCCCAGGCGACCGGGAAACCAGCCACAAGGTTGAAGATGGCATGAATTCGAAGGGTCCAGCGACCCCCAACGGCGCTGAGAAGGGCGCGCATGACGGGCGCAAGAATGAGTGCCCCAAGGCCGCCTCCGGCGAGGATCTGGGAAGTGAGACGTCAGCGATCCAATGATTTCCGGCTTCCACGGCATTCTTGGAGCCACTTACAAAACCCATCGCCGTCGCTCGATGTTTCGTGAAGTATTCAGGGGCAGGAGCGAGGAAAGGGAAATACAAAAGCGACATCCCAAATCCCACCATTAAGCCCTGTGTGAATAGTAGTTGCCATACTGAAGTACAAAAGGAAGCCAAAGTAAACCCCAACGACGTCAAGAAGATCCACAGAATCGTGATTGTCTCCGGGACAACAAAGATAATGTCCTGTGGTTGGCCTTATTCCAGGTTCCATGCTCAATGCGTGAAATCAAAGGATTCACAACAATGCCGCCCGCCCATGTCGGTCCATAGCACAACGTGCCGATAAAAGCAATCATGGCCGTCGGCGGGGAGGCTTGCGAAGATGGAGATGGCCTCAGGACATTCTGACTCGAAGAGAGGTAATACTCCTGGAAAACACCATACTGTGGTAGCTAGCCGTCAGTCATTCTCTGGATAGGGTGGTTTCTGAGCGCTCGGGTGCGGTCATATCAGGCCCGATACATCCAACAAAGCCATGAACAGCCACTTTGGGGAGACAAATGTGGGCAAGGAAAGACTCACTGTCTGGTTGTAGCCAAAACTGAGGATGATTGCTCCAAAAGACCAGAGGAGAACTTTGGTTTGCACTTTGCGGGATGGCGGCGGGGGCGGCAGTGGATTCAACTCTCGGGTGGGAGTCGGCCTCTGACGCTGCCAACTCGACCAGTGGGACTGGCTGTGGCGTCGTTGACATCGCGGTGTTTTTTGAGGGGCGCAGGGCCAAGCGACTGAGGCGTCAGTCAATTTGCAGCTGTGGGAGACTTGCAGTGATTAGGCGGTACAAACAAAACACACAAGACGATGGGCAATTCGGGAAGATGGCGAATGCGACCCTTCGTGGGCGGGAGAGTTGTTGGGGAAGAGCGCCCTGACGCCTCGGTATCTCGCCGACTTCCGGCACGAGGGTTCGGGGAGAGTGAGTAAGGTACCTAGCTAAGGTCTCCGTCCATGAAAACTGGTGCCTCCCTCCGGCTGCGCTTTAGTCATCACACTCCACTGAAACTACCATGCAGGATCAGTGTCCCGTGGCGGAGCCCGTCCTCTCATTCATGTGAGCGAATTTGTCCCGGAAAGGACGGGCCGTGATGTCAATCGGTCTCCACAATTGAGCTATATTTCGGGCAGGCGCTTCGCGGCCACGTAGTGGTAGAATTAAGCTTGACCATCTACAGGACCGATCGAGGGCTGAAGCAACAAAAGAGCCATTCTCGTAATGCTAGAGGCATCAAAGAAAGATATCGATCCCCTCTTTCGAAGATATCAAGACTTCTCAAGAGTGCAACGAGGCATGAGCTTTCACGCCGAGGCGTCGCGAAGACCAGCAAACTCATTTCCTCCACCACATTGGCGGCCTACTTGCGGGCAGTCGTCACCCAAAGCAACTCCGCACCGCGCGTCTCCCAAGCTCATGTCCTCGAACAGATTGTTCCCGTTGATCACCTGCCGCACTTTGAAGCTCCCGAACGCAATTCTTCAATCCCCGCCTCTCCCTCACTACTATTACACACAAAACAAGCCCAGATTTGCGGCTAAGAAGCTCAGGGGCACTCCCAACAGCGTCTTTGAGGTCCAAAAACGCCATCGCCAACCCGAGGAGCAGGCCAAGATTTGCGACGGGTCGGCCCGACCATCGTAACATGTCCCGCGCCAACTTGACATTCTCCTGGTCTTGGCATCGCGCGGCCGTCAGCCCAAAAATATCCCGGAGACATGACGGTTTCCTTTCTCGCGGCCTGAACCAGCGTTATCCCGTGCTGCGAGCCGGTAATCACCGAGGCCCGAGATCATTTCCAACCCGATGTCCACCAAGCTGCAACACAAGGCAAACGTCGCACCTCATCCATGCCGGCCAGAATGGGACCCTCGGCCGAAAACCCTTCTTGGGTGCAGAGTACGAGTAGGGTGCTGGAGTATAGCGGCGAGGCCGTCCGTGAAGGTATCGTTATGGTGTTCTCTAGCAGACTGATATGCGCGAACCAGAGTCAAAGCTTATCAGGCAGCCGTGCCTCTAGGAGCGGGCCACGGGGGCAGGCCGGGTTGAGCATCACTTCAGCGCTCAGCGTGCCCGAGGCAGTCCCAAGGTCGCATGTCGATGGCTCGACGCGGTCCTCCTCTTTGAGGACGACCGGGTGATGCTCACACGGGTCTTGAAGTGCACTGATTGCATCCTTGGACGTTGTCGGTTGCCTGTGAGTGAAGCACCAATACACCAAAGACATTATCCCTCCGCACACCCGCTTCATACAGGTATTGGAGTAGATGCAAAGGGGAAAGTCCCGAGGATCACCTTCTTGGAGGCCAGGCACGTTTTGCGAGAAGAGGTTGGGTTTGGAACCAGCAGCAACACGCAACTCAGGCAAGGACTGATCTCTCTGCTAGGCATCATCTTTTGGGCTGACATGATAGAACCCAGTGCTGAAGAAGAAAAGGCCCTGGGGGAACACTCTCGCTCATCGCCTCGACTTGTTCAAACAGACGTGTTCACGATCGACCAATACCTTACCCAGCATCTATGCGCCAGTTCAAATCAACGGCAAATCCCGATCACCCCGGCTTCTCCAATACTTGGGATACCATCGTGCGCGGGCGCTCGGGCAGCCAGCGCACGGAAGTTGGCAACCCTACCTTACTGCCTTCAGAACTGGGATGCCGCCACTTGGCGGCTGTGGCCTGGGCATAAACAGACTCCTGCAGAGCTTTCTTGATCTCGATGATGTCCGTGAGGCCACGCTGTTCCCGAGAGACGTCAACCGTCTCGCTCCCAAGTTGTCAGTCTTCGAACAATTGCTGCCACCTCTCCTTGGACAATTGCAATGTTCAAGTTGAAAACCTCTTCGGGGGTCATGTGGTATTTCCACCACGCTTCTAAACGGCATGTATCACCACCTCGATCATGAACACCTCATAACTTCGCCCCCTGTCCCTCATCCACTGCTTCCCTCTCCTCCTTCAAGACCTCATCCCTCCATCTTACTTCGACCCTCGTTGGCCCCTCCTTCTTGAACTCCACCAGCACCACGCGATCCCAGTCTCCGCCTCGTCCGCTCCCTTTCAGCTCCGGTCCCGGTTTATCCAGCCCGAGAACAACCCTCTTATCACCGCGGCGAAGGAACAGCGATGTCGGGCTCATGACCTTCTCTGCCCAAGGAATTTGCGCTGTTGGATGGACCTTGGCGTTCGGCGCTGCGTCAAATCGTGAAGTGGGAACCTTGCGTAGGAACTTTAGGAGCGCATCACGTTGAGCTTGGTAGTGTGCTGTGGCGCTACCTTCTTCCGGGGCGCTCTTTGTGAACTCGGAAACGAGGTTGAGGAGGTAGAGCTGCGGCGGGAAGAGAACGATCTGCCCCCCCTCAGCCTTCGAGACCCATGCTTTAGCGTCATCGAAGGTAGCGGCCGTGTGTTCCAGGCCGCCGTCATGGGTGGGAGTATGGATGATGGTCTGCTGCTCTGGCGCCCCGGGCGCGGGAGCGGAGAGCGGGAGCATGTACAGATACATCTGCGTGCTGAAGCGTTTGGGCACGCCGATAGGTGTGATCCACCGTGTGAACGGGATCAGGTTGTCTGCAACTGTCAGCCAAGGTATCGACAAGAAGCCAAGAGGGTAACTCACCAAGATCAGGCGTGCCACCAATGCTCCGAAGCCAGTCAACAAACTTGACCCGGTTACCATGGACCTCCTTCCTCCCCGCCTCCATCACCTCGCTCGAGACGCTCAAGAGCTCACTCCCGCCCTGCCTGCGCGCAAGCAAAATCCCACTCTCCTCAAACGTCTCTCGCACAGCAGCCAAGCGGTACGCCTCGCTATCCCTGTGAATCTCCTCGCTCTCCAACGGCGGAAGCTCACCCTCGTGAAAGGAAGAAAGATTCCCACCTGGAAAGACATGCGCCGACGCAAATGACGTTGACGTTTGGACCCGATGGAGCAGCAACACCTGGTTGGTGGGCGAGAGGAGAAGAATGCTGGTGTCTAGTATAAGATCTCAGCACCTTCCAAAATGTTTGCATTGGTAGCTCACCTTGAGCTAGGCCGCACGGGAAGCCTTTTCCTCTCCTTCTTCCCGCCCTCTGGCCCTGAAGACGACGCGCGCTTTTGCCCTGCTGACATTTTGGTTGGCGGAACTTGTGGCCGCGGTGTTATTCCGAGAGTTTGCGTCCGTGACGGCGGCGGTGCGAGCGTCCTACGAGGAAGGGGATTGTTGCGCAGCTGTTTATATCCACGTGCCTGAGAAGTTGCAGACGTACCGCAGCGAGTAAAGCACCACGGCGCGTTGTTGGGGCGAATGAGGATCAAAAAGTGACCTGGCCAGTTGAGTTCGCTTGTGATGAAACTCCGGAGGGTCAAGGACCGGCGGGACATCATTGACGGAAGGGAGCAATTAAGACGGCGCTGGCGCCGGTGGGAGGCGATGAGAGCATGTTGTTGTGGTCGCGGTGAGCCGAGGTTCCCCGCCCCGCATGCCGGCCATTCTCAGCAGGGGTTCAGCAGGGGCTGAACCACAAGCGTGCGGGGACTCGACGACGACGATACAAAGGAAACCACCAGAGAATTGCATTGTAAAGTCCCACCGGCTTGGAACTGTCCATCACTCATTCAGCTGCATTTGCCCTACACGATCCAAACAAAAACAAAAAAACAGTGCTCTCGATCTGATTCCAGCGCCATGCTGTCCCCAAGACCTTCTCCAACTGGCTGACCCCTCAGCTGCCCCCGCACGCCGAACTATCCCAACAAAGTCACAATGCAACACCGCCATCAGCACCGTTTCCTTTCCTTCCCGTGTAAGTTCACCCGCCATACACAGCACACGCTCTTGCTCTCACACCACTTCTTGACGTCCTCAGGGGCTACCGCCCTATCATAGCCCACTTTGTCCAGCTGACCCGCGTTCAACCATCCAGCCAGGTCCTCCAAAATCACAGGGTCATACATCAGTATCTTCTCGTGCCATGATGGTTGCGCTGGGTCCTTCGTCGGCGGTGCCGTCGTGACTGCTTTGGTAATGTATCCAAACAGCGTCATCTGCTGGGTCGTGGGACTCATGGCGACAAGAGACATCTCCGTATCCTCTGTGATTGACACATCCATTTGTGACTGTGGCGGAGAAAACATCACATCTTGGGTATTCTCCGGCGACGACATCGGAGACGACGCGAACGGATCGGTGTCGGACTCGGAGTCGGCGATTTCGAGCACTTGCTTCGCAGGTGCCTTGCGTTTTTTGGGCGTTGACGGGGGAGCCATTGGCGCCGGAGCTGTCGGTGCCGCGACCGACGCGACCGACGCGACCGCCTTGCCTTTGGCTTTGGTGGCCTTTGGGGAGGAAACAGCTGATGCGTCTTTCTTCGGCCTTCCGCGCGGTCGCTTCACCGGCTGGGGGGCTTCGGGATCTGCGTTCGCAGTCGCTGCTGCGGCAGCAGTCTTCTTTGGCCTCCCTTTTGGTCGCCGGGGAGACTTTGGGGGAGGTGGTTCAACTGTTTGGGCGGCTTGCCTAGAGGATGTTGCTATTGTCGCGTGGGCTGTCCCACCTGTGCTGACTGCAGTTGGGTTTTTGCTGGCCCAACATTGCTCTAGGAGCGCAATCATCGCAGTTCGCTTCTTGACTGCCTTGAACCCATACGAGGCAATTTCTCGAGACAACTGCGCCTCGGTATAGAGCTCGTACCTGGGTAGAGTCGGGCCATCGGCTTCTATCGGCTTCATTGGACTGTTCGACTGAGAGAGCAGCAAGTTGTGTTCCTGGTTGCTTGGAGGCGGCTCAAAATCCGCTTCTGGGGTAGTATCTGGCTGGCTCTCGAATGCCTCATGAGAAGCAGACTGCACCACCTCTCTGACTTTCGTCTGCGTCAAGAAGTAATGAGACTTTGGGCGCGGTTCAATCGAGAGCAGAGCGTCGAAGTCGGATGATGGAATGTCGATCTCGATTCTTTGTCCGGGCGGCTGGACGGGCTCCTTTTCTTTCTCCTGCGCCACTGCTAACCCTGGAAGCGTATAAGTCGGGAGGGCTTCTGGGGAACCTGTCAAGTCCAGAACTTCTAGATCTCGCACATCGCCATCTTCATCTCTAGCGCCAGCCGCCCAAAGCTTGTTCCCCACTCTTCTCCGGAGAGCCAGGTCTGTTACCGCGGGACTGGAACAAAACGGGTCGTCATCTGGTTGGTTGGATGCCTTCATAGCCTCATGCAACGCTCGCAGCAAGTCAGGGTCTTCCTCTGTCGCTAACTGACTTGCGGTCCCAAACACAAAGTCCTGGCCAGCAACTTGTTTCATCGCGCTTGTAGGTGACAGCACCAGCTGTTTTCGTGGATCTTCCTTCTTCTTGGACACCTTCGGCTTGGCTGGTTTCTTTGTCCCCTTTTTCGGCTTCGCGCTTGGTGCCTCGGTCGCATCCGCGAGCGGCGTCACTTCGGGTTCGAAATAACCCAACAGCGAATCCTTGTGACTCTGCAATGGCTCCGAGACAGCGTTGTCCTCAGGCAAGCGATAAGCGGCCGTTGCGAGTTCCGTGATCGTGCGAGGCTTCTTCTTCGGCAGCTTGGTTTTGGTCGGCGACGCCTCGAGGGTGTTGGCGTTACTGCTCCTTATCGACGCAGCCGCTGTGGCCACCATTTGTACCAGTTTTCTTTTTCCCAGAACATCTGTATTGACAGACGGCGCTGCGTCCTCGTTCTCGGCGGTCTTATGGCCATAGTCGTCGAGAAGCCTCTTCAAACTCTGCTTGCTTGGGTCATTCATCGGCTGTCTGCCTTCAGCCCTCGAGGCGGAAACCTCTTCGAAAGCAGTGGAATCGGCAGTGGTAGGACGGTCGTCTTGTGGGGGAGGAGTCCAGTCGATCCTTCGCCGCGGTGCCATCTCTAGGTCAAGGGGTTGGGCCTCGATGGGCTTCGTAACCAGCGGCTGCGCGACATTCGGCTGTACGGTCTCGGCGGAGAAGTGCCTGCTAACAGTCTCGACTCTTTTCCCCGACGCCTTCGGCTTAGCTGAGGGTTTAGTGACCTTTCCCTTGGGCAGAGTAGTCTGGCCATCTCCTGTGGTTTTGGCGACTCTCCGCTTCCTTGCTGACTTCGTTTCAACAGCGACAGAAACCTCTCCAACTCCGGATTCCGTGGCTGCCACTTCTTCTGCTTTGCTTGCAACGGACGAACTCGCTTTCTTGGTCTTCGGCGCTGGCGGGTTGCGCTTCTGCTTTGGCGGTGGCGGTGGCGGTGGTGAAGGCGCAAGTTCGGGCGACGATTCGAGCACTGTTGTCGCCATTTTGCTCAAGGTAGAGATAGGCTGGATGTTCGAGGCTATCGGATCTTCAACAACGGTTTCGGTTTCGGCTCGCGACGACCGCCAAAAGGTTGTGGCTGTTGTGAACGACGTAACGGCGTTTTCGGGAATGGCCGCAGCATTGCTCCCGCTACGGAGCGCAGGCTTCTTCGGCGGCTTCGCGAAAAGCTCATTGATGGAGGGAAACTCGGGCGATGAGGAAATGATGACAATTGCCGAGTCCAAATGAGCCATTCTTGCTGGCGAGGACAGGAGCGGCCCGCCGGGCGCCATGTTCAGAATGCGTCGTGGAGGGGACCGAATGCGCCAGGCGCGTCCCAGTCTCCCGAGCGCCGTGGCAGGAGACCACAGGTTGAGGGCGTCGAAAACCGTTATAAAAACAGGCTAACCAGGGGTGGCGCCTGCACGGGATGTCATGGAACGACGGCGCGGTGGAGCTGGCGCGGGCGCAGATAAACAAATGCTCTTGTCTCGCGCAAGCGGGGAACTTGGGGGGTCGCGAATCGCTCGCGGGATCAGATGACCTTGCACGTGCACCGCCCCGCCATGAGTTTGTGCTGAGACTTGGTCTGTGCGCCGAAACCCACAGCTGGGGCTCCCACCAAATCGCCAAAATCAGATCGAAATTCCGATCCTCGACCCGAAATTTTGCCTCAGCACCGCTGCCGTCACGAAAGCACATCACTCGCCCTTCCTCAGTACCCTTTACCAGCAGTCAAAATGGAGAACGACCGTGGCGAGATTGTCGACCTGTGAGTCTTTTCGGGGACTGTGTGAGCCGGGCGCCCTTCTGACATTACAATCTTTCCAGCTACGTCCCCCGCAAGTGCTCTGCGACGGGCCGCATCATCAAGGCCAAGGACCACGGTTCGTGCCAGATTTCGATCACCAAGGTCGACGAGAACGGCCGCGCCATCCAGGGCGAGAACATTATCTACGCCCTCTCCGGCTTCGTCCGCGCCATGGGCGAGAGCGACGATGCCTTGAACAGGCTGGCACAGCGTGACGGACTCCTCAAGAGCGTCTGGAGCGCCCAGAGATAAGCGCGTAGGGCTGGTGGCTTTGAGGGGAGGATGGTGCGTTTTGCAGCCCCGGGCGCTCGCTCCAATTCGCCAATTCGATCTGGCTGACCAGCATCACAGATGATGTGCACTTTTTAGCTGGACGTTCGAGGATGGGACAACCGGCGGCAAGGCGACGGCTGGGCATGGATCTTGGACTTTGGGATTCGGATGCATATCTTTGCCGATACACTTGATGGCGTCAAACGGAACATTGTCTCTCTCGGAAAATAAACTGGCATCGTGATCACACCCCTCTCTCGGCCCGACCTTCAGTGACCCCGACCGGCTAGCAAAGTCTCCCTCGATCGCCATTCGATATCCCGGGATTCTGGGGCTACTTCGATAGCCCCCATGCCGTAGATTGACGAAGGCCTAGAAAAAGCCGCGGCGGTGAAGTCACTCGTTGTGGTACAGATACGGGTCTTACATTCAACCTCCTCAAGATTCCATTGCCTCCCTGCGGCTACCTGCAAACAAGTGTTGGAGAAAAAGATGTATGATTCCGATGAACTGGCCACCTGTGGCGCCGCCGTGTTGGGCGCGGTCAGTCAGCGGCACTAACAAAGCCACTGGAACGGGACCAGCCGCGATTCTCTCGATGCGGAGGGAACCATGACGTGTGCGCAGATCGAGCGATCTACCCAAACAGCTTTCACCAAGCAATCGCAAGGGGTAGCTCCCCTTGCTGTAAACCACCCCCTTCTGCAAGCAGCTCTCGCCTGCTTCCCTTTTCTCTTTGACTCACTACTCTCCCACTTATGATCTGTGTAGCACGCCTCCTGCGGCGACTCCCGACGACCCCATCATCTCCTCCCCATAGCAAACTCAGCAAGCGCCCCAACTTTTTCCATCGGCGCTCAATTTCGTTCTCCATCGCGAAAATGGCACTAAACGAACGGGTCAAGCGAAAAGTGCAGCTCCTCAATAGTGTCAACGGCGTCAATGGGGCCGCGAAGAGGCAGAAGACGGCGACAGCCTCGCCCTCTCCAGATCCGAGTCCATTCACAGATCCACTACGAGCCCCTCATCCATTCTACAGGGAGTCGGAAGAGAATGGCATCGTGCTTCGCAAGTTCTACCTGCACGAAATGTCGAACGATCGAGCCCGCGCCTACAACGCCGACGAGCTGCCGAGGCCGATCGAGGTGCTCAACGCTGCGCTCGCCGAGACGGCAGAGCACCGCAAGCGCGTGAAGGTCAAGGATGCTGTGGTACACTGGTTTAAGTGGGATCTCCGGACGAACGACAACCACGCTTTGTCTCAAGCAAGCGAGCTGGCGCAGAGGGCCGGTGTCCCCTTGATCGGTTTGCACGTCGTCAGTCCGCAGGACTTCGAAGCGCACTTGACCGCGCCAGTACGGGTTGACTTTATGCTGAGGACGCTGCGCGCCTTGAAGGAAGACCTTGCGAACCTGGACATCCCATTATGGGTCGAGACCGTCGAGAAGCGCAGAGATGTGCCTGGCAGGGTCGTTGAGCTGATGGAAGAATGGGGCGCCAGCCACCTGTTTGCTAACTTGGAGTACGAGGTCGACGAGTTGCGCCGCGAAGCAAAGCTCGCTAGGTTATTCGCCGAGAAAGGGCTGGCGCTTCACGTCGCGCACGACACTTGCGTTGTTCCCCCTGGGCCGCTACGGAGCGGAACCGGGCGGCCCTACGCCGTCTACACCCCGTGGTTTCGTTCATGGATACGGCATATACAGGAGAATCCCGAATTGTTGGAGTTATCGGAGGCGCCGGCTCGGAATCCACCAACCGCCAGGGTAACGCACGGGAAGCTCTTTGACTGCACCATCCCCGACGCGCCCGCAAGCAAAAGGCTCAGCGAAGAGGAGAAGAGGAGGCTACAGCCCTTGTGGCCCGCGGGAGAGAGGGAGGCTATGAAGAGACTTGACAAGTTTTGCGAGGAGAATGTTGGGCATTATGGGAAGAACCGGAATACGCCTTCACTGCCAGGAACATCGAACCTCTCTGTCCATTTCGCATGCGGCACCCTCAGCGCGAGGACAGCAGTCCGTACAGCCCGAGATCGCAACAACACGAAACGCTTGGATGGTGGAAACGAGGGCATCCAGACCTGGATCAGCGAGGTCGCCTGGCGGGATTTCTACAAGCATGTGCTAGTCCATTGGCCCTACGTCTGGTGAGTGCACACTCTCTTGACATCGCACATCCCCCTAACCTTCTCGCAGCATGAACAAGCCATTCAAACCAGAGTACTCCAACATCAAATGGTCCTACAACCAAGAACACTTCGAAGCCTGGACGCAAGGCCGGACAGGATACCCAATCGTCGACGCAGCAATGCGACAGCTACATGGGATCGGATGGATGCACAACAGGTGTCGAATGATCGTAGCCTCGTTCCTCTCAAAGGATCTCCTCCTTGACTGGCGCATGGGCGAGCGGTTCTTCATGGAGCACCTCATTGACGGCGACTTCGCCAGCAACAACGGGGGGTGGGGCTTCGCCGCGTCGGTGGGCGTCGACCCGCAACCGTACTTCCGCATCTTCAATCCGTTGTTGCAGAGCGAGAAGTTTGATCCCGACGGGGAGTACATTCGAAAATGGGTTCCCGAGCTGAAGAACGTCAAGGGGAAGGCCATTCATGACCCGTATGGGAGGGGCGCTGAGGTTCTGGCGAAGAAGGCGGGATATCCGAAGCCGATTGTGGAGCACAAGGGAGCGAGGGAGCGGGCGCTGGCGGCGTACAAGAGAGGAATAGAGAGTGGTCTTTAACCCGGGGTTCGGGAACATGGGTAGCGATACGTAGTTCCAGGTCTCACGATATTGATGTCGTCTCGAGTCCCCGGGGCCCCGGGTTTCCCCGCTGTAGTTTCGACTGAAATCGCCCGCTGTTGCCAGACATTGAGGGTTTGGGATCAGATTGCTCAACGCTGGTTCACATCCGGGGACCTGTTTGAGCAGGTCCCTCCTTAGCACGATTTTATAATGGATATATTTATACTGGTCTCAGGTATCGATGCTCTTGAGCGCTAGAATTAGACCTGTCCGGCTGGTACCATAATCATCCCCTTCTCCTGGCGAACCACTCTGCAATTTGGCCACCCCGCTTCCCGGCATTACCGGCGATGAACCAGACGCTCAAATTCCGAATCACCCCAATCATCCTTTCTATTTCCTCGCCCGTCGAGTGATGATGTCTGTGAAGAGGTGACTCGACGACATCTCAGTCGTCCGTAAGGTCAACCTCGAAGTTTCCCGACTCGAGAGGCCGCGCCTTTTTCCGCTGGCCAATGGCGTCATCGTTTAGGGAATCCTCTTCGCGCTCCCGTTTGGCTCCTGGCTTCACGTTTTCAGTATCTTCGGCCTTGGCCGCTCTGGCCTGTGAAGCGGTTAGCAATGTTCTCGAGCAGTTGACGGGCTTCTGGATCGTAAGCGCTGGGTTATGTAGGGCGTCGTACCTCTCTCAGGACAAGTACACCTAGCCCTTGTGCAAGAGGTCTAGCCTCCGCCTCGCTCATCGTCTGAGCTAGCTGTTTGATTGATGGGCGTTCGGGTGAAGGGTGCTCAGGCGACGGGCGAGGCACGATCCCTCCTTTCATGAGGCCATCTGCAGACCAGAATGTCAGCCATACCAGGTTAAACTCGCGCAGACAGTACCGAAATATTCCTTAGAACTGGTGTTTACCAAGATGCCGGGCGGGCATAGTCTGAGTAAATGCCAGTTTTGGGGAATAATATGGTTGTTCAACCTTACCCATCGTCCGGTACCGGAACTCAAACATTGCGAACGGCCGCTTCAAAGAATTCTGATACAGATCCGGTATTTTCGTATTGGGGGTCTGCCACGACGACTTTCTCTCCTTGAACCTGGTATCCTAAGTCAGTTCCAACACGGCCTTAAAGTTGAGAAGATCGAGCGAGATCAGGACTCAAACTCACGAGGCCTGGGTATCTATCGTCTTCCCCTTCACAATCCTCTCAGATAGCACATGAGTTGCGAAGTGGAGGGCGTCCCTCTGTATTGGTTCGTATTCGATGTGAGCGCCATATTTCATGTGCCAAAACCCCACCCTTAGAACTCCAAGTTTCTTTACGCGTTTCACCTCCTGCTCACTCTCGGCCGAAGAAATCGTGCCTTCCGCATCCACATCTACAAATATGATCGTCAGACACACACAGAGCAACGATGAACTCTCACACCTCCATTTACTTGCCTATAACAAGCTCCTTGAAGTAAAAGTTGTAATCCACCCAGCCTTCTTCCTTCCCGCGGTACAGTCGAAATCCATCCTTCATCATCTCCCACGTTGTATTTTTATCCGTAGTGGTCACACTTTCATCGTGGCACAAAGCAGATGACATGTCATCAACATGGTATCGGAAGGCAATGTGATGACTTTGGTGACGGAAGCTTGGCAGCCGCTTGATACGAAATCGGAACGGCACGCCCGGTTTCGACTCGATGTACTTGACGACGTGAGACTTTCGGTCAGCCTGGTGCGGCGCATCTGGAACGTGGAATTTGAGGGCCTCGGGAGGATTGCCGTCGCTGTCGTCGCATGGATCGTACTCTTGGACGGTCTTCCCGTCGACCTCGATCGTGACCTCGAGGCCCTCGAGGCCCGGTAGGACTGCCATGTCAATGCTTTGGTCAGTGATCGTGGCTGTTGCAGCTGGCAGAGAGAAGATAAATATTGAGCGTCTCGATGGAAAGGTGAAAGGTGTTGGGACGAAGTTGAGCCGCGGCTCGTGGTGGCAGATTTATTTTTTGGCGAGCGCAGAGATAAGCCAGGTTTGATCTGAAACGAAGGAGCGACCAGCGAAGTCGCCAGCCAGAAATGGGATCGGATGAAGGAAATTGCACGCAAGTTGCCGAACCCCCTCGCCCAAGACGGAGCCTCATCAAGTGTCAAGCACCACCCACCCCAGTATGGGAAGGGCCCAATGTTCTTGACCAAGTATGTATGGCGCTCTATGGAGACCCTCACGTTGAGGATAAGATAGAGCTCCTCAATTTAGTCGAATGGTTTCAATATCTATTGTACTCCAATAAAAGGTACAACATCTTGGTCTCGCTGCAATGAGCATGAAAAGGAGGCTAGGAACAACTTGGATTGTCGGAGAGCACCAGCATCCAACCCTGTGAGAAGACCAAGATGTCTGGGGTTGGAAAACTGCCTCGGAATATTTGCACACATTAGCTGACTGCTTGCAGCTTTCATCTGCCGGGAGTTCCTCATCTGACAAAGCTCGTCCCTGGGAAAACGGAGGAGCGCAGGCCCCTTGATTACTGATCTGGCTGAATCCGATGCGATTACCCATTATTATGCACACCCCGACCCAGCTCAAGATCTAACCCCTGTAGTTCGCCCAAAATTGCCTTGATAGAATTACAGTATGAACAATGCGGAACCCCAAGAAACCATTTCGCCGAGGAAAATGTGTGGATGCGCTGAAACCGCGCCATGCCCAATGTCAAACTCAGCTCCTCAGACTCAGACTAGGTACTGTCGATCGTCCGTGAGGTCAACCTCGAACCGGCCGCTTGGCAATCGGCGAGCCTTGTAGCGAGCTTGGAAAGATTCATCGTTCAAGGGGGCGGGCTCCTCGCGCTCTCGCTCGATCCCAGAGCGCTTCTCTAGCTTGACTGAAGCACCTGCATCATCCGCTACCTGATTCTGGAGAGTTGTCAGCCTGTCCCTCGTCGCTTGTTGGATCAAACTTGAGCTCGCAGCAAATCGCGGATCGCCTCAGATTACCGTATCATTCCACAGAATTGGCGATCACTCGGAGACCATCCACGCCTCGACGAGGTTGTCAGTGGCCTTCCGCAAGGCCTCAGGGCGCTCCTTTCACGGAAAATGGGCCCGAGAGGTACCAGGAAAGGCCCCTTCGCCGTTGACACAGGCCAGCTTGCGACGTTGCAGAAGGCCTCTAACGAAATTCGAAATGCCGCTGAAAAGCATCCAGGGCGCGCAAGGTCTCCAAGTAAAAGCCGATTGTGTGGAATAATGCGGTATGTCGGCGGGGTATAGTAATGCTTGCATGGGCTCCGTCCTCATGCCAGGATCATGTGAGATTGAAATGCGACATACCCTTCTCAGCTCAAGCGACTCTCTTGCAAGACGACGTGCCTCGGCGTCCGTCATCTCTTGGACTTCATCGTCGATACGAGGCCGCGATACAATGCCTTCCTTGACCAGACCATCTAAGAGAGGAAAGATTGTTAGCCAGGTCAGGCTCAGGATGTTCACGAGGGTAGACACCCATAGACCTGTATCGAAACTCAAAGACGGCGAAGGGGCGCTTGGATTTGTCTTCGTAAGCATCAACCAGCTTCGTGAATGGTCTTTGGTGTTTTGAACGCTGAATGTCCCAGCTACTCAATTTGATCAGTGACCGCAACGAGGAATAGCGCCTGTCAACGAAATCTCACCTGGCTGCCGTATCGACGGAACGTCCCTCGAGGCACTTCTCAGGCACATTCTTCAACGAAGAGAGATCGGAGGCGCCACAGACGACGTTCTCTATATTGCTGCTCTTCATGTGATATAATGCGACTCTGAGCACCCCCAAGGACCTCACCTTAGCGAGAAGTTGCTTCACCTCCTGGGCCGAGGTGTGCCCTTCGCTGTCTATATCAAGCTTCGCGAATCGGAAGTTGCAATCCCGATAGCCATGCTTGGCGTCGAACGTGACCCAGTGTCTGATTTTGCAACTCCATGTTGTTCCCTTGTTGGCAGTGTCGTGACTCAGGGTCAGTCACTTATTGTCAACCTGGACGGCAGCCGCAATGTGGTCGCCGCAATGCCTGAACGTGGGCTGCCTGTTGATGTGGAAGTTGAATCTCGCGCCCGGTTGAGCTTCAATATACTTCACAATGTAGGGGCTCTGCTGAGGCTGCCCATTTTCGACATGGGCGGGGATGTGAAAATTGAGCTTTGGTGGCGATGCGACGTCTTCCCCATCGGGGTCATATTTTTTCCCCGGTTTCCCTGAAATTTCGACAGTGACTTCGAGGCCGCGAATGTGATCGATAACAGCCATCTTTGGCGTAATCCGGGTGCCAGTGAACAAAAAAGCTGTGGATGGCGGGTCGCAGTCGCGTTTGTTATTGTAGGATGTGGGGCTGGTGTTACGACCGGTACCTATACAGAGATAGGCAGGGACGCAGGGTTGGGGTTAGGTCAGGAGTCCCGGGTATGTTCGGGGTCACAGACCAAGAGGTTGAGGTAAGGAGGGATAGGCACGGAAGCAAGTCCTCACAGACGGGGGAGTTCACTGAGTCAACGGTCGCATGCAACTATAATACACTGTAGCACATGGAGTGACAATGCAGTAGTGCACAATTGAAGTTGGTTCAATTGACAAAGCGAATACTTGCGTGAGGAACCAAGAAGTTCCTCCCGCCATCGTGGGCACGATGATAGCTATCTATACTACAGTGGTGACCATGGACCCGAGGACCCGGCGGTTTGGCTTCGGCAGCCCGGGTCCTGTCTCATTGGTCCGAGGACCCGTGGACCCGAGCGATATGCTCCGGGTCTTCGGGTCCTTCATGATTGGTTCGTCAGGGCCTTTGTGGGTTGTCGCACCCTGGGCCCAATGATTGGTTAACTACAGCTGGTCCGTGCTTCCCTCCTGGAGGTCATGACTGGGTTCGTGACATGACTGCGCAGAGGTCTATTTTGACACCATAAATGCCTGACCTGTGGACGCACATGGCTGTCTTATTGTGAACAGACTCGGAGGGCTTGATGTTGGCTTGAGGTTGAGCGGAAGGTCGCCGTTTCCGAGTAAAAGCCATATTCGTCAAATAATACCGCATCGGCTTCGGCACGGTTGATGCACGGTATTGGGGGTCTGTCTCTCTCGTCCTGCGCCTGCTCAGTGCAATGAGGGTTGGGAAAATTTAGCTCTAAAGTACTCTAGGTATCTTCGGTTCCTGCTCACGAGGACATGAAGGTAAATACCTCGCTACCTGCTGTACAGTTCGGGCTTGCTCAAGGTACCCGAGATGCATGGGACATGCTCCCTCAGTTTATTGATAATCCAGTTCGATGACACAGCTCAGCCTGGGAGGCGTGTATGATGACCGGATGTGCCTGCCCTAATGCCGCAGAAACACTATCCCAAGGCGAAACTAACCTCACTCTCTCAGTCGGTGAGGTCGACCTCGAACTGGCCGCTGTCGAGTCTGCGGGTCTTGTAGCGAGCTTGAAAAGCCTCGTCGCTCAGCGAGATGCCGTCCGGCTCTCGCTCTCGCTTGACGCCACGGCTGGAGACCTGCGATGAAGGAAGTGTTAGCGCGGGCCATGTCACCGAATCCAAGCCACTTGAGTCATCAAGGCTCGAAGGCCTGAGAAGGGGCAAGGAGACAAACGTACCTCTTGTGCCTCGAGATATGCCTGGGCAAGACGCCTTGCTTCGGCTTCACTCATCGATTGTGCAAGGTCCTGCACCGAGCCAGGACGCGGGACAATTCCTTCCTTGTATAGACCCTCTATCATCAAGTTAGATGTGAGAATTGATTACGCGTATAGGACTCGGAAGTCCTCGAGAGCCCCGGCACGCACCCATGGTTCTGTAACGAAATTCAAAGACGTCGAATGGACGTCTCTTTTCTTCCATGAAATTGTCATGAGAAACTTCGAACCAATCGTACGAGTATGACTCGATCGATGGTTTGTGTCTGAAAAGCGTAGTTTAGCAATATGTCAAACTGACTCCTTGCGGTCTGGTTGGAGTGTAAGATACTAAGGTACTCTATTGACTCCTCGCAACAGCCTTTACTCTTACCCCATTCTGGCACGCCATGAGAGTCGCATCAGCAACCTCACGCAAAGCCATCGAGCGCCGCTCATTGTGTGACAATGTAGTCATGGTCTTTATCAGGCAAGGCTTTTGAGTGGTTTATCAGGGTCAGCTTTCGACTTAGCATAAGGCCTCTGATGAAACCTGCAAGGCCCCTGGCAGAACACTTGCGGCGGGCACGGAGTAAGAGTAAGGCGAATATTGCGAGTCACCAAGGTAGTGAATGGTGGTACTCACTCTGCTTGGAGGTCGATGGATTTCCCCTTTATGGCTTTCTCGGAAACCTGGGCTGGTACCCCTTGAGCCACCCCATCCTTTTCACGGTTGAATGCGGGATCGACTCGGAATCTCATCGTACTGTACTTCGATGCATGCATATAGAAGCACTCGAGACGGATAACTCCGAGCTTTCTGCAGGCGGAAGTCTGCGCCTGGATCTCTGCGAGGGTAACAAGTTCGTCCTCATCTAGCATATCAATACGGTCAGTCACTCTGTTCGTTTAGATAAAAAGAGTGGTCACGTACGTGTCTCGAGGGAAGCGAAATGAAAATCCGTGTGTTTCCGTCCTCCATCTTGGTTTACTGCCGTACCTATGGCCGTGAAAAACCATGTTTTCGCCGCGTGGTTCCCAACCCCCTTCACTGTTTCGTCATGCCTCAAAGACAGCGTCTCATTGTCCACAGAGAGCTGGGTGGCGATATGATGACCTCGATGAGTAAAAAGAGGGCTTCGCTTGAAACGGACCGCGAAAGCAGCGCCTGGTTTTCCCTCGAAGTATTTGGCCACGTATGGGGCCCTGTCCGGATGGGCCTCGGAAGCGGCGGCAGGCCCGGAATCTTCTCTGATGGATTGCCAGCGTCTCTTGGTTCCCGTCCGGGGCCTGGGAATGTGGAAATCTTCGAGTTGTGGAGGCGCGTCTCCGATTCCTATGGGCTCGTACTCTTTGGCGATCTCGCCATCGACTTCAACGGTGACCTCGAGCCCGGCAATATGCTCGATTATGGCCATCTTGAAGTTGGATGCGTCGTTGTTGTAAATAAAAGGCAGAAGTGCGGACCAGGCAGGAGTTCCGGCGATGGGAGTTGTTGAATTCGCCAAGTGCCTCGAGAATTGTGCACAAGGGAGGAAATTGAGAGGCCCGGATGATTCAGTTGTAAGGGCTTTCTGAAGTGCGGCAGTTTGACGCAGTTTGTGATTTTTTGTCGTCCTGCGCCGAAGCTGGAACAGATGAAAAAGCTTGGGCCGCGGTTTTTTCCAGAGGCAGCACACAAATTCAGGTGCCTTGGGACCGGACGACGTGAAAAGGATCACAATGGGACCAAGCGAGCACACTGACACAGCTGAGTATCCCGACAACAAAAAGACCCCCACTGATTGTTACCGAGTCTCACAGATAAGAGAAATTCCTAGGAATCATGCGAACAACAATTGTGGGCAGTTGCAAGGCCCCCGTTGAGCCCCTTTTCTGATTTCGTCACCAGATGAATGGTGCCACATAGTTACAGTGAAGGGGAGCCCTGACACGCTCGCCTCTCAAGAGGCGTAAAACTGAGACCGACTTCCTTCCGGATGCATGTCCACGCCGTGCAGAGTCAGAGAGACAAAGGCGGGATCCCAATTCTGCAGACAATACTGCGCAATCATGTCAAGACCTTTCCAGATTATCTGCGTCAGCCCGGGCATCTTCTCGCCAAGCCCGATTCCCAAATGGAAGGAAGGAACTCACCAGCTCCGGCACCGCCGGCCGTCCACAACTCGCCCTTGCCGTCCGAACCCTCATAGGGCTTTTCGTCTACAACCCAGCGCTGGTCCAGCCACTCCGTCTCGGGTTGGACTCTCTTCGCAGTGGCCAAGAAGCCCCTGTTTGTTGTGCACTTTTTGCCGCTCAGCAAGCCGGCGCTGGCAAGCCACAGGCTCCCGGTGCACGTCGTCATCCAAACCCGCGTTTTGTTCCTAGCACAAGTGTCAACAAGGTGAGTTCTCCTTCAAACCGCCGGGTAAAGGCTCCAGGTAATTGCCGATTCGGGACACACATACCATGCCTCCTTCATAAACCGGTCAGCCTGCGGAGGGCGGTGGCTGAGAACCGGCCCTCCAATGAGAACGATGTCGAGATCGCGAGGACAGTCGTCGAACGTCATATTCGGCACGTACGTGATGCCTGGCGTCATGACGGTGGGCTCGAGGGTGGGAGCAAGGAAGAAGAACTCGATGTCGATGCCTTTCCCCTCAAAGGCGGGGAGCAAGGGCGCCATCTCTGGGGGCGCATCGGCGATGACAAAGTCCAAATACTGCTTTGAGAGGTTTCCAATGATGTCGATGCCCATGATATCAACAAGCTGGACGTTGTCCATCATCACTCCCACGCGAATGCTTTTGCTCGGGGTAGAAGACGCAGCCATTGTGTTCGACAGCGCTTAGGGGCGACACTGGGTAAGACAGGGAAATGTGTAGACGAGGAATGCGACAGTTGGTAGAATGGCGTTTGCAGGGCTTGAACGATGGATGCTGTTGTTCCATTTCGGTGGACTGTCTCTGACTTTATAGCCGCCGGTGAGCTCATTTACCCCTGACATCTTCGCTGCCCCAAACAACATGCCTGTTCTCCGGACAGGAGAGAGAGGTTCAAGCCGCTCCCGAGCATCGAAGGCAGTTCGGGAAGAGACCCAAGCAATCCCAACGGAAGACTTGGCGGACTGTCCCGGAACGGCCCCGCTGAAGAGTAAGCAGGGGTTGTGATTGGCGCGTTCCACCAACATCTTCCGGACGCCTTCGGAGGCTTCCTCTTGTACGCACGGCACGGCGTCCCTGCGCCTCGGACTCCCAACAAAGTTACTAGCTCACTTCCGAGAGCATTCGGCGTCCTCTGATAGAGCATTGGTCCTTGCCTTGGTTCGATGCCGCAAGGCGGATCGGGTCGAAATGGCTGTTGGTGTGAGTTAGGTGCAACCCTAACCCGTGAAATGGTGACTGGGATGTTCCCGGCTGCTGCCTTGCTAGCGCGTTGCGCGTGCCCCGCGCGCCTTCCCACCGAGAATCGACGCGGAGTGATGAACGCCATCAGCGCTGGTGTGTCTTGACTTTGACTCTGCCAAACGAAGCGCACACGGCCTGCGACACCGGAAACACGGTCGGTCTCCCTTCGCGTTGGTAGACCTACACGCGCAATACAGCAGTTGATGATTTTGCGGCCCTCCAAGCAGTAGTTCACTAGCGGCCGGGGGTTTGGCCGGACATCACGGCAGACACCGCGACCGAACCTCTCGCAGTCCAAGCTCCGCATCCGCTTTTTCCCAGGCTTTGGCCCACGTTGCATCTTTCGTTTTGGTCTGTGGAGGGCCGAAAGTAGCACCATCGGCGTCCGGCGGAATACCACAGTCCTGATACCAGGCGACTTTACCCCAACCGGCGTCCCTCCTATTCCACTGCATTGCGCTGTGGTCGTGAACGCTTCACTGCCTGAGTGAGCGAAGGTGAGACCATCTCCAGGGCTCCCCCACTGCCTTTTGCTACCACAGCACTAGCTTACTTTCCATTTGGGGAGTCTTGCAGCCTCTTCTGCTGAGCTTGCTACTCCATCTGGCAATAGTCGTCCTCCCAGCCTTCCTTTTCGGGGAGCGCTCAAGAGGGTCGGCCGAGCAAGCACCCGCCACCAGGTTTCTGCAGCGCCCCGTTCCACCGCATCAGCTCATCCAGTCTCAGGTACTTCTGTATCTGTACTTTCCCCTCGGCCTAGAGCAGGACATCCGTTCTTCGTGAGCGCGGCACCACCTTTCGCGAGCCCGGGAACGAACGTCCGCCATGTCAGCTCATCCCCAATGGCGCCTCCTCCCGGGGACTGTACCTGGCATTCCTACTCTTCTCGTTTCTACAAGCTTCACCGCCGAGTCATACAAAATCCAAATCACTGACCTAGCCAACCTGTGGGGCGAGTCACTGGACAGGAAGCACATCATCAAGCGGGGGCTCGTGGAGGATACCAGCATCGACCCTACAGACGGACCGGACCAGTTGCGTAAGATGACGGAGCTCATACGGGCGGCATTCGACCCTGAGGATGTCGAAAATTCCAACACATCGCTGAGTATCGGGCACGACAAAGATGATGTCCTTCTCATCAACGTCACCTGCGTGCTTCCCAAGCCCCTGAAGCCTTTCAAGTGGCCCATGCAGTTGTCGAAATACCCACATACTTCCATCGCAACAGAGCTTGTGCTTCCGCTGATCATGGCCTACGAAACTCGTGCTCGTCAAATAAACCTACTCGTCACGGCTCTCCGGGAGAAAGATGGCGTCATCACCCGTTTGGTCGACAAGCTGGAAGCAACAGGAATGGGCCTGGAGCACGTCTTCAGCGCGCTATCAGGAAAACGGAAAATGGACAGAGCGGTGGCGGAGAAGAAAGTAAAAGGCCTCGCCCCGTTCTCGGAAGCCGACTTCCGCCGGGAAGCTGGGGAACCACAAGTTCCCGCAGCCACAACCGGCATCTCCTCCATCCTGGATGAAGTTTTTGGTGGGACAGGGCTGAGCTATATTCCGGACACAGAGTTGGAAGCGTCATCAACCCTGGGTGACTGGTGGACATCCCTCGGGAAAGGCAAGGCTGTTGCACTGGCCGAGCGTCCGAAAGAAAGCAAAACCGGGACGCCGCTCACCACGCAAACAGCCAGGGGATCGTCCAGCGGCGATGAGGACGAATTCCAAGTTCAGACGACACCACCCAATCTCTCATCCTCACGCAAGCGCGGTGGTGATACCCGTTCCGATGTGGTTGATGACGACGGAACGTCAGATGGAGAAGACGACACCATGAGTTCGCACAAGGTATCGCCAACGACACGTAGCCACAACGTCAAATCCTCTGGCGCCAGGGTCGGGGCATTAGGTGTGCACAGGCAACCACAGCCGAAGCCGGCCTCTTCTTCTCCACGGATGACACCCCCGCGTAAATTACCAGCGAGCCACGGGCGGGCCACCAGCACCGCAGGATCCGAGACGGCCTCTGACGACGACCATGGAGAGCGACCCGAGAGATCTTCCTCGCCTCGTTCTCCTCCAAAGGCCACCCAACGGAGAGGGGGATTGGGTCGTATCGGGGGCAAGTCCAAAGATGTTGTGGACCCAGCCCGTCCCCCTTCTCCAACAATCTCCAACAATGCTGATACGCCTCCAAAGAAGCACAAACTTGGTGTTATCGGCAAAAAGGTTGACGCAACACCATCACCACGGGCGTCAGGCTCGGGCGAAGGCCCAAGGGGCAGGAGCAGGAGTCCAAGTGGCAACACAAACGTAGAACCGCCGCGAGAGACGTCACAGGAGCGAGCGGACCGGAAGAGAGCTGAGTTGCAAAAGGATCTCCAGAGAAAAGCAGCTGCCGGTCCGGCAAAAAAGAAGCGCAAGTTCTGAGGAGGAAACCAAACGGTCACCTAGCTCAACCTGTCGACACGTTTCACGTATTGCAGAGGTAGCGAGAAAGTCGGTTCTGCTTCTTTGTCGTATTCTATTGTCAACTTCCCCAGATACACGCCCCATGAGCTGATGCTGATACGCTCCCTGAGTGCTCAGTCGCCAGCCGTTCCCAATTCACCCTTTGTAATTGTCGGTACATTCAACTTCAAGATTAGCGGGGACCTGATGCAGGCAGAATGCCTGGCGCGTGCCACCCGGACTGACAACGTCAACATCTGAAGCATAGATGTCTTTACACCCGTGGGCGCTGCTGCATGCCAATGATGCGATCAGCGGCTGGTATTTTCGGCTTGTCTGGCCCCTGAAGCGCCTGAAGAACACATTCTCGATCATCACCCGGCTGGGGTGTTGTCGGCAGAGTGTCAGGTTGCGTTGACCATAGCATTGGGTGATCTGGACAGCATAATCGACATTGTCGACAGTCATGTCTTCAAATGTTATGTTTCGGACGCGCCCCGCCCCACCACCTCCTTGGAGATCGAGCGACAGCGTTGACGGCGTGTTGGGCCACACCTTTATGCGAGCGCCATCTGATCCGTTGTGCAAGCTGGTGTTGCTAACCATGACGGACTCCACGACATCGAACTCTCCGACGTACTGGCCGAGGCTTCCAATGCTGATTCCGTGCGAGCCATTGCAGAAGAGCGACTGCACCAAGATGTCGGAGCTGTTCGGCTTGAGGGATACGCAGTCTGCCATTGCACGCGAAAAGTCAGCTCGACTGAGGCTATGCTGCGTGCTGGACCTCCATTCGTCATCCTGTCGAGCACCTCCATAACCTGAGATTCTTTACCCAACGCACCGATTTACTTACCGTCGCTGTTGTTGATGACCGAATTCATGATGGTAACGTCCCGGCTGCGGTATGTGTCCCATCCGTCGGTATTTTTAGCACTGTTCTGACTTACACTCGCACCAGAAATGTCGATATTGTTGAACACGACATTGGAGGCGTTCGCAACGAAGTGATAGTATTGCGGGCTACGGCGCAACCTCAAGTCGGAAAGCACGCTGTCCCTCAGCCCATCGATGCCGACAAGCACAGGCCGCAGGGTGTAGGGGTTTCTGGCGTACTCGTCGTACCACACCTGGCCATTGCCGTCGAGGGTACCACCTGCCTTGCGTCAGCCAACAAGGACAATGCATATACAAGTCGTTTCGGGCCACCGCCCGCGACGGCTCCTGCGGTGTCACAGCAGACGCCGTGGGTGAAGGTCGGCCCAAGACCAGGCTTCTGAGGAAGGGGCTGTGGGTATCTCTTGACACCGGCGGACTCTTTCGACCACACAATTTGCACCGAACAATGTCACGACCTTGACCCCTCTTTGGGAGAGCCCCGTACTCCAACACGTTCGGTATCGGAGACAACCCAGATTTTAAGGCCCGAGCTGACCGCCGTTACGGCCGGGAGGGAGGACGAACGATGTGTCACGCTCACAACAAGAAAAGGGGGATCGCCAAGGACGCCCTACCTCCGTACATCCACACGTCCTCTCCCCCAAGCTTGAAGAAAGAGGTGACGTTTTGGAAGTGGAAGAGGAAGGAATTGTTCTGCCAGTATTCCGTGTTGTTGCTGAACTGGATACGACCTTGGATGTCTTGTTCAACAAGCGTCAGCGACTGGACAACCGCTCCTCCACCACGGTCAAGGGTGGACGTTACGGGATCAGGTCATACCAATGTCAACATGCTTCAAGAAGCTTAGGTCGATCGCGGTACCCACGATGTATGTCACGTCTCGGAGAAAGAGCACATGTCCTCCATCGTTGCACTGGTGGAAGGCAAAAAGGATGCTGGGTGAATCGTCTGTGATCCCGTCCCCGTGCGTATTCACGACGCACACCTTGGAGTTTGCGCGCCGTGGGGGGTTAGGGAATGGAACTCTCGGGTGATGTGGCACGGGGAAGAGGGTTGGCCTCGGAGAAAGAGGGTACTCCAAGGCCAAAACTGATGACAGCGTTGTTGAGAGGAGCACCAAGGGCTTCATTGTCGTTCATCGATGGCCTATTCAGCACTTGAATGATATGCTAAACAGGCGACGCTGGGTCAATCGTGATCCGATTCAGGGGGGAGGACACACTCAAGGACCCCGCGTTTACCCGTGAGAAACGCAAGACCGCGGAAGAATGCTTGCTGGGCCAATCTGATGATTACTCGGCGGCAATTTGTGAACTTAACCGTTCTATCGCAGATTCGCCCAGCTCAACCACATCATCCTCTATCTCAGCAGCCAGCAGAGATTCTTGCAACGCCAGTCGGCAGCTGCTTGGCATCTTGCTACAAAAGCTCGTTGCATTTTACAGACCTTGAACAGCCAGCTTTGTCAAAACACATAATTCACGAGACGATTGAACTCGGGAGCTGCTTCTGGATGCAATGGAAACCCCAATGCTGGCCGCATTGGCCGGTACTTTGGTCCTGGCATCCACCGCCCAACGGTGGGCCACGGATTTGCTGATGGCCACGACAAGAAACATGCAGCCAGCCAAATCCACCGCCGCCTCTTGCTCAACAAACAATACTAAGACGCCGCGAGCCTGGGCGCCGGAGCTCAAGTACTATGACGCAAACGAAGATTCGCGTTGTGCATTGAGCCTTGGTCCGCTTCCAGGACCCGAAGGTCGAGGAGGAACTGAGGCTCCGCCGTTGTTATCTTGACATGTCACCTGTCAAATTCCTCACCGATAGAGCTCTCTGCTAATGAGGCTGGTAGATGATATGGTGGCGCCCAGGGAGCTGACAATGACACATGCAAGCAATGCCGCATCCGGTCGTGATGCCGCGAGCTCGGCATCGACTTGACAGGCTTCCCGTCCATGTCCACGGGGACGGAGTGGCATGGCTCCCCTGCTCATTCGTCTGCTCTGCGTGGGAGTCGGTCTCGCTGTCAAATGACAGATTGACATATCACTCATCGGCCTCGTCGTGCATCTGCTCAAACCCGTCTTAGCTCGCCGATGTGCGATGGTGGAATTGGAAGCCAACTCGGTGAGCGCTTCAAACCTTGCAGCTTCGCCGGCTTCAGATACCGCGGGTTCGAGTCTGTGTGACCATGGCGCCCGAACTGGACGGCATGGGGGAGCAGGGCGTCTGCATGATGCTACTGCAGCCTCTTCCGAATGTGCACTTACAGCACCATCGACCCCCTATCAGCTGGATTCGGTTCCAGCTCCCGGACTTCCTAGCTGCCGTCGCCAGTACGCCGTGGCTTCGAATAGAGCCAGATTCGGGTAATTCCTGGCGATCCATGGGGCTCATTGACGGGTGTGCCAATGCAATGTCGAATGCAACAGGGATCAAACTCTTCAGTTTGAAGTCCTCGCTAGGAACTTTCCGTTGACATCTCCAAACAATACCGACAATTCAGCTTCATCCCTCGCCTTGTCTGGATTCAGCAAAGCCCGCGCAACAAAACATGTCGACGAGGCCTCGGCTTCCATCAGGTCCCCGAGCGGCGTTCTCCCTCGGGCCGAACATTCACCACCCGCCGTCGGCTCCCGAGTCCAGCAAAGCCGGTCACTAAAGGGGGCTGTTTGCCAATCGCAGTCCTGGTGTGGGAGACGCTCAGACGCTAAGTTGAGCGCCTTGCTCCCAGCGTCTTCCGCGGTGATAACTCTAGCAGGGACTGCTCCATCTCGCAGGTGATCACGCAGCTATGCAATTCTAGCGGCGTGCGGGACAAGTGGTTCGTGGGCGCGCTGCTCAATGTCGCATCTCGAGACAATGCGCTGGTGCCACGGTCCCGCGTACCTGGTTGGGCGCCCGATACTATCGAGATCGAGCGGGAAACGCGGAAGGATCGACGGCCCCCAGCTACCAGAAATCCGGTCGGATCAATGAGAGAGCACTTTTCTTGACCGCTGATCCAGGATGTTGCTTCCTGTGGGCAAGATCGGGACATGGAGACGCACATCGGATTGGTGGATACACCATGTATGCCCGGGTCTCGCAGCAGCAGGAAACGGTTGGTGGGGGTGGACATTTTTTTCCCTCATCCCCTTCCTTGCCTGCATGAGATGACAGCTCAACAAAGTCCACGTTTTGACACCTGTCACTAACGCCAAACCTAGCTCCTCCCCGGTTGACTGAGCGGAAGACATCCCGCACATCACCACCCATCTAGGCAAGGCGCCGTGCAAACACGCATTCTTTTCGACCTATGAGCACTGAGGGTGTGCTTCTCCGCCGTGTTTGACCCTCTGGCCGACATCTGGCTGCTGGAGATGGCTGCGCGCCGGCAGCTACAGAAAGAACAAACTCGAAAGCGCCGCGAAGCTAGACCGACAGCTGGGAGGGGGAGGGGGGACAGGGAGGTGAGGGGTTGAAGCGCCCACCTCCCCGCCGTCGTCACCTGCTAAAGACCCTCAGGCGTCGCGATGCGCCATCTGCACCTTGTTGTGGAACATTGCACATTGAAGAGCTAGGCGTTGCGTCACCATGTTCAGACGAATCACTTCGGGTGCTGGACCCTCGAGCGCTTACGGCGTGAGGGGGGGAGGGAGGCATTCGAGGTCGACGGGGAAGCGGAAAGGAAGCCGCCACATGAAGTGGTCGGTGACACTGCAGGGAAGAAAGCAACACGCACCCATCACGAACTAGTTTCCATGATCGTCCATCATATCTCGCATGCATAGTGCCATCGTCTGCATCCACAATCTCCGTCCATCGGTCGCTAGCCAGCTCGCTTCATGTACTGTAACCACGCGGGCCGCTCCCTTTGGTACCCCAGGTCAAGGGAACTCCCAGGAGAGCAGTTATGCGAGGGGCGCTGCGCCTTTGGATGCCATCGATACAGGCAGCTGCCCTCATAGTCCACAAAGACGTAAGCTGTCCCCTCACCCTGCATGGCGCAGACGGCAGACGGAGGAGATTCCTGCTCCGACCCGGGATCGGGACCGGTCTCGGCGTGTGTGCGAGGCTGCCGCATTGGGGAAGACGGAGGGTTGGTGACGGGCGTCCGCCAACCTCTCAGCCGACGCCACTATTCCATTTGTTGCGCGAGGGCAGCTTGCTACCCCTCGCCCACCGAGGAGAGCATCACCGCCATTTTCCCCAGGGCTGCATTTCCCACGATTTCCTGATTGCAGTCGAGAGCATGCCGCCGCCACAACGATCAGCGCAGGGAACGGACGAATTGTTGTGCCGAAAGAGAACCAACCAAGGCCAAATAGATGGACCCGGTTGGTTCAGACGGAGGAACTGTCAATTGCAGCCAAGACGAAGTGGCCTTGAACACACCGCTTTGACTGCAAGGGTGGTGTTCGAGCCTGCCATGAAGCCGTTTTGTGTCTCGCGGGTGTGGTCCGCCCTCGTAGGGCCATGGCCATGGCCGCCAGTTGATGAGCCAGTCCACCAAGTCGTGGGGAGACAGTGAAGCGTGCGCCCTGAAGGCAGCCCTTCTGCTGAATTGCGAGCGGGACGTGGCTTGGAAGCAGCGGGCAGCACAGTGCAATTCGATGCGCAGAAACTGGGCAAAGTGCTCCAGCACGCACCTGCCACACATGCCAGTATCAACCTTGTATCCACTGACCACGCGGCAAGGACAGATGGGGCCTCTTGTCCAAACCCTAGGTTGAAGAGCCGAAGCACCACGACGAAAAAGTATCGCACACCGCACACAATGCCCGGCTGGCGCAATTGGTAGCGCGTAAGACTTCTACAACACGGTCTTCTCGAGTCATGAGAGTTCTGGATGTTCATCTTAAGGTCGTGGGTTCGAGCCCCACGTCGGGTGTTTCTTTTTGTTCCTTTTATCTGTGTCGTCTGGCTGGGACGTTGTTGGTGATTTGCTTTAGGGCAGTGTTGCAGGTCTCGCAGGCCTCGCAGCGGGGGTGGCCGCCCATGATCGGTCCTGCGACAGGGGACGATCGGAGACTGTGCCATCCGCGCTTAGCCTCGTTCCTCATTGCCCAACAGGGCAGCGCGGTTGCGATAAGCTTAGATTCATTTCGCGGCTTTTTAGCCTAGGGCAAAGCTAGGGTCCTGGCACCTGAGCCAACTGCGCGAAAACGCCCATTGGGCTGAACTTGCGCCTTCTCTTCGCGGCACATCCTGCTAGCGGAGATAACTCCGGACGCTGTCGACGCCCCTCATCGGCGCAACAACGACACTTTTTCGCTCGACACCTTTGGGGATGGAATTCTCGCCTTGGCGCTCGCGCACACTTTTCGCGGCAGTTCGCTCGCTCATTCGCAGGTTTTGCCATTCAGAAGGGTGAAGTGGGCACACAGCGGGACACATCGTCTGGGGGGTCGAGCTGTCAGTCTGTCACAGCCAACACCACCCCTGCTCACATCGCACGCCGGACATTGGCTGCCGTGACCCGACAGAACGGAAACCAATCATATCGAGACTTCAAGACAGGGATACGATATTGACCCGCACTTCGAGGAAACGCGCCATCCCTCGCCCCCAACACCACCACCATTACGACAAAGAAACGGGGTGAAGCGGTTTGGACAGAGATGAGTCTGCCAAGCGGCGAGGGGGCGGCGTTGGGGTCGCAAAGCAGCGTGAGTCTGCCCTCCACCCTCCCAACCGACTCGACCTGCGACCATTATGGGACGGTTGCGACGATTGCGACGATTGCGGGGTCAAAAACCCGCAGTAGCTCTTACACGGCAACTTTGGCACCTTGCCCAGTACAGACGGCGTAATGGTCCCCTCCATCGGCGACCGCAACGATTGATGCCCGCTCGAAACAGGGAGACCCGATAGGACGAGGTTGCAGTCATCACTGATCTGCGCAGGCACAGCAGCGTGCACGTCGCGACGTCGCTTGCATGGAAGCGCCCGCTCTGCTGGTCGCTGCTGGGCGCAGGCACGGTAGCCTACCTACCTACCTAGGTAGGTAGCGTAGCGTCGCGTCGTCCGTCGCTGTCGGTCGGCATTCGGAAGCAACACCCAAAGGGGGCAGACTGCTGTGCCGGTCGTCCGTTCACGCCGGCCTGCCGGCCGCCACATCCAGCAAGAGAAGAAGACAGCCCTGCGGAATGCAGTTGAAGGGAGCTTGGGCCCAATATGACCACCGAGCAGCCAGCCCCTGATATGCCTGCTGTCGATAGATGAGTTCTTTGAGTTCTACCTGAACTCTCGTACTGTCAGCATCTACCGTCCGCGCTGCAAGACACTGGACATCTCGACTCTTGCTGCCTGCGCCCCACGGTGCAGCGGCGGTGTCCGGAGACTTAACCACACCCCGCACGACCAAATACGGAGGCATGAGCGCGCCGGCACGGGCACAGTCCTCATCTCCTGCCTGCGCCGAACACCTGCCGCTAGCAAGGCTCTCTGCCGCGCCTAGACTAGGGCTTGCCGCGCACCGATTGCCGCGGGCGCTGGACTGGACGAATGAGCACGCCGGCACCTTTCTGCCTGCTGCCGGCTCTTCTCCTTACTTTGGTTGGGCCACTGACAGCCGCGAACGGTACCCAGATCTCTGGATCGAAACACGCCAACAGCGGTAACACGGCATGAACTTCCAAATAACTCCTCCCGGCCACCCTTTCCCTGTGCCCTTGCGCATCGTATCCAATGTCTCTGTACTTTGGTCGACGGCGGCGCAGACCAAGTCGCTTGTATCTATCACTCAGCACTGGCGGCCCCCTCGGCGAATCGGCGATCAAGGTTCGTTTGCAAAGAAGGGGGGGCGTGTTGGTAGTCTATCTGGCTCGCTCGTGTTGGCTGCTTCTCCCACGTTTTGTTTCGCAGAGAGGGCAGACAAAGGACGAAGTGAGTGGAACGAGAAACCAACAGACTACTTGCATGCGGCGGCCAGCGCCACACTATCTTTTCCCCTCTTCCGCACGCATCCCTAGGCCATCTCGACTGGCATGGCCTGTCATGGGGATGGCATGATGGGATCGTGGTGGTCAAGCAACAGAAGCCGGTGAGGGTGGCGACATTCCGCGCGCCTGTCACGGCAAGGGCCGACGCCTCGTCCTACACCACAAGGCCCACAAGGGGGGGGGGGGGGGGGGGGCTAACACCCACCAGCGCCAAAGAAAAACAACAACACCGCGCACAACTGATAGGCCCAACAAAAGGCAGCCAAGGGTTTACAAATTTGCCACGGCGA
>MU865957.1:0-165438 GCA_033296975.1 Podospora aff. communis PSN243 | reverse complement strand
CCCCCCCCCCCCGCGCCCCCCCCCCAGCCTCCCGCAAGCGCAAGCGCACAATCTACTACGCAGCGCACACGTGTAGGGCCATCAAATCGCAGCAGAGGGTTTGAAGATTTCCCCTGCGGGGTCAACCGTCTGCCGCACGATGCCACAGCGCGCGCCCTGAAGCTGCTTTCGGCCTGTCCGCCGGCACTGTATCCGTTGCAAAACACGCCCTGGCAGCCTCGCACCGGTAATTGCGTTGCGCTGCCCATGCAATGCGTGCCTGGGCAGCTCATCAGCGAGCGACAGAGGAAATATATTGGGCCTCCCTGACTAACTGGCAGATAGATAGACAAAATGACTGACAGGCAGACAGGCAGACACTCCGCGCGCACGTGATGGGAAGCTCGTGCTGTGGCGATGTCGCAATCCAAGGAGACCGCATCACCAACCCAACAGGCGCACCCGCATCTGCCGCATGAGGAGCCGAGACCGGGCCACGAGGCCAACGGGCGGGCGTCGTCTGGTCCCCGACGCTCAGGCCGGTTGAGACTCTGGAGAAGCTTTTGTCGGGGAGTTGACATAGGCCTGTGCCTCGAGCGGACAGGCGGCCAGCAGCGCACCGCATGGTGGGCGCAGTCGGGCGGAGGAGGTCGTCACAAAGGACCCAGGCCCGTTGCGGAACCAACAGCATTGACCTTGCAACGCAGCACCTGCCGGGCGGTGGAAGGTAAGAGAGTTGAAGTCAGGACAGGAGAGGTATTCCGGAGGTGTCTCCGGCGCCGGGCCACAGACGGGCAGAACGCAAGAAGGGGAAACCTTGCGGGGAAGAAACGGCAAGCTCCTTTCCCGTGGTGTTGCTGTCATTTTTCTTTTTTTGCTCAATGGGGGCGCGAACTCTGGCGTGGAAGCCACGAGGTCTCGAAGCCACCCACACCACCACCAGGGAAAAAAACCCTGTGTTGTGTTTCCTCAGATATCACAATTTCCCTTAGATATCACAAAATTCTTTTGCTATCCATCTCGCTGGCAGCAGCAGCGGGTGCGGTGAGACACGACCGCTTTCCATCTCGCACTAGCGAATCTGGAGTGACAGCGGCTGCCTGGCATGGAGGTAACGGAGGAGGGAGGTGTGGGGACTCTGTCAGTGGGTTGTTGCGCTTCTGTGGCGCGAAGCTTCTGTCATCCCAGCGGGCACTGTGCTAGCTACCTTAGCATTTCGCAAGTTGCAGTGATTCTCCGTACGGGGCAAGGGTTGAAGGACCTTGAACGTCTAGGGTTTGGCGTCTGTACCTGCGGAGGGTTTCGTTTGGAGAGAGGAGTTCGAGACGGAGCCAACGAATGAATGGCTGGCTGCTACGCTTCTGTTCTGCGACGGGGACGGCAACCCTCCCCTCCCCCATCACGCCTCCCATGTCACTATCGTACGATGTTCTCATGGCGGCATCTGCATTGGCGGCGGCGCTTGTAATTCGTGGCGCCCTCTAAACGTCCACGACCTTTTCACTGTTCGTCGAGAAAAAAACGCCATCGGGACGCTGACCCAGTGCCGACTCCAGCCGAGTTCAGCTTGCCCCGACCTCGCTCCGCTTGCCGATCGGCATCCCACCGTCCTCACTGGCCGAAATGCCCTTTGCGTCTAATGCGACTAACTCTGCAACCAGTGCCGCCAGAAGAAAAAGAGACAGACCGAAGGGAGCGAGACAACAAGCACAGTCCCCACACACACACAGGCTCGATGCACTTTGCGCACTGCACACACACACGGCCTCCCGCTCACTTCCGCACACGCCGGCAATCCATTTGGAATGGGCTGTAGCTATTATCGGCGTTGCTTGCCCCGCCAACGCTATGCTGCTACCTAAGCCAGGGAGGAGTGCCCTGTCCTGCTGCCCATCAATGAGAATCTACTGCTGGTGGTTGCTTCAAACGTTACTCTCGCTGCTGCTCCCTTCCATCCTAGGCCGCCTTTGTATCGACAGGGCCGACACAAAAAATAAAGGGCGGCACCGCCCTATTAACGATTTCCCAATGCAGAAGGGCCAATCAGATGGCATCAACCGTGGCCGCCAAAACCGATAAGCTTCTTTGGCCCCCATTCCTGCCGCCGCGCCGCCGCCGCAGCGCTGCAACGGAACGCCGTTTTCCCTCTTCTGTGCCTCACCAAAGCATACGAAATGGGCAAGGGAAGATACGTACCTACACACGCGCCAAGTTTTTTGAACTTCAACGGGCAAAAAAAAGGTACGCGGTTAAAATAGACAACGGTCAAAAAGACATCCATATTGTTTCCATACCAACGACCTGTGATGCATGTACCAAGGTAAAGCAAAAACCTCCCTCAAAAAAACTGTTCAACCTCCCCTCGCCGTGTGCCATGTGCCCTGTCCATCCCCATCCATCTCTCCCTCCCCAATTGTGACATGACAAATAGAGGGGGTGGAAAGACCAAGAACTAGAGCTCGAAAACGACATGATGCGTGATCCCTTCTTTCCGTGCAAGCGCCTATGTGTGTGTGTGTGTGTGTGCCTGTGTCTGACATGAGAAAAAACCTAGTAGTTTCTTTCGTTTCCGCTCTTGAACCCAACCCCCAATGTAATAAACCATCGCCAGTGCAAATGCTATCCGCGCCAGTCAGTGCTGCAAGCGACGCCATGTCTTTCCCGGGTATTCCTTCTTTCCCTGCCAATTCTTTTCCCATTCCACACCCATACCCCCCTCCCTGGAGGAAAAATAAAAAAGGGCACATATTGGGGGACAAAAAAGTGTTTTAGTGCTCATATCCATGATCCTCCGCTGCTGTCGCTTTGGAAAGGCAAGGCAAGGAAAATGCAATGTCGGAAGACGGAAGCTCCGTGTTGTGTCGCAAAGCGCCCGTACCGTCCCGCTGGGTTCAAGGCACCAGTGATGGTTCGCCGTGTAATGATGGGAAGCGCTGCCAACGACCCCCAAGCGCAGCGCGAAAAAAAGAAGCAAGACGAGACAAGACAGCCCCCGAAAAAAAACGAAAATGACAGAAAAATAGCAGCGATCAACATGGAAGCCCAAACCGGAGACAATCGACCGATGTGAAAAAGAAAAAAACAAGGGATTTTGCGAAACCGTTCAGAGGTTCGGGTCCAGCACCCAGCGCCCATTGCCCCCCGGCGAGCACTGATCCCCTTCAGGCGTAGCGTCTGTCTCACAGCGCGCGTGGGTGCCAGCCCTGCACCCACCACCCGGCACCTGGGGAAAAGAATGAGAGACAAGTGCCCGAGACAGACAGAGCCAAGAAGACAAAAAGCAAAGGTCGAGACTGCGGACTGTTGCTTCTTCTCTTTTCTTCCCCAAAACTGCCAGTGGATGACGGACTGCACCTTTGCGCGTGCTGTTGCTGCTCCTGCTGCTTTGGCAGCTGCAAGAGAGGTGCGAACCAGACAAGGACAGGGCAACCAACCCAAAAACCCGGTCGGCGATCGGCCACACCCCCCATCACCCTCTCTCTGCCGATGTGGGTTAGCGGGAGATGGAAAGGATGAAGGGGTGGCATGGACCCCAACACCACCCCAATTTGATCCGCCCATCAGTGCTACCACGAACCCCCGTTGCCGGCCTAGGTGCATAATTCCGGGGACGGCCCAATGAGAAGGGCGGTTCTTTTGTTGCGTTAGCTTCCCACTGGGGGTGATCGAGCCCGCGTCCGGGTGGTGTGCACGATGTGCGTTGCAGCAGCCCCCAGAGATGCCTTGCCCGACGTCGTCCGTACCGGTGCCGCCGTTGCTCTTTCCTGTCTGCCTCTCTGTTGTGCGCGTGCGGGCATGCGGGCGTCTGTTTCGTCCTGCGTTTTCGTTCATTCGTGTAAACCCCTCCTGTCTTCCGCCGCCGCATGCCGCTGCCTGTTACCAATTCGGAAGAAGCGATGTGATGGGCTTGCTCCGGGTACGCATGTCGTTGCCTTCGAAAGCGGCTTGCCGAGACAAATTGCCGCCAGCCGCTCGGCTTGCTTTGCCGCTTGCACCGCGCTGCGCCGCAGTGTGCGCTGCTTTTTGTGGTCGCTGCTGTAGAGGGAAGGTGCGAAAAGAAGTGAAAGTACTATCATTATGGATTGTTGCGTGTGTGTGTCAAGTGTGCGGTAGATATTCGTGGTATCGGCGTCGATGTACACCCCTCCTGTGCGTATAACTCGTTCTTTTTTGCGTTCCGTGTTGTATCATGGTCGCCTGGCGGTGAGTCTTGAGACAGAATAGAAGGAGGAAAGGGTGTCAATATTGCGGGTGGTACGCCGCCGCGGCATCTTCTGGCCACACGTCGTAGCGATCCATCATTTCGTCGTAGACTCCCACCCCCGCGCCACCTGCTGCTGTTGCTGTTACCGGATGAGGGTACGGGTACCCCGCGTCAAAGTCGTAAGATCCGTTGCTGCTGCTGGGGGCGGCAACGCGGTGCAGATCGGGGAGCAGTAGGCCGTCGTTGTAGGAGGGCTCGGGGGTCATCGGCTCATCCACGCCCGATTCGCTGCCATGGGCGTGTGTATGTGGGTGTGGGTAGTCGGCGTACATGGTTGGATGCGTCGAGTAGTCCATGTAAGCCGTGGCGGTGGCACCGTACGCGGCTACGTCGCCTATCATGGACGTCAGGGGGTGGTGGCCAACGTGAAGTTGGTGGTGAGCCGCCGCCATCGAGGGATTGTAGTGCTGCGTCAGGCCATGCATGGGGGAAGACGTGTTGTTGGCGTGCGCGTGGTGTCGACTGCTGCGTAGCCTGCTTCCGTTCCCGCCACTCCCCATTTGGCCATGGCTGTGAGAGCCTTTTTTGCTGCCGCCGTGGCCAGCCGATGGCGACCCAGGCAGACAGCCCATCTTGGAGTGGGAATCGCGACCGCGATGGTAGCCGCTCTTGTGTCGGCTCCCGTGCCGTGGAGTGTTTTTGGAGCGAAACCTTGTCGTGCTCAAGACTCCGTGTTCGTAAGAGGGCTCGAGATACCACTCGGTGGATTTGGCGTTCTTGTTTTCGCTGACGGCGGCATCCGAAGTCAGGCATATCCTGCCGCTGCCGTCGATATCGTCGGTGATAAAGGCGCCACTGTGTCTCCGCTCGCGCTTGGTGAAAGCCTGCATCCATGGTCAGCGTACAAGTCATCCTTGGCAAGGAAACCGGGCATCATTACCGCGTTCATGCTCAAATTGTGACGGATGCTGTTCTGCCAGCCCTTGGTGTCGCTCTTGCCTTTGTCTGTGTTTTCGCGGAACCACTGGTACAAGTCCTGCAGCGTCATGGCATGCCGCGGCGTGCTCATGAATGCGCGGTAGATGAGCTGTGCGTACGGCTCGTCTTGCTTGCTGCTGGAAACATTGCCAGGGGTGCCGCCGCCACTGGTTGGGCTATCGACAGTGCTACTTTGTGGACTGGGGCAGCGATATCTGGAGATTTCTGCTGGGTACTGGCTCCCGCTGAGCATGTCATCTTCCGCTTCCGACTTCACAGCAGGGCTGGCCAAGTCTGTTTCTCCCTTGAGTCCGCCGAGGGACGAGCTGCAGGCGGACAAAGGACGCGCGAGTTCGGAACCGGCGGGCAGACCATCCGGGGTAGTCATCGGGTACGGCGCGGTCTGGTAGACGCCAAAGTGGCCATCCTGCTGGAGATGGAAGCTGGACTCGGAGCCGTCGAAGCTTCGGCTGTGGGCGTAGCCTCCGGAGGTGGGATAGGATGTGGCTGATGGGAGATAGCTGATGTTGCTGTTTGCTGGCTCCCACTTGAGCGAGCGAAACTGGTCTGGCGAGCCCCAGCTGCTGCGCGGTGAAGAATGGTTGGAGCACACTTGAGATGGAAAGATGGCGCCCGCGGGGGAGTTGTGCAGAGCGTAGTGCTCGAAGCTTGCTTGCTGGCTCTCGGCGGCCATGTCGTACTGTGGCCCCTCTTGACATGCGTAGTAGTCGGGGTTGGTTGGATAGCTTGTTGTCTGCGGTGTCGGGTCGACGCTCATGGAGTACTCTGGCTCCATCTTTGTGTATGGTGGGGACATTGGCAGTGGCGAATGTGAAGAAGACGACGAGGGTTGCTGATGTCTCGGGTCGGCAGCAGACTGATGATGATGAGTGGTTGCGGTGGGAGGAGAGGCGTTCCGCTTGATAGACGTTGGATCCATGACAAACGAAACCAAGACAACAGGCACGCCTGGTGCGGGAACAGGGAGAAGGGGGGTCGGGGTTTATGAGAGAGGCGGACGCTCTCGTGGTGCGGCTCCCGTAGGCGAGACAATGTGGCGCGGCGAGGATGGAGCCCTACAACACGGACCGAGATGCGGGAGGTGTCTGGACAATGCACGAGTCGAAATGTCGAAGAATAGCCGCAGGCGCAGGCGGGATGAAGGGAAGAGAGCGGCGGTGGTGTCGTAGTTAAGACCGCGGCGTCTGTTGGTCTGAGATGCGCTTGAAGGGGAATTGGGGGAGACTAGGGGGGCGTGTACTGGCGGCTGATGTGAAGAAGGGGGGAAGGGAGGGGGTGTGTGTGGAAGGAGATCTTGGTGGACAAGGGGCGGGACAGCTGCAGTATGGGCCGAAGGAGATGTCGCTGTATGCAACACCACCAGACCCCGGACCTGGACGACTGCCCTGGGGAATTCTCAGGGTGCCAGGGCGTGCCAGACAGGCATCCAACGCCGCAGGCCTAAAAAAAAGGTTGGCCTGCTTGAGGCAGAGGGCCAGGGGCCAGGGTAAGAGGAAAGCGCAGGTACAGTGCTGTGTGTCAACCCGTGGTCTGGAATCTGGACGTGGAGCCAGGACAGACCAACGGCAATAACGGGCCAGGCGGATGGATGCAAGATGGGAGATGCCAACGCACATGAGCAGGCAGGATGCTGCTCTGCTGCCGGATGCGCGTGTTTGAACGGGTCAGGTCAACCAAACCAAACCGAACCCAACCAGTGTTTCTTCTACCCGGCCAGGCGTCAGGAGGGGACGGGCACAGCTTGTGCCTCTTGAGATCAACCGTGAATGGGCCTGTGAACCCATGGCTCCATGTCTCCATGTCTTTACGGAAGTATTGCCAGCTATGGTGCCATCCAAAGAGGCTGGCACAGAGCACGGATGATATGTGTGCTTCCACCGGTGTAAGGTAGCAGAAGTACATGGAGCCGGTACGGCCATGTTTCTACACACTGCGTCTGCGCGTGCTGCTTGTGTGTGTGTCCTGTGTGTTGTGCCAGGAGAGTCGGACGCAGTGAGCAAAACAGCGAGCAACAGACAGGGTCGATGGTCTGTGGTGAAGAAGTGCGGTGCAAACGAAACGAAGACGAAGACAGAGAAGCAGAAGCAGCCGTTCTGGGACGTGGGAGAGTGTGGCGCTTGGCATTTCAGCCATCTGCGGGCAGGCTAGGCCGCAGGGCGAAAGCGACCGGGGTGCTCCAGTATGTATGGTACCTGTCGCCATGTACTGTACAACCGCCGCGTACAGGTACATCGGCGACGCACCGCGCCTTCGCCTTACACGCTTCCCTGTGCCGTGTGCGTCCCATCTTCGCCTTGGCAGTCACTGGCCGCTGGCGCATCGCACTGGCAGCACTGGCACCAGCTGTGGCAGCACCCGCTTCGGGCAGCTCTGGGAGCTATGCCCGGAAGAATTAGAAGAATGCGGGTTGGGCAATTACTTCGGCCGGGCTCTGTGGTCGCGAAACCGGGCCACATGTTTCGTTCGCAAGTGCAACCGGCAACCCCAGGCCAAGCCACGCACGGAGGAACAAGAGAGAGGTGGAGGACGGGAGGAATGATGGCTCCAGAAAAAAGCCGACAGGGGGACCGGTGCTGTGATGCTGTCAACCGATCCCGAAGCTTCGCCCGAAAACCTGCCCCGCCAACCACACGCCGCACACCTCCTGGCTCCTCACCCACCGCCCAGGAAACTTGATATCTCGAGGCCCGTCACCGCTAACGCCGGCAGAGACGTAGCTACCCACGCGCGCAGCATGGCGGTGACGGCGATGGCGCGCGACAATCACTTTGTTGCCGTTGTCCTTGGGAACATTTTCTCTGCTGTCCGTTGTCTGCTGCAGCTTGACACTTGGTCGCAGCGACTACTTACCTGTGCACCCTGCGCGGATGCAACGGCTGTCGCCCCCGTCCATGGCCCGTCACCGTTCGGACCATCGCCCCGTCGTTGCTTCTTCTGGCCGCCGCTTTTTTTCTTGCGCCAACGACCGCGGAGCTGCCGGCGAGGCCTCAAAAAGGCGGGCGGGCAGTTGATTTCCATCTCGGCAGCTTGCAGTGTGGGCAGGCCTCTGAAACAACCAATCGCTGCGCCTGGCAAAACAACGGACGGTCTGTTGGTCCTTTGGGCCCATTGACGATGCGCACAGCCGAATCGTGTCGAGGCAGACTGGACCGTGCAGTGAGCTCGTAATCGCAATATCTTCAAAGTATGCAGGCATGTTTCATTCTAGAAGGCACGTAGAAGAATGCCATGTTCATTTCGTTCCGGAAAGCAGCAACACCGGTCCCGTGAGTACTTTCTGCCACGCTTGCTGCTGCTCGCTTGTTCGCCGTCCTGTCATTACACGCGCTCGTCTCGTCTCCAGAGCAAGCGGGGAGAGTCCGCATCCAGGCCAGTGTGCTGCTAGCCACCACCATCATCGTTTAAAACCATAAGCAAAACACCTAAACGGCCGCCATGGGAATGTTTCACGCTGCTTGGTCGGGAAACAGCATCGCCGTACATGACGAATGTAGGAGGACCGTGGGGGTGGCCCACCGTGGACGCAGCAGTGCCGCCGGGCGGGAAAGGTGAGGCGATGATCCCGGGAAGCCGTGTGACCGAGAAGGAAAATGCCTTGAGCGGTTCTCCATTGCCGGCCGCCGCTGCTGCGCTACGGTCGGTCTGTCGGTCGGTGTTGGGCGGCCGTCCCCGGTTCTTCTCGCCCCTTGGCCTCCGAAAAAGGCTGGTGCCGCCAACTAGCCCCAATGCCCCGCTTCGTTCGGGTGATCTGCGAAGACAAAGTACGGCGCTTCTGGAGCCAACGGAGTGTTGCCGAGCCGCTACTTTCTGTAATAAATCTGCAAACAACGTTGGTGAGCTCTCCGGGACACCAGTCAATCTTTCTCCGAACGCAACATACCTTCTTAAACTGGAAGTGAAGTTGAAGAATGCCCTATCAGCATGAGTAAGCAGAGTGGTCACCTCAAGAGGTCGTGGTAGGAGAGCAAGGATAAAGCATAAAGTCAGGGACCACGCATGATTCGACCAAGTCCGTGACCAAGTCACCCAGCCGACAAGCACAAGCGCGTAAACCGAGGTGGCTATCGTGGCGGGTGTTGGTGGCTTGTGTCCGCGCTTGACGTCCGAAGAAATCGGTCGCCATCTTGGCGGCCGGTGACCGGCGCACCCCACGAAGTGCTAATTCGGGCAAGAAGGGGTGCATTGATGGTCCAAGACATACCTTGTCGAAACTACTCTTGAACCCGCGCTCCTTCTTGGCGCTATAGTCCCACTCTCTATCGACAATCCGGAAAGCAATATCTTCATATGGCGGGCCCGCGATGAAGCGGATCAAGCACGTGTCCTCCTTGCCGGCAGGGGCAAACGACTCGCCTCTGCGGCGACCATGTTCGCGTATGATCTTGAACGTGGGCGCCTTGGTCTTGTCGATGAGGTCTGGGTAGAAGATGTTGAATCGGTATCCTTGGACAACCTTGGGCGGCGGGTTGTCGTGGTCGTAGTGTGTCTGGTTGTACTTGTTCCACTCGTATCCCATCTGCACACGGTTGAAATAACGCGGCTTTCTCGGGCGGTACTTGTCAGCCCAGACAGGCTTTGTACCACTAGGGAGGGCCTCCTCGCTGGTGAAAATCTCCTCGCCCTCGCCCACACCCCGGGCAACTTCTCGGTCGTAAAGCGCCTTGGTGGCCTGTGAGAAGTCTTCGTTTCCGGTTGAGGCAAAGCGGGCAGTCCCTGGTGGCAGGGCAGAGCTCTGAGACGAGGAAGACGCTGTCGCGGCTGGCCGTGCCACAGGTTTGCTGGTCCCCGGGGCAAAGTTGCGGGTGGTGGTGGGCAGGCCATCAGACTCCTCCAGCGCCTTTGCCTTTTCCGGGTTTCGGGGTCTCAGCAGCTCCACCCTTGCGGCCTTGATTGCATCGCAGACCTTGTTCAACTTTGCCTTGGCCTTGTACACCAGCAAGCTCTTCAAGAGCTCTTCCCAATAGTCCGTGTCAATAGGCTCGTTGGACGCAAGCTTCGCCTTGATCTGCTTCTCGAGCGCCTCCAGCTGCTCCAACGATTTGGGGGCGAGGATTTTGTCGACATCAGATGCCACCGAGGCAAGCGCCCTGCCCTCTGGGCCATGGGGCTTAAGCTTCTGGCGCCGATCCCCACAGAGCGCTAGTAACGCCGTCCAGTATTCCTTGTTCCTCGCGTTGGCCTCGAGCGTGTGGTAAGACCGAATATCCTCGTCGAGCTCCTTAAGCTGGTCCCCAGTCAGGCCTTCTAGGACCTGCTCAGGCGCAGGGACGTCTATCTCCACGTCGTCGTCATCATCGTCAAATACGTCTCGGTCGGAATCAATAAATCGCAGATTGAAGGCGAGGTAATCGATGGGCTTGGCGCGGTTCTCGCGCACGCGAATGTCTGCCTTCTTCTTTGCCTGCTTGAGCACAAATTTGTCCTCGTCGGCGACAAACTGCTCGGATTGCTCATCCTGGGTCAGGTACCTGCTCCCGGATGCTGTTGTGGCGCCAGCTTTTGGGGGTGTCGGTCGTGAAGGTTTGGAGATTCGGTTGCTGGGGTTGTACCGCGGGGCTGTGATGTCCCTGCCGTCAGGTTTGCGCGGCGACCTGGACCCGTTGATCATGGCCAGCCGATCGGGATTCATGGTGGGCAACTTCGGCGGGCTTAGGAAGCGAGTAGTGCTGTTGGGAATGTCCTTGGACGTTGAATCGGAAATGTTTAGAGTGATGACAGGATCGAAGGCTTGCAAGTGTCGGCAGGCAAGAGCGAGCCGCATGGAGTGTGGAGACTCAGATCCGGGGAAAGAATAGAGCGGTGTACAACGGCAGAACCTGCATGAATGACCTCAGCGCCAAGACCCTTGGGCCGCGCCAGCCCTGCCCGGCCCTGCCCCGCCGCGTTGTACCGTCGCGCACCCGCGTTCAATTGGGAACAGCAGCATTCATTCAGCCGACAACGCTGAAGCCTTGCGCCTCGCATCACACCACCTGCGCGACGAAATCTGGAACCTGCAGACCGGCCACCATGCGAATGACGGCGCAGTTCGACAGCATGAAGCTTGTGTAGGAAAAAGACAAGAGGACGCAGAAGAGCGGCAGTGGGTCCAATGGAGGCCGTGTACAGCATCGGCAACCAAGGGCGCATCATGCGGCGACTGCTGGGCAGGCCGACGGTCGACTCGTCGCACGAATCCGCCGGCGTCACCAGCTCGCCCCTTTCTGGCCAGTACCGCCCGTCGGCCTCTCAAAACGCCGTCTTTCCCGCCGGCGCCCCGATCGCCTGCCTTGATCGGTCTCCCAACGGTCTCTCGGCTGTCCTCGCCGGACGCCACACCCTCAAAACGGTCAACTTTGACGGGCTCGTCATCCGCGAAGGCCTCGATCTGCGCGCCCTCCTGGCGAACAACTCCGACCAGCTCTCCATCCGAGACGTCAAATGGGGGACCGGACATGGCAGCTCCACCATCTTTACCGCCTGCGCTGGCGGCAAGATATTCCAATACGATCTGATGCGGGCTGGTGCCAATTCGAGCACGGGACGGGGCATCGACCACATAATGATACGGGGGGACTCCCGCCAGGTCAACACCTTGGATATAAACCCTCATCGCGGTACTTGGCTACTGTCCGGCAGTCAGGACGGCATCGTGCGGTGTTTCGACATTCGCACGCCCACGCAAACGCGCACCGGGCCCACCTTTCCCGCCGTCCAAGCCTTCAAGTGCAATGCTGATGGTGTGCGCCACGTCCAGTGGTCGCCCAAAGACGGCTTCTACTTCGCCTGCGGCACCGAGCAGGGGGTTGTGCTCAAATGGGACATTCGAAAGGCGGCCGCGCCTGTGCTCAGGATCAATGCCCACGACAAAACGTGCTCTTCTATTGCCTGGCACCCCGATGGCGAACACCTTGTCAGCGCCGGTTGGGACAGTAAGTGCCACGTTTGGGACATGTCGAAAACAGCGGACAAGAGGCAGAAGCCGAAATGGACAATTTCAACACCGGCTCCCGTAGCTACCCTCGCATGGCGGCCAGGGCAGTGGTCAGCCACGGCTCAAGGCAAAAGGGCTTCTCAAATTGCGGTATCCTATGACGATAGCAGTCAGAAGAGATATGGCATCAATGCCGTGCACATCTGGGATCTAGCAAGGCCGACAATGCCGTACCGCGAGCTGCAGAGATTCGACAGCTCCCCGAGCGCAATACTTTGGCACGACCAATACCTCCTGTGGACTGCTGGCCAGGATGGCTTGTTCAATCAGTGTGATGTCACCTTCGCGCCGAAGGTCATTGACCGTCAAGCCGTCTCCACATTGTCCTTCTCCTCCCGAGGGGATGTACTCATGTTCCTTGATGAGCGTGCTTCCCCACATCGGCCTCGGCCTCACATCTTGCAGCACGAAAGCACACCTTTGGGCTCCTACAGCTCGAGCCCGGCAACGCCCCGATTCAGTGTTAGCCGCAGCGATTCCGAAGATGACGTGATTGGCAGCTTCTTGGGACCCCGTCGGCGAGGGAGCCGCAGACGCCGTCCGAGCACTCGGTCCGCTGGCAACTTGAGCACAACTCCTCCGACCGGCTCCGGGTTGGATGAAGTTCTCTCACTGGAGCAGACGATCAAAGTAACAGGAACTTATAAGCCGCACCAAGCCATGGCGATCGGCCACGTCCCGGCTGGCGTCAATGTTGACGTCTACGAATACTTGACAGTCAACTACCTGGAAACACTGCATCAACACTTGCCTCATACGCCGGGTGGGAAGCCCATGCCGGATCGTGTCCACAAAATACTTGAGCACTACGCCAGTGCTGCTGAGAAAGTGAACCAGTTTCGCCTCGCGCAAACATGGCGCATCCTCGCATACGGTATCAGCCTGGTGCTAAAAAGACGGGCGCAATACCATTTCGATTCTCGGATGGAGAGTCTCAGGACATCCTTCACCAAGAAGAAGAGCGATGGAAAGGCACGTGTTCTCGGCCACGGCCTCGAGAGGTCTCTAGAGTTGTCGGTAGATGGTGAGATGACACCGCGGAAGGTCACTTCGTCAAGTAGCCTCGACAGCAGAGCGCACTCCATGTCCCTCATCGCCCGGGAACTGGAAAGCACTTCCAATGTTCCCACCCCATTAGCTCGGCCCATTCCCGACGATTCCGAGATTGACCACGGACTTGGGACCGGACGGGGAAAGAAGCTGACCCCAATCATTGAGCCAGAGAGCTTCACACTCCCCCCGGCTATACACGAGCACTCGATTGAGAAGCGGAAACGCCTAGACTCGGAACCTCTTTCCGTTGTTAGCCACGACAGCGAGAATACTCACGCCAGCACCGAGGGATACGACTTTTATGGTACAGAGGCCATTACCAAAGCGGTGGACGTTCCGTTCGCCAAGCCATCAGTGCCTCCGGTTCTCGGTTACACGGGGCAAGGGTCTCCCAGTCGCGCGCGGAAGCCGGTCCTCAGACAGGACTCGGACGAGAGCTTCGCTCAAGTCTTCTCCATCTCAGACGGCAGTCGCCGTGCTACTGGGCTGACGAACTCCTCGGATGGCAGCGTTCCAACTCGGGCTTCCATCGCGGCTGCAGTTGTCAGCAGCATTCCGACTGCAGGCTCCAGCGAAGACGGCGAATTCGCAAGCCGGATCCGCGGTAAACACATCCAGAATTCCCCTAGTGCTCATCTCGGGTTCCCTGTTCGCCGCATGTTGGAGAGGACGGACACAAACTTTAGCACTTTCACAGACGAACACCACCTGATCACGCAAACCACCAGCGATAGCTTCGAGTCACCATACCGCTCTCAAACGGACACGGAGTTCCAGCTAGGGTCGCCTGTTCAGAATCCTCCCTCGATTGTAGTTGAAGACCCGGACGACGACCAACGATCCCCATACATCATCGAGAGGGATTATCTGTGCTGGCCCAACGATCCTCCCTACCCTCATCCCCTTCAGTCCTCGTCTGGCCCTCCGACGCAGCCCATTCCCCCCCTGCAACCCTACACTCTCATCTCTCGAGCGCTGGCCTTCGAGGCCAAGTCGTCTGCCCTCAACGCCTCTGCCATTGTTCTCCTTCTAAAGCCCCTTATCCCAGACGATGTCATCGACTCATATCAGGCTGCCGCCATTCTTCGTCAACACCACACACGCCTCATGAGCATGAAGCTCTTCGTCGAGGCCGCTCTGCTGCGCAAGCTCTGCATGAGAGGTTGGCCCGGCGGCGTGCTCTCGTCCTGGGGTGAAGACTACCCCGCCATCTTTAACCCAGCCCATCAGGGTGTGCAGGCCGGCTTTCTCTGTCCCACATGCCGCAAACCGCGTGAGATAGACCGCACCTCAAACTCCACCGATTCGGTGTGGCGTTGCAATCGGTGCAAATCATTAATGGCCCCATGCGCCGTCTGCGGGCACCGCGACGTCCCTCCCGATATCCCCCTTCCTCCGAACTCATCCGACCATCACTTCCCACCAAAACACACCGGCGCCGATGACGAGGCCGGTCCCATTCTCACCACGTGGTGGTACTGTCCCGGCTGCAGCCACGGCGGCCACTCGTCGTGTCTCCAGGCCTGGCACGCCGCCTTCGAAGCAGAAAACAACATGTTCGACGGTCCCACCAATGATAATCCCCTCCTCGAATCCAGCGATGGCTGCTGCCCCTTTGACGGCTGCGGCCACGCATGTCTACCCGGTCGAGGCCGTGAAGAGACCCTCGCGGCGAGATCAGAAGAGGTCACTCGTGCCGTGCGTGAAGCCACACGCGGAGCTGCCAAGGTATCCGCCGGGCTGTCATCCGGAATCGACAGCCTTAATTCTGTCGCGGGTGGTATCGATCGGCTTACTATAGATGCGCATCACCCCAGTCAGGCGGGTACTCCCGCGGAACAGCAATCTGGTCCTGGGGTGCGCAGCGACGGGAATGATGTCCCCCAGAGTCAGGCTGTACAAAGTGTGCGTGAGACGCTGGGCAGTCATGGCCTCTCTGGCGGGCAGAGAATCGGCTTGGGAACGACGAGTATTCTCAGTTCGAGTCCGGGGCGGGGAAGTGAAAGGACGGAAAGGGAGAGGCGGAAGAGCGTCAAGTTTGTTGCTACGACTGAGGAGAGATGAGATTGTTTTGGCCGTTCGCTTGCTTGGTAGCCTGCATTGCTTGGTTGGGTCGGTGTTCAGGTTGCACTTTGGGCTGGTGTTTTGCATGGGTGGTGTCTCCCAATGGTGTTGCATTTTATGACTGCTCTGTATAGTGGGGCGGGTGGCAGGCGAGATATGTAAGAATACTAATATGTGGTGGGATACCCAGCATGTGCTTTTATCAGCGTTCTGACATTGAGTATTACCACTTGTTTGCGCGAAAATGAAGATGGAGATGTGCACGTTCCGCCGCTTCACTGACGGTGCAGTGCAGCGGGTGGTTGCAATTCACCCACGCGCAGGCTGGGTGGGCATAGGACTCAGATATTGGAAGCATATTGGCAAGTCCAGCCTGTCCACCAACATCGTCATGTGGTTAGCATGGACTCTCGTGTATATCCCCGTCGTGCAGCGGTCAAACGTGTCAAACATGCCCGACCATCATCACCGTCCTACGGCTTTGGGTGGAGCGAGGGCTGTCTTCAACTTCCCGTAGGTCGGTCGCCTGGCCATTAATTTGGCTGCTTCTTGTGGGGGTTCATTTTACGCCGGGATTCGTCAAAACTAGGTCAGGAGAATGAGGTTTGCAGGTCTCTTCATGAGACCGCTATTCCTGCTGTTGGCGGAAAAGGGGCTGCAGCTCCAGCCGCCCGGACCAGCTAACGTCGGCCAGACTTCAGAACACAGACGCAGTCTCAAAGAATGCTACATACCTCCCCACATCCTCAGTGATCCTAACAAACACCAAGGCGCTTAAACGTCAGTTCAATCGGTGCCCTTGCGCATACCCCAGAACTGGATTTAACTCATCGATTCCTACAACTACCCGCGACCTGTCCAGCAGGACCCACTCAAATATCCACCTCGACCTCCATTGGTGCCGTTTGACCAAAGCAGAATTGGGAGACGAGCTGATCAGTTGAACATACTTCCCCACTCATAATTCTCCCCGCCGGCGTTGTAATCGACCCCTCCCAGGCTTGCCATATCTTTTGCAAAGACGGCTTGCATCTTGGCGATCTGTTGCAGCTGTTTGAGATCGACCTTTGCACCCTCAAACTCAGCCACGCTCTCGGCTGCCTTGATGATGTTCTTGATCTGTCGACCGTTCAGATTGTGTCTGGCAAGCGTATCGTAATCCTGCTTCGTCAGCTCAACGCCGCTTGGGACCCGCTCGCACAGTTGCTGCCAGATCTGCCTGCGAGAATCGCGCGACAGGTTGTTGTAGCGGATGGGGATATGGATGCGCGACTTGAAGGCCTCGTCGAACGAGAGCAGCACCCGGTTGGTGGTTAGAAACAGGATGCCCTTGTAGTACTCGAGATGTCGCAGGAACACGCTAACCATGGAATTTCGCGAAAGGTTGAAGCCGTCGCGGCGTTCCATGAGCACGTCGGCCTCGTCGATAAGCAGCACGGCCTTCCAGGTGGCAGCTAGGTCCATGATGCGCCGAAGTGATATGTCGAGAACGGCGGCATTGTCCCCGAGGTCGCCCGACGACACCATGCACAACGGCCTCTTGACGTATTCGGCCACGCACTCAGCCGTCAGCGTCTTGCCAACCCCGGGAGGGCCGTGCAACATACAGACAACGCCTTTTCCTTTGCCTTTGATGATGTCGTCAAAGAGGTCATCCTCAGACTCTTCGTCCTCGTGTCTTCTTGCCCTTGTTGTGACGAGGGCCTGAATCGTCCTCTTGATGGCCGGGCCGAGCACCAGCCCCTCGAAACAGTGCGGGTCGTACTCGACAGGCTCCATTTTGTCGACGGACAGCTCGACAAAGCAGCGGTTGTTGAAGGAATAACCGCGTAGTCTGGGGGAAGCGATGAGCGCTTGCTGGTCCGAGAGCTTGGAAGTGGCGAGACCTTTCAAGTCGGTGATCTTTGGCCCGACTCGAAAAGTGTGGTTGGGCTGGAGGCGGTGGAAGGTCGTGGGGTCAACCATGACGCGCCCGCGGACGCTGAACATTTCGTAGGCGCGGACCTCGGTATTGAACTTTATCCCGGGCCCATCATACTCCATGTAACGCCGGCCAACAAATCGCTCGAACCTGCGACCGCGAGCAAGCAGTTGAGCGCGCAGCTTGTCAGCCTTCTCATGCATATCCAAGGGCATGGCAATGAGCTCGGACAACACCAACTCGTCCTGGTACTGGTCAATCTTCAGGACCTCAAGATTTCTCATGCCAATGTTTTCGCCGTCAAAGTCGACCCAAGTGCAGTGAATTCTGAAAACCTTGAGCTGTGGCCCGGGCCGAAAATTGTATTCCTGGAGAACCTCTGTCCGCCGTACCCGGACCGCGCACTCCTGTTTCAGAATCTTGGCGTATACGATTTCGCCAGGCGGAAAGAGAGCCCATAGGTGCTCGAAGGCGATGGTCTTGGTCTTGGACGTTCTGCACCTGTCGATGGCTGCGAACTCGGCCTCGAATTCTTTGCGAGCAAAGTCCAAGACCAACTCGAGCTGCGCGAGGGAGCTCTGGTCATTTGCAAACCGCTTGCGGCCGACCGATTCTAGCTTCTTGTAGCGGAAAAACAGCTGATGGAACGGCTCCTTGATCTTGACGACCTTATCCTTGGCGGGCTTTCTGTCTTCGGTGTCGTCCGCGTCATCATAATCCGCGTCGTCACCGTCTATTTCGTCCTTTAGTAGAGGGTCATTCAGGACAACGTCCTGGATAATCTTCTTGAGCGGCTTGGTGTTGATGTATATCGCGACCGAGTAGGGCTTTTCCTCGGGTCTGGCGTGCTTCTTGTACTCCCTCACATGACAGAACGCGTACTTCTTCCACCAGTTTTCTTGTTGGCTTGACACCGTCCCCTCCTTGGGCTCCTGGAAGACCTTTTGCTCGCTGGGGCCGAATTTCTGGTTGAGGTACTTGACTTCGCATTTCACGGGTTCTCCATCTGTGGTCGGCTCGGTCTTATGTTTGGTGTCGTTCTCGGTGGTGGTGGCTGTCGTAGGAGTAGCGGCTTTGCCAGTGATCTCTGGAGTTTTTCGGCCCTCGTTCTCTTGTTTTCCGGAAGATAGCTGATTGGGGCGTGTCAGGGGTCTCACTGGGCGACTTATCAGGGGACTTTGGTTTTAGACGGGAAGGCTTGAAGACGTTGAGGACTATGCGCTTGCCGTTGGAGTTGTCCATGTTAGCTGGAATTGGGTACTGGGAGTTTGGAAGAGAAGGAAAAAAAGACCCCTCGTCTAGAGGGCGAAGGGATCTTATAAGCCCATTGCATTCGTGACTTTCCAAGGGCAGATCCACTCGATGAGTATGAACGCTTGGTCCGGAACTCGGATAACTATTCTATCACACGCTGCCAAAAGGATCCTTAGCCCTACGCAGGCCTCCACTTAGCTTATATACCCTGGCTATTTACAACACACCCCCTAAGGTCAAAGGGATCATTTTATATACTCAAGCGGGTGTTTTTCCCCTACTTAATCTTTTCACAATCGAATGCCCTCAACGCAATTCAAACTCAGCACCATGGAGCCAGGTCAGGTACGTGCGTTAAGCGGGTACTCAAGAGAATCAACGCTTTACACCGTTAAGCTGACCGGGCTCATAACTGTCACACACTGCCAAAAAGATCCTTAGCCCTACACAGGCCTCCACTTCGCTTATATGCCCTAGCTATTTGCAACATATTCGGTGTTCTGTCGCACGCCCCTGAGACAATTCACCTCTGAAGTTATGGAGATGGGTTCACATTCCGCGACGCTAACCCAGAAAACGACTTACTCGTCAAGGATCTTTTAGGAGCGTCCGACCTTGTTTCTTGGTTTCAACTGTCATGGCCATTACCAAGTTGATCCATATCAATTTCATTTAGTCTGGTGCCACTCTGCTCTAGTAAACCAGCCTACCTAGCTGAAGTTAAGGTCAGTTTCCTTCGTCCATACCTATCCTCCGTTCCAACTTACAATTTTGGACATATAACTGTGGATCATTGTCAATACGCGCGCATTTCCCCGGGCCCTCACTTCGACAAGAGATCTGAGTATTGTAACTGAATCACAGCTACCTCCATCGGCATTCCCAGGCAAAACATTTTCGCCCTCCTCCAGGCGCGGTGTCGTGGCCAACGCCTCGTCACAGCCATCACGAAACGCCAAGTCACCACAGCATCGCCTTCGCCTTCTCAAAATGAGCCTCCAAATCCTCATCAAGCACCCACTTCACCCGATCCACCAGCTCCGCCCTCATCTTCTCATAATCCCCTCCCACCCCCTCCTGCTGATGCGAATACGTCCTCCCGCACAAGTGACTCAACCTCACCACCTCCTGCGTCCTCGGCCTCCGAACCGCATCATAAGCCGCAAAAACCCTCTCCACATCCTCCGCCGTCCTCGGCGGCCTCTCCCCCATCAGCGCAGCAAGCACATACCCATCTTCCATCGCCTGTCCCGCACCCGCCCCCAAATTCGGCGTCATTGCGTGCGCGCTATCCCCCAGCAGACAAACGCGCCCCTTGTAATACGGCCGGTCATGGAGGTACTGAAAGATGGCCCACTTGCTCTTCAGTCCGTACTTGACAAGCAGCCCCACCAACCGCTCATCCCATCCCTTAAAGTCCTCGAGTAACTCCTCCGTCGTTGCGGGCGCTAACCACGATTCACCCTTCCACTCGCTCCCGGGACGGGTGCGGATCGCAACGACGTTCACCGACTCGCCCTTTTCAACGGGGTACGTGGTGATTGTGCCTCCCGGTCCGATGACGCACTGTCCGTTCATCGCGCGCTCGAAGCCCATGGTGGAAATCATCACGTCAGCGGGGACGAGGGCGCGGTAGGCGTACTCGCCTGAAAAGGTGGGCGAAGCCTTTTCGCCGTGGACGTACTTCCTCGCTGCGCTGCGGACGCCGTCGCAGCCGATGACGGCGGCATGGACGACGGAGGTGCCGTCAGCGAAGGTGAGTTTTACGCCTTCGGATGCGGCTGTGGAGGAGGGATCGCCGTCACCGGAGTCAGAACCGGAGCCGAAACCGGAATCTGAGACTGTGTCGACGGGAACGTCTTCGATTTTGACGAGAGATTTTTTGAAGGAGACGGCTCCCTCGGGAATGAAGCGGACCATTTCGTCGAGGAATTTCGCGCGGTGGACGGCGCTGCGAGCAGGAGAAGCGGTCCAGTTTGGGGCACTCTCGTCGTTGGTGAGGTCGAAGAGGAGGTTTTCCTTGTCTGGGTCGTGGGGAGAAAGGGGAATGCCGCGGCGGAAGGCGAGGAAGGAGTCATGGGTGGTGGCGTTTTGTGTGACGTGCTTGTTGAAGGCCTCGAGGAGATCGGGGGAGTTGAGGGAGAGGGCGCGGACGGCGTTGGGTCCAATGGTTACGCCGGCTCCGATCTCCGCGAACGAGGCGGCGGATTGGTAAATGTGGATGGGGATATTGCGACGGAGGAGGCCGATTGCCAGAACGACGCCGCCTAGACCACCACCAATGATGGCGACGGTCTTGACGGGTTGTTCCGTGGCTGGTGGAACCGATACCATTTTGGCGAGTTTCCTTCTTGGTGGGACGAGATCTTGGGGTACTGGGAGGAGGGAGCTCAAACCGGCGGCTCAGAGGGCGACTCCCTGTTCCTATAAGGGAGCCGACAAGACCATCTATTTGCAGGTCGAAGGATGAGCAGGCAGGATCGTAGAACCGTGGCAGCTCGTGCAGCTGCATCGTCCCGCGTGTCTTGTCGGCCGCCGATAGGGGACCTTTCGACTTAGCAGCTTGAACTGTCAAGAACGAGAACGCAAAGAACACCACACCGGGCTCGTGCACCAACATAGATACCCCAAACGCATGGGCGTGGCGCTGTTTTGCATGGGGGGTCGCGTCGACAGGAGTTGGGATACACAGCTTCTATTCCCCGTCTGCCCCGCGAATCATGCCCAACCGAGAAGTAAGCAATGAGACCTCGACACACCATCTGATCTCGATTGTTCTCTTTTTTCCACACACCTCAATACCTGTACATCTCACCTGAGTTCCTTGACTCCTCGAGCACAAGTACCCAGCAGAGCCAAGGCTCGGGACTCTCTTTTGGGCGTCACACCGTGACGCACGCGCGCCCTCATCCTCTCCCTCCGCACTCACCAATCCGACACGCAGGATCTTGACGAGAAGGATCACTCTCCTGTTGTGACCACACCGCGGTCGGGCCAGCGCCATTCCTTACGCGGCTGGCTGCACATGTTCCAAACCGCAGGTCGGGACCGAGCCCACAGGCACGTCAAATAAACTGTTACCCCAAGTGGAACGAGATTCAGTCCTCCCGTTGCGCATCAGGACAACCCCGCTTCCGACGGGAGGATTTTGTCCGTATGCGGTTGGTTCTGTTTCTGTGCCGTGACCCTAGGAGCAAAAGGCCCAGCCTTAATTCGGAAGCCGGTTTTAGCCTCTGATTGGACGCCATCCAGCTCGCAGGTCATCGGTGCTGATTCCTGGGAGCGGCCGTCAGCATCAAGGAGGGTGCTCCCGTCTCGATAAGGTGATGCAAACGCTTCCTGCGGAACTCCTCCGCACACATGTGCGAACTCGACCGGGGAATGCCCATATTCGTTGACCCAATCATTTCCCAAAATGGGTAAGGTGAGCACCCAATAGCTCTGTATTCTCGGTGACTCGTTGGCTCAAACCAACGAATGGCTGTCAGCAGATGCGATGTTCGACAGTTGCCACCATTTTGGGATCCACGTCATGGGGTCCGATGTCGGGGGAAAAGGGTATATTGTCAAGCTTCGATCTAGTAGTCCTGCCTTGCGGGGTCCAACTCAACACTGCCCACTGCCTCGTCAATCTCGTCCATGATGTCAGGAGTCAGCTTGTCAAGCGACTGCAGAGCCTTCACGTTCTCGATAATCTGTTCTGGCTTCGATGCACCAGTAATGACGCATGACACATTGGGGTTCATGAGACACCACGCCAGAGCCAGCTCCGACTGAGGAATGCCAACCTTGTCGGCAACAACCTGAAACTTGTCAGCACCTAGTCCAAGCACGGGACAATGATTCTTACCTTGATTTTTTTGACCTTCTCGATATCCTCCTGCCATGCTTTGTTCCCGTAATTGTCCCTCATGTAGTTGACGAACTTGTCACTGCCTTTGGCAAACCGGCTGCCAGCGGGCGGGGCATCGGGAGAATCGCTGTACTTGCCGCTCAGCAAGCCGAACTTGAGCGGGCTGAAGGTAGTCAAGCCAAGACCAAAGCGGCTGTAAAGGCGCTGAAACTCGCCCTCGACCTTCTTCCTGTGCAAAAGGTTGTAGAAGGGCTGTTCAACAACCGGGGCGATCAGGCCAAGCTGCTTCGCAATCCCGCAAGCTTCGGCGATCTCATCAGCACTCCACTCGCTGGTGCCCCAGTACATGGCCCATCCCTTGATCTCGATGACGTGGTTGAAAGCTCGGACAACCTCCTCCATCGGGGTAAGGCGATCCGGTCGATGTGCGTAGACAATGTCGACGTATTCGAGATCCAGACGCTGGAGAGATGCCCTGAGACCCTCAATAATGTGTTTCCTGCTGAGCCCGTGGTTGTTCACAAGGACCTCGCCGTTCGCACCACCCCAGTTCAGCTTGGTGCTGATGACGATGTCGTTTCGCTTCCACCCCAGCGTCTTGATTGCCTTCCCCATGACGATTTCCGACTGTCCGCCAGCGTAGCTATCACTATCTGTCAGTGCAATCCCATCGGGTGACCTGGGTACAAAGAGGACCCTGCCTACCTCTCAGCTGTGTCGAAGAAGTTGATGCCGCAGTCATACGCCTGCTTGAGGCAGGCAATTGTCGTGTCTGAAACTGCGAGTTAGCTTTGCTCTCCTTCTGAATCTGGCCACGAACCGTTTTCAACCTGGCCACCAAAGGTGAGCCATCCTCCCAGGCCAAGGGCAGAAACATGCAGCCCTGAGTTGCCAAGGCGACGATACATCATGCCGGTCTTTCGAGGTTCTTCCCAAGCCATCTCGAAGAATACGATTGAATCTCGAACCTGAAGCGATGATTGGGTGATTTAATGTTGTGAATTTTCCAAAGATGTGTCGTCAGCGCCCGATCGGCTAGGTTCGGAGGGGCAAAGGCGGCTGTGGACAATATCTCGGAGAATTTACCAGATCGGAGAATCAAGCCCACCAGGAACTGAGCGGCAAGTTCGACCATGCGACTCCGCTCGGTATGTCGGTCAAGTGGTTCGGTATTGCTAGCGCAAAGACGTGCTCGAAGCCATCACTGGCATGTCGGCGCCTTCCTTGGTGTAATAACCGCACCGTGGATCGAGGCCCAAGAACCAATTTGGTGTGTTCAGCAACTCCCCAAAAGCACGGCCTGATGACAGTCCGCCAGCTGACGAGGTTGTGCCAGTCATGTTGGTGCCGTATTCGCCTACGGTGGTATTCGGCTGGGGTGGTTCATGGTCCCAATTTGTTTCCAACGAAGACGCCGACAACTGTTCGCCAGTGTGGTTACCACTGTGGGTGCTGTAGGGTCCTGTCCCTTGCTCGATCTCAGCTGCGGCAACTAGCGACATCCAAGGGGATGGTGGTAAGACCAACTCTGGCGGATCGTCTTGGAAGGATCGCTCCGTGTTGTCAGAGGCTGCGTCCAACCCCCAGCTGCGAGAGCGATCTTCCACAACCTCTTCTACCACGCGGGTTTCCTGGGCGGACGGGTCCAGGGGAAAGCCATAGGAGGGCGAGAGCGTCTGAGAGGTTCGCAACGCCAGCAGCTGCAACAGCTTGCTGTTTCCTCCCCGAGACGTCGCGAGGATTTTCTGCAGGCGCATCAGCACATCCCGGGGCGAAGATCTGCAGTTGTGCCAAAGCGAGTCTCAAGTGAGTCGGCTACGGCGCTTGCAATCTCGTAAACCTTGAACTCAATGGCAGGCCCGTGTGATTCGAGCGCCGAATGAGGGAGTTGACAAATCAGGTCGAGAAATTCCTGGGCGATCTGAATTGGACCGGCAACGGCAGTTGGCGAAGTGGCTGCACTCGCTATCCAGTTGCAAAGGGCTGCTCTCCACAGCAGCACCTGCATCCACTGCCTCGTCACAAAGATATCCGCCTTCTGCACGTCGTTCCCTCCACTTGCCGAATCAATGGGGCTTTCTTGTAATCGCCGCTGAAGGAGATTGAACATCTCGCGGTTGACTGTCGACGATGCGCCAGTTGCGATACCCCCCACATTGTCCGCTGCTTCTTGGAGAACCTCAAACGCACGGGATTGATCGAACATCCAGAATAGGTTGACAGTTTTTTGAAGGCTGGCAAGATGTTTACCTCCTCCTCTGCGGCCGAGCTCTCTAATGGTGGGAGCCTCTCGGCTCTCTGCCAAACAACAGGGAGCTTGTGAAGCATGGCAACTCCCCGTTCCGTCACAAACAGAAGCCACAGAAGGCGGCGGCGTAGGCGATCCTCGGCCGTACTGAGTGCGAGGTATGCGGATGGTCGATGGAGCCCCATGATCTGGCCGAGCGTAATGGCTTCGCGGAGATATAGCAGAGATTTTGTCCCACCGTGTTGCTGGTTCTCGTGGTAAATATGCAAGAAAAAGGCCGTTCGTACGCTGTTGAGGTTGGCAGTTCCAGAATCGAGAGTGTCGAATGCGCTGGCACTCTTCCTCCAAAGAGGCGGCAGTGGCGTCATCGTTGACTCCGGTGTCCTGGAACCGGTCTAGCTTCAGCTGTGCCATGGTCGCGGCGCCGACAGCGACAGCCAGCAGACGCGTTTCAACATCGTGAGTGTCTCTTTGCAGCGCAGCGATGACTTCCTCTACGGCAACGATTGGCCAAACCGGGAAAAGGCGGAGTCGGTAGATGCACAGTCGAAGGACGAGCGATTTAACGGTGACGCCCTGTGCATCAGCCCTTGCCTGGTCTGCTGGACCCTTGGCAGGTGTTCCTTGGGCCTTTTGGATCCGCTCAATCGTCTTTGGTCTCAGTGATCACGGTCCTCGTGTTGCTTGTTGTTTGTTGAATGTGCACTCAATGCCATTGGCGATGCAGCGCTCGCATGGTGGTTCCTGAGAGCATTTTACCTTCCGAATCTTGCAGGCGTCACACGATCTGGTGCCAATCTTTCTTCTTCGGGAGCCGGTTGGCGGACTGGACATGGTGCATCACGTCCTCAGTCCATGAGCATTCGGAAAGGATTTCGAGGTCAAAACAGTTGGCGCGCTGCCCCTCAAGCAGTCCTAAAATAGAATGGCGCGACTTTCCAACCTCCAACAGACCCCCGCAGCAATCGTGAAGTCGGCAAATCTGATCCCGAGGTTTCTTGATGTCGGTCGATACCTATTGGAACTGGCCGGGTGCAAGCAAAACAAATGAAGCCGATACAGGAGTCTCATCGGACCGCTCCTGCATTTTGGGCGGCGTGGTGGAAGAGATGGAAGGGTACCAATTGGATACTTCTCATTTCGAGGAGCTCCAAGCTTACTGATGTCGCCCCACAATAGCGTCATTCGTCATCGCATGCCCCAGAAAGACCCCTGTTGTTTATTCTTGCAAATTCCATTCGGTAACACCATCCTCACGCAAAGCTCTCGGACCTGGCGGTTTCGACATTTTCAAGCTGTGGACAAACCACTAAAAATGCTCCCTGACCCTTTGTCTCAGTGTTTCACACCACAACCTGAAGACCATATGCCGTGCACTAATAAAACTTCTTCACATTCATCCTGGCTGAGATGGAGAATACCTAAGGTAGGTAGTTTCCAGGAGCTAAGTGTTGGGTCTGCAATGATAACAAGCGCATTCGCCCCTTGTATTTCATCAAGAATAGTCATCGCCATCAAACATGAACCCTCAGCATTCAATCATAACCCTCATCAACGTTCCCTCCATCAAGCCTCGGAACTTTCAATCAGTAAGCATAGCGGAAATCCAAACGCTTATTTCCCTCGCCAGAGCGAGCCGCAATGTCGTTCTGGTACACCAGTCTCTCCTCTGGCGTCATCTGCTCCCACTCTTCCCCTTTCTTCTTGTTCAATTGAACCAGAACAAACCGCTGGACGAGAAATGTGACAACTGAGAGGCCGCAAATGGACACCAGGACCGTGTTGCCGGTCTTGTAGTACGGGCCGTCCCACCTGCGGTAGATCTGACTGCTGATGAGGCTTCCAATCTGGACAATGACATTGTACACGGCGGCAGCGATGGCCCGCTTCTTGACGTCGAAGGTGTTTTCCGAGATCCACGAGGTGACGATGGGGTGGAAGTATGGGTAGCCCGAGATGAGGGTGATTAGCGAGAAGCGTCCCCATTCGCGGCCTCCATCGGGGAGGGTGAGGAGGGCGATGAGCAGGGGCATGATCCACACCTCGCCGAAGAGGCAGTGGAAGGTACGTTCCCCGAAATAGTCGCTGCTGAAGGAGAGGCACAACATGGTAATGATTTGGAGAGCGGCCGAGGGGATGGTGAGCATGTTGCTGTCAAAGGTCGAAAATCCCAGGCGCTTTAGGGTAAGAGTGAGGTAACCTTGCACAGGGGATGCCGGAATGTAGGCGATGAGACCAATGAAGTACAGTCCCCGCATGGATTTGTCGGAGACGGTGTCCTTGACGTCTGTCCACTTAATGCGCTCCTTGAGAGCTGTAAGGCCCTTGGCGGGATCGTCACGAAGAATCCGGTTGATCATGATGACTTCTTGTCGCTCAGTGTACCACGGCTTACGGAATACAATGCTCGTCGTATCGGTAGGCGATCCGGGGAGATAGATAAACGCCTGTGCGCGGCATTAGTCGTCTGTTGCAAGTCCACGGTTTGGGTGGAGGGTGGGCCGGATTCAGGGGTAAAGTGGCGATCCAAACGGCCATGCTCAGACTCACCAAAATTGCCAAAACATTTGTCAAAAGTCCTTCCAGAAGGAAAAGCCAAAACCAGCCAGGCCTCCCGCCTATACCGCGCATTTGGAGAATCCCAGCGGCCAACAAGGCGCTGATGACACGAGCAACGTTCAGTGTTGACCAAAAAGCGGCGAGGCGGATCGACAGTTCCTTGGACGTGTAGAAATATGTGGCGTAGAGAATCGCACCGGGGATGAAACCGCCCTCACATGCGCCGATGAGACCGCGGGTGACGTAGAAGCCAGCGCGCTCATACATCCATGACTGTCCCCAAGTCACTGTGCCCCATGCAAACATCATGAGTGGGAGGACTCTGCGGAAGCCGTAACGCTTGGTGATGAGCTGAACGGGAAACTCGGCGCCCAGGAAGCAAAGCAGCTGGATGGTGGTTCCGTTGTTGTAATCATCGCTGGTGAGATTCATGTCCTCGAGGAAGTTATCGGCCAGGGCATTCGACAGGTTACCACGGTCGAGTTGGAGGGCGGAGAACATGACACAGATCATGGTCATGAGCCTGATATCGGTCTTGCGGACAACGGCCTTCTCCTCCTCGGGGGTCCAAGTGGCTTCCGGATCCCATCGGTGCTTGCCTTCGAACTTGTCATCAGGGGGCACGGCATTGCTGAGCTTGTCGCGGCCGACGACGGCGGATTTTTCCGTATCGTAGCCCTCATGTGTTCTGGGAGCGGGTTGAGCCCACTACTCAATGTCGTCGATGCCCATCGCGGCTTGATCTTATAGGTGATTAACAAAGACCCGAGATCAAGTTGACAACCAGAGATACCCTCGAGAATAAGCAAAACGGGCCGGTATTTAGACCTCGACCAGCCTCCCCAGCTCAACATGAAAGTCAGTAATTGATATCAGGACGCATCTTTTGCCGTATCCGGTCCCGTTGCCAGCATTTCGTTTCGGAGAAAGGCGCGGAGAAACCCCATTTTGGCCCACTGGATTACATCGCGTCAGAACCACCAAAGACCGCACGGGGATGCCGCACTGAATGGTCGGAATGATTGGAATGGTGCAGTGAGCCCGAGGCAACACCGTCCCCCGCTTACGAGTGCCGATGCCGTGTGGTTGCCACCTTTCGACCAGCTCGGTGTAAGATCAGCTGCGCAGGCGAGAAAGGAAACATGTGCAGTCGGGAGGGGGGCCGAGTCAAGTCTAACGTCCGAGATTTCTCATTTTGGTGCCGCGTGACGCAATTCGTGCCTTCCGAGATTTTCTCCGTCGCCAAAGCGATTCCCGATTACGACCTCATCCAAGACCCATCTACCCACCAGCACTTACATTAATGCTCAAGGGCCATTGCCTACCATCACTATCTAACATGTAAACCATTGGTTTCGAAAAACTGTTTTACCTCTAACCTCTTTTCCGTGATATTCCGGTGTCGTTTTTGTGCCTGTTTCCAGTTGCAGACCGATTCTCATCATGCCTTCCGCCGTGCAAGATCCCGCCAGCAGCAGCGGAGCCTGGTCCTCACCGAACATCTTTGGAGGCAACGATATCGCCAGACCCACATTCACCAAGCCTCAATACACGGGCTCGCTTGAACAGTTCGAATACAACGTTCTCACCCCAGTCATCGGCCTTGAGTTTCTGGATGTTCAGATTCGTGATCTGCTTAGTGCCTCTGATGATGTGATCAGAGACCTTGCCATCACTGGTAAGCATTCCGCGCCATATCTCACAGACATTCTTCACATGCCATCACATGCGTATCTATGTACTTCACTGACATGGAAGGGCGCAGTTTCGCAGAGAGGTGTTGTTTTCCTTCGCGATCAAGATGTTACCCCAACCGAGATGAAGGACTTCATGCTTCGCCTAACCACTCTGGCCGGCTCGGTAAGTACCAATCACGTCAGAAAAATCTCCGAGTCGGGATGTAACATCGTCGCTGACACAAGCTTGCGAACAAGCCCGAGTCCTCCGGTCTTCATGTGCATCCTCTAACGGAGGAGGGCAGTGAGCTCGGAGACCAGATCAGTGTCATCTCTTCCGAGAAGCAGGCCAAGGGCGGCGGCCTGACGCATCAGCTTTCCGATGCTAGCCGCCTCGCCAGCGCGGGATGGCATAGCGATATCACCTTCGAGCCCGTTCCGTCTGATTACGCCATGCTCAAGATTCACACGCTTCCAGCTACTGGTGGTGATACCCTTTGGGCCAGCGGCTACGAGGTCTATGACCGGCTCTCGCCGGCCATGCAAAAGATGCTAGAGGGCTTGGCTGCCACACACGACGCCAAGTTCTTTCTGGATGAGGCCGAGAGGTTGGGAAATCCCATCCGACAGGGAAAGCGAGGATCGCCTCTGAATTATGGCACGTCGCTGTCAGCGGTGCATCCTGTTGTCCGAACAAACCGTGAGCACTCATCCCGCTGAAAGGTTTTTGGAATTCAACTGACAGATGCCAGCGGTCACCGGGTGGAAGTCTGTCTACGTAAACAGGGGGTTCACCAAGCGCATCAATGGCTTGACCCGGGACGAGTCGGACGTTCTGCTCCCCTATCTCTTCAACCTCGTCACACAGAATCACGATGCGCAAGTGCGCTTCAAGTGGAGGAAGAATGATGTTGCCATCTGGGATAACAGGAGTACCTGGCATTGCGCCACGTACGATTACGTTGAGGCCCGCGCTGGAGACCGGGTGGCATCGCTGGGAGAGGCACCTTATCTCGATCTTTCGAGCACGGGAAGGAGGGAGGCATTGGGACTGTAATTGACGATTCTGGAAGCGGAAATAGAATTGGATCGCGAATTGGTTTGATTGTTTTGGTCCAACGTCATCGCTGCGCAACACCGGCATTACCCCTGAACGCCACAAACACAGCCTCCTCAACGCATGGATTGGCAAACAAAGAACGATCCGCAAAGCAAAACAAACTTCACATCCAAATGAACCCAAAGCGCCACGTTGTGGCAACCGAGATATTATTGCAAAACCTTCACACCAACATGCGCCAAGTGACGCAACTACGAACTCTAAACCGCAGCAGAATGCCCATCATCGCCTCAATCAGGCACAGCAACAGCATCAAGATTTAGTTTCAGCAGACATTAGCTTCGGACACACGGGCATCCACCGCCTCCTCGGGCTGCCTCGACCTCCTTGGAAGAAATATGAACCCCTTCCAAACATCTCGAGCGTCCGTGAGATCTGTCACTTGTTCCCACCAACCGATGCCAGCGCCATGCCGCGAAAGTGGTCTCGAAATGGTCCCGCCCTTGCTATCCAGCTCGACACCCCGGGACCCATCAAACCCGGGGACACCATAACCGGGCGCGTCATCCGCCAACTCCCCCTTGATACATCCCGAGCACGCCTTTACATCCAGCTGCGTGGCCGCGACAAGGTCAAGCTCACCGTCCAAGAGCTCCTCATCTCGCTCCCCTTTCGAGCCGACGCCAACCTCCTCGGCGACGACCTCTACCACGTCATCTACGATGGCCCCCTTCACGTCCCCAGCCCCGCAGACTCCGGCGAAGTTTTCTTCTCCTGCCCCTTCGCCATCACACTCCCGCACCACGACGCCATCAACGGGGAACCCCTCCCCTTCACCTTCCACTCGCGCACCCGCTCTCCCACGTCCACCCTCCGCGCTTTCGTCGACTACTGGCTCGAAGCCTCCCTTTCCAACCGTGCCTCCCCCTCGTCGCGCGAACTCGCCATCCTCCCGCTCACCGTCCGCCATCACCCCCTCCCCATCGTCATCCACCCGCCCGACTTCCCCATCCATCGATGGACATGTACCAAGACCGTCCGCACGCAACGCTTGCTTTCAGGCCAATCCCACTCCCGGCTGTTCCTTGCAGACACCCTCACGAAAACCCTCTGCGGATCGACGGTGCCGCATTACACCTTTGGCGTGGAGGTCTTCTGTCCCAGGACAATCCAGCTGGACTCGCCGAGTCCCATGCCCTTGTATGTCCGTACGGCCCCGTTTCACCATCTCTCGTCGGATGTGCTCGCGCAGCGGAGTCGACTTATCGAGTTACATGCGGTCAAGCTATCGCTTGTGGCGCGCACGACGGCGAATCTTCAGGGTGTAGTGAGCGGGAGCGCCAAGCGGCGGTTGTTGTGTCGGGACGAGGAGGTGCTGCGTGCGAAGTGGAGCCCGCGAGAGCGGGAGGCGTTGTGGCTGCCGTCAGATGCAGAGGAGGCGGCGCTGGATGTGGGGACGTTGGTATTGGGAGTGAGGTTTGGGGAGCAGGGCGTGTGGTGCGTGAGGGAGGGGCAGGGGAGCCCGGCGTTTGAGAAGGCGGAGGTTGAGAGGGTGTTTCCGGATTTTGAGACGTATAATATTCGGCATCGGCATCTGTTGCGGTGGGATATGGAGGTGAGGGTTGCGATGGAAACGGTAAAGGCGCAAGGGGAGCAATTGGTTACGGTTCTGGGCTCTGCTGGGGGTCTTTCGGGCGGTGTGCTGATGGACACGAAGGCGGCGAAGGACAAGACGGCAGAGAAGCGGAAGTCATTTCGCTGGGAATGGATGGCAGTTGGCAGCAAGGTTGATGGTTGGGCACGAGTCCCGACCAGGAGCGAGCGTGGGGCATCAGTTTAAGCTTAAATACGTTACCTAAAAGCGGAGCTACGATAGTACATGTACCGAAAATTTTGTCGGCAAGGGGCGAGAAGTCGTAATTTGTGGAAAACGGCTGTTCAAAGCAGTACCCTTTCGAATCGAAACATAAATGCCCAACCAAGACTGCCGATTTCTGTAGATACCATGCAAGCCGCACGTAGCTGCTGGCCAGAGGGACTTGGAGAAAATCTTGAGGCTCATGTGCAGCAGTCGAGGAGAGGTGAAACCTGGAAATGAGGTGTCCTGATTCGTGGTGGGAAACAGCTTTTGAAAGGAGTCCCTCTCTGTTTCCGAACCCCAACCCAAATCATCATTTCTTCACAAAGTACTTACACGGCAATCCATAAATTCTGGACAGCATGGATGTGTATACTGAAAAACTTACCAACGGCTTAGGAGTTGACGATAAGGAAAAGTGTCTACAGCTCGCGAGCTGAAGACCAAAGAAGGAAGCTCCTAGCTTGCTAGTTGAAGATTATGGGTGTACTTCCGGTAATCAAGATGGCCGAATCAATTCCGTTAGGGATGGTTAGGGCAGCCACCTAGGAAAGGAGTTGCTTCTGACATGTCTTTCGTCAGAAATGCCCCTGGCCGAACCTCCCTGATCAGATATCTCTCCTACCTATGCCCTCTACTCCAAACGTGAGCCTTATTGAGAATGAGGGTGTTATGGCATATCTCCAAAAGTGGGGTGAGGATGGCCGACTGGGCTGTAACATACCGTCAGCTCAGAAGGTCCAGTGGGCCTGGCTACCGTAGTTCTTCGGGTGAAGAGACGAGTTCCGAGGACGCGAAGAAGCCCAAGGGGATGGTCTGACCTGACCTGTTGGAAGTTCCATCTGGGCGTTGTTGGGTCACGGTGGAGTTCTTGCGGCTTCGCCTGCAAAGACCCTAACCCTCAAAAGCGGCATTTCTGTCACATTTGGAATCGCCCCTGGTCTCGGATTTGTCACCACCGAAGGCGCAGACGTCACGATTCCGGAAAGGATTCCAGGCCCTTTGGAATCGATCTCTCGACAAACGCCCCGCCGCCAACTGCGCTACATATAAGACTCCATTTGTGCCCCGCCATTCACGACAATTCTGCAACAAGCAATCCCAGCATCAATCCACATCGACAAGTGCGCAATTCCTGCCCGTCTGTCGCAATCGAGGATACCCCTCCAATAACCCGCTTCCACCCCACCACAGCTTGAGCCTCACAGCTCAACTTACACGACCACGGCGTCTATATCTCGGCCTCTCATCTACCTTGCCATCCTCGTCTCGATCTTCTCTGGCATGTCCTTCATCACCCGCTTCTTCCGACCGTTCACGCAATCCGCCATGGCCACTCCCGTTACCATTCCCGAGGGCGCCGAAAAGGCCACCGTCGCAGCCGGCTGCTTCTGGGGCGTCGAGCACCTGTACCGCAAGCATTTTGGCAACAAGGGTCTTTACGACGCACGCGTGGGCTACATCGGCGGCGACCAGTCCAATCCGTCGTACCGCGCAGTGTGCTCCGGTAGCACCGGTCGTACGTCCCCAATCCCTGTCTGGCTCTAGAGCTGCAGCGCGCGCTAACACAACTGCCCAACAGATGCCGAAGCTACCCAGCTCGTCTACGACCCCTCCAAGATCACGTACCGACAACTCCTCGAGTTCTTCTACCGCATGCACGACCCCACAACCCTCAACTCGCAGGGCCCCGACCGCGGCACCCAATACCGCAGCGGTATCTTCTTCCACTCGCCCGAACAAGAGAAGATCGCTCACGAGGTGACGGCCAAGGCAAATGAGCAGTGGTACAACGGGAAGATCGTCACCGAGATTCTGCCTGCGCAGCAGTGGTGGGATGCCGAGGAGTATCACCAACTCTACCTGGACAGGAACCCCGGCGGATACGAGTGCCCCAGCCATTTCCTCAGGACGTTCCCTGACTTGAAGTGATGGTTTACGGGGAACAAGTATGGTTTGTAATCTGCACATGAGCGTTGGAGTTGGGAGTTGCACCTGTGATGGCTTGGAATTTGGTCCATACGTAAATACACATTTCTGGAGATTTTGTCGATCCTTCTGATCACCTGCCCAAACGTCATCTCGTTCTAAGCAATGTAGCTTGGAGGATGGTCACATCGCGAATTGGTGAAGTGGACAACAGCAAGGCTGTTGTCGGCCTAGATGGACGTGGAACGGCACAGTGACATTGGGCTTTGCCAGGTAATGATACTTTGTTTCATTTGTTTTTTTTTTTTTTTTTTTTTTTGTTTCTGCTGGTGACAGAATGCCCACCCTCAGAAATGCCGGATCTTTAACAATAATTGTACATTTTCTCCAGAGTCTTCCAGGCGTCTACCTTGGAATCATGACACTGAGTAGAGAGTTTTCGTGACAAAGAAAACGGGCCAACACCAGAGCTTGCTTCGCCAGGCGCTCCCTGCTGAGCTCAACCGGGCATGCAACATTTCAGCGACCCCGTAGCTCCCGAAGCATCGTAGTTGTCGTCGGCTCCCGATCATCTACTTTCTCCTATTTTGCTGAAGGAGAAGGATCTGCACCATTCTAACAAAGATATTGAGGAAGTCCAGCTCGAGGCTGATACTCTCGTTGACGGGGTCCTCCTTGATGATACCGCGCTGGGCCATGCGGGCATGGTGGAGAACCTTTTGGACATCGTACAGGGTGAAGCCGCCGAAAACGGCCAGACCACCGTACAGCCAGATGTTCTCGGAAAAGGCGAGAGTACGAACAGCGGTGGCCGGGAGGACCAGGGGCGCAAAACCCGAAACAGCGACGAGAGCAGCGCCGGCAAGGAGAGGACCACCGATGTAGAGGTACTTCTCCTGCTTGGCAGTGGCGCCAACAAACGAGATGCTGCCCATCATGGCGAGGGTGTAGATACCGGCGCGGGCGAGAAGAGCGGGAGGTGCCATGGTCATAAGAGGGGCGATGAAAGCAGCCTGGGTGGCATTGAAGGCGGTCCAGAAGGCGTACTTGGGGATATAGCTATTCTGGGGTTAGCGAGGGTTGTAAAAACTAAGGCTTGAATGGAGAGTTCTTACTTGTCGGGATCGACTGCTCGAGTGGCAAGCATGGTCCCAAAGCTGAGCGCAAGGCCACCGATGCCTACCACCCACGGGTTGGTGACCATGATGCGATAGACAAAACCACTCTGGATCATCTGGTAGGCGGTCGTGCCGATGATGGCAATACCGAGGCCTGTGTGTAAGAAAGTCCTGTTCAGATAGGACCGCTCAAAAGGCGGCATGCCGCCATCCTCTCTTGTCTCCCGGTTGAAAACGACGTTGATGCCAACAAGCGTAGTGCCGAAGACGGCGCCGCCAACCAACAGTTTGCGGAGGAGCGCAGCACGGCGCACCGTGGGGTCGATCGTCGCGCCAGAGTAGTTGTAATTGTAGCCGCGAGAGGCGCCCTGAAGGCGCGAGAGAAGTCCACTGCTCGACTTGGTCGCTGGTCGGAGCGCGGGCGCTGCTGTCCTCGACGTGAAGAAGGCATTTTTGGGGGTAGACTGGTGGAATGCTCGGATTGCCGTGGTTGGTCCGGACGAGGCTTTTGCAAGCTGAGGCACCCGAGATGCGAGTCGCCCGGGGCCGGCGCGGATTGTGAGTGTAAATGACATGATGAATCGCTCGTTTGCCGGTAGCTGACGACAGTTGAACGAAGCTGGGAGGTCGAGGTCGACGTGTGACAGCGTCGAAGAAGTTTATCGGCAAGGATGAAGGCAAAGTTGGATGACGTTTCGGTGGAGGTGTTGCTTAGCTAATGTTGATTGGCCCGAGCTCCACACCGCAAGGAGAAGCTTCGAGCAGCTCCATGGACGTATGGAGCCGGAAATAACTGGAGATCAAGACCCTAACCCTTGTGAGAACCTGCTTTGGTGGCTTTACCTACTTCCTGGAGAGGAGCTGCCCAAAGCCCTCCACCCCCTTTCGGCCGTTCGCCCATTTCTCCCGCTGGTGTTCAACTCATCGGTGTATCATTGTTGTCACCCGGATCCCCTCGATTGTGCATGGAAATGTCAGCTCTCCACCCAATCGCTGCGGTTTGACATCACGTCATCGAAGTTGGCTGCGGATTGCTCGGCCGCCGTTTCATCCACAAAACTTTGAAGAATCATGGCTGTCACTTGGGTCTCATAGACAGCTTCATCTCATTCCTCCAGAGTCTCACTCCCATGGGCCTGCTTGCAACCAACTGGCCATGAATCTCGATCGCTGCGTGGCATGCGGATAGCAGTGCAGCCGTTATTCTGCATTGGTGTCCAGGATGAAGACGTATGATCTGATCACAATCGTTGATTCAGCAGCGTGGACACGATCTGCCACAGCGGGAAAGAGCAAAGTCCCCTCCGTGTGGTGGGACTGGACTCAAGGGCCCTTCATTGAGAAAGACTCGAACAGCACGCCCGCCAGCGTACATTAATCCTGTCCTTGAAACGACTGCACTTATCTGGGACCTTGATGCGAACCTAACAACATTTGCCAACAACTGGGAGCAACAAGAACGAGCCGCCCCAACCAAGATCCGTCCAGGCCAGGTGTAGGTATGGGGAACGAGCCCAACACAGCAAAGTGGCTTCTTTGCGACACCTGTATATTCTGCTGGTCACACGCAGGCGGCGGCTGGAATGAGCTACATTGTGGTTTCAGCATCGCCATTATGAGCATTCGTTTATACTGTCACGGTGGAACTGTTACCGTGTAGAGTTCGTCATCGGAAGGTTTCTCTGAAGCCTTCGGCACTTGGTAGTCCAACGTTCACGGCGACAGTGGGGAACCACTGCACCCCGCGGGACACGGCCGGGCCACGCACGGAGCTGGGTTTGTCGCCGGATGCGGGGATGAGACACGTCGATCAGCTACCGAGACACTGTCACTTTCTCGGCAACTCCAGCCGATCATCATGCACAGCATATCGACAATGGAGTCCATACGAGTGAGATGTTCCCTCGCTCTGGGTAAAGGTAAGGGACAAGAGGTCCCTCCGTTACCTCAGGGGTCGTTGAACAGGCAGCCGAGCAAACGATGGAGCGATGGCCTCATGTTGAGTGCATTGGGCACTCTCGGGCGTCGAACAGGCGGGATACGAACCAAAGGAGGGCTTGCGCAATCTCTGATGAGTTACGTTTGGACCGAGTGGTGTCTGAGGCGCACCACTACGGATTAGCTGTGTGGTTGTTGGGTCCAGGCTTGCCAGGTACGAAGAGCAAATACCGTGCAAATTACCGTGCCGCTTCTGTTCCTTTGCACCCACCCTCCTTGACATTCGCGGATGCCGGTGTTCCTCCCAACTACCGTGGGGACCTTCCGTTCTCGTTGAAAGCGAGATGTGGTAGGGCGCGAAGTAGCGCCGGCACACATGCTGCTCTGGGCGAACCCCTCGAGTCATTTAGCCGGCAGCAGTTGTGCCACATGGATACACGCGGCTGGTCACCATCAGGGGGTCCACGAGGCCGCGAGCCCGCGATTGGAACGTTTAGATGCCCGTGCGCTTGGTATTGAAGGGAGTTGTTGCGATGATGGAAGAACAAAGTTGTCATCCTCTCTTTTCGCCTTACCTGTCACCAACGACGCCGGTATTACCGTATTGGCGGTCGACTGCGATGAAAGCGCCAGCAGCACGGTCATCTGGGCGGTTCAAGGCCTCATCGGTGCGCGAATAGGAAGATTGCCTGCTCTGCTCGCAGCTTCGCATGAAGTACGTCAGGTGTCATCTCAGTAGTCGACTCCTCCAGCCACGAAAACGGCAGCCCATATCGTCCGATAGGCCTTGCTGTGCCACAGCGAAACGCGCTTCACTTCCTCGGCGGATAGCTGAGAGATCGCGGGGATATCGCATGAAACAAAAGTCTATGTTTAGGAAACCTGCCAAAACCTTATTGCACGGTGCTGTATGTCAACGTACCGACCCCTGAGCTCCAGGCACCCGACTCTTTTCTCAGGTTGCACGCGTTGTTTATTGGAGTGTGTGAGAGTCCCGAAGGCGAGCACCAGACGCTTGGGCCAAGGGGCAAAACGACCACAGCAAGCACAGTCCAACTCTAGAATTCTTCTCGAAGGTCATCCTGCAGGGCTGGGGCGGCGGATCAGGTCGGACCCTCCGGGGTAGCAGTGACTGGAAAATCCGCCGCACGCAGGGGGCGCCAGGGTACTGATACCTGTGGGGGACCAGCTGCGCGGACAGGGCAGCTGAAACAAGCTGCAAACAAGCTGTGCGGACAGACCACCGCGTCCATGACCATGACCCGCCCAGAGGGACGGCAGTGGCCCTCTTGTGGTGGTTTCCGCGGCTTAGGAATTAACGTGGGAGGCTTCAACCTAAACCGGAGAATAGCAATGTTTGTGGTGAGGGGAAGATGGGGCGTCGCTCTATTCTAGCTTCCATTAGTGAAAATAAGAGCGGTTGAGAACCTCTGGGCAACAACGGAGGTGGGCTAGGTCGTCATCGTGCAGCGGGGTCAGCGTGGCCGCCATGCCCAGGGCAGCTGCACAAAATGTTTCTGGTGCTGCTGCAAAACATGTCGAGGAAGGATCGTAAGCTCCGACGCTCTCAAATCCACTCTCCTCGTGGGATTCCAGGAACATGAGCATGCTGCTCGCCACGCACAAAAAATGGCCAATCCGTCGGATTGCAGGGTGCCATCTTCACCTTGTGGGCGAGGGGAGGGTCGCAAGCGGTGAAAAAGCTCTGACGAAAGAGAGGTGTTCGTGGTGGGGCCATGGCGGGGTTGACAGGGAGACAGTGCGTGGCAGCCCGCGCTCCCAGCTTCCAGAACTTCGCTGCCCATGGTTCTGCAGCAGGGCTTCCTGCCTCAAGCCCGCTTCCGTCAACTTCAGCCGGTCTAAATGGCTACCCGGTCCTTCGCAGAAGACACGCAGCATTTTGGATGTGGCATCTGACTTGGCTCTCACATAAGGTAGAATAAGCATATCGGTGTGTCGGCTTCCGCCAGCGCGGTTTCAACGGTTTGGCGTCAGGGTGGCTTCCTGTGCCTCCGAACCTCTGCCCACGGCTCCCGCCCATGATGACCGAGGTGACCCTGGAAGAAGGTACCTTGGCCGGAAGCAGTGCAATATTCTACTTTCCAATGCGGCCCTCAGTTGCGCTCTTCAACATGTTGAAAGGGGGTAGTGCTAAGCATAGTAGCTACGAAAGGCGCAGCAGCTAAGCTCGACGGATGTAGGCGAGCACCGTCTCGTCATCGTTGCTCATCTCCTCCGTTGATTACCTGTAGTCCCCGTGCATCGCAGGCCGCCCCTCTGCGCTCCGTGCCCGTGAGCTAATTTGAAGCCAAGCTTGAGCAACAGACGCAAAGTTGACTGAAGCTCAGGTCGCGGGAGAGGTGCTGGCGAAGCCAGTGGAATCTAGCGTGGCTTCAACACCCGAGCTCCTTCTCGATTCATCTGGCTGCATTTCTCGCCCTGTCTGGTCTCCTCCGCGTCGAGCACGAGCGCATCTTCACACACACATAAAACACCGCCTTGTACCCTCAGAGGGCTGACAGGAAAGGCAGGCCAGGAAAAGGTGCGGAGCTGCATGTTGCTCCGTGGCTTGCTCTGTCGTGTTCCACTGCGCGACCAATTCCACCTGCCGCGTGGGAAGCCGGCAGCAGTCGCGCCATTCCGCACTCCTCCGGTGTCTTGCTGCGCTCCGTTCCTGAATTTCCCACCATGCCCACGGCTTACCACTGCTTCCTCCTCCGCCTGTCGAACTTGGAACTGGCGTTGTCGGTGGCTTGCGGTCGCACTGAGGCTCGGATCTGGAATTTTGTTGAAGGTGGGCATTGTTGAGACGGGGACCCACGTTCTCCAGACATTCGAGACCGCGCCGTCCTGCGCCCTCAGCTTCCCAGGTCCCCACGCCGGCCGGTTTCCCGCTCCCGTCACCTGTCTTGTGCCTCCAGGTCCAGACACACAACTCCTCTTCAGCCAAATCTGCGATCCGACTCGCTGGCTGATCTCTCTCCCACGAACTTTTCCTTGCCGAGCTCCTATTGTACCATCATTACCCCACACCTTGGGATCTCCAAATCCGTCCTCCCAGCAGCGTTCTCGTGACGCCGACGTGCGCGTTTCAAGCCCACCACACCATGTAAGCGATTCCGTCTGGCCGACCGAGGGCAGAGACGAGGCATTGATGCTGACCAAGGTTTCTTCCTCCCAGAGCCTCCATCTACCTCGAACGCGACGGCAACCGCGGTCAAACCAGGCCAATCGACCCTCCACGTCCTCCACGTCCTACAATGCGCGAGCGTTCTGTTTGACTGCTCGCCGAGAAACACCAAACACAAAAAAGCCGGGCGCATAGCCCCGATCTGCGCCAACCGACGAATCGACGCCTTCTCGGGATCGAGCCACCACGCCCACAAACGACTGACTGCCTCTTCCCGACCGTGACGACGGAGGCATCCTTCTCCAATTCCCCCTGATCCGAAGATCTGCTATTCCCCACAGAAGCCAAGTGTGCGGAGCGGGAGAAGGACGAGAGAAGCGAAAGGCGGCTCCCCAAGAAGCTTGCCGTGGTTCTGAATCGTGTGGGGAAGCCGTGGTTCGACTGGCTATAGCATGAAGCATCCCCGCCTAATTTCGATCTAACCGGCCCCTCCGCAATATACGGGACTGCGGGACGAGAGACGTCATTCCCCAGAGGTAATAAACGTGTCGAACTAGATTGGGATTTCGGAAGTTTCCAAATAGCTCGTCAGGCACATCAGCCATCTGGTGTCCGGGGGGGCTTCTCCCGCCCCTGCCCAGCGCGCACACGATGCGGCGGAACCGCACTCCGTCCCCGCCGGCCTTCCGGGCCCTGGCGCACCACCATGCGCACCATGGTGCGGGAGCCCAGACGGGCCAGCAACAGGTTCAGGGCTCTGTGTCGTCTCTGATCAGGTCGTTCAATGTCGAAGCGAACCCGACGCGGCCCATGCGCCCCTCCCCGCTGACGGCTTCGACCATTCCAGATATGCCGCTCGACCTGGTCGATCGCATCCGGTCCTTTCCCCTCTTCATGTCTGCCCCGGAAGATTTCCTGGTCGCCATCGGCGCCCATTTAAGACCCCAGATCCACTCGGCACACGACCACATCCTCACCGAGGGCGACGAAGCAAAAGCAATGTATTGGCTGGTCCGCGGCGTCGTCGCCGTCACGTCGAGAGATGGCGAGGCCGTCTACGCCGAGCTCAAGCCGGGCGCCTTCTTTGGAGAAATCGGCGTCCTCATGGATGTGCCAAGAACCGCAACCATCGTGGCGAGGACGAAATGCCTGCTCGTCGTTCTCAAGAAGGAGGACCTGCAGGCAGAACTCCCCAAGTACCCCGACATGGAGAAGGCCATTCGGCAGGAGGCCCAAGAACGATTAACAATTCTCAAAAAGAAGCGCCAAGAGAGCGGGAGCGGCCAGGTCGGCAAGCTCCCCGACAACGACGGCCCGAAGCTTGCGCGGGAAGCGGCCCCCGGCGAAGTTAGCACTGGGGAGGTTGGAGTCATCAAGGAGGGCGGTGCAGTGAACACTAAGAAAAGGAAGTCACCAAGCCCTGGCGTGATCGAAGATCCAGCCATCAGTGGGAGTGCGCTGGGCAGTGGGTACGTCAACATTCGGAAGACCCTCAAGGAGCTCCCGCTCTTCTCGACGCTCCCTCCTGATATCCTGCATTTCATCGGTCTCAGCGCTCAGCCCAAAACCTATTCACCCTTTACCGATATCATCCGCCAAGGCAGTCCTGGCAACGAGATCTTCTTCATCGTCCGGGGAGAAGCCGAAGTAATACACGAAGCACCCAGCCCCCCGAATCCTCGGCGCGCCGCCAAAGCATCATATATGCGGCCGAGGCTGAAGCAAGGGCAATACTTTGGGGAGGTCTCAAGCTTGGGCCTTTCGGAAGGGAGGACGGCTACCGTACGGTCCATCACGGCGGTAGAGTGCTTGATGGTTGGCGGCGATGCACTGGACGAGCTCTGGAAGCGCTGTCCGCCCGAAATAAAATCGCAGGTCGAGGAAACGGCGAAGCAACGATATCAGCGCTCCGACGACGATGTCGAAATGGAGGACGTTGAAAGCCGGGCACTCTCTGACGATGAGCGGTCATCGACGCCACCGAACCAGGCGAAGCTTCCCCAAGTCACGTTTACCACGCCCTCGAAACCGCCCTCGCCCACCAAAGCCGATGCCGAGACGCGGCAACCGTCGGACCCAGATCCGTATCTGAGCGTAGATATGGAAAACCTTCGTAACCGCCGCCGCAACTCTCTTGCGCCACCCACCCCACAAACGGACTCCTCGACGATCGTAAGCCCTACGAAGCCAAGCGCAGCCGATAACTCTCTCAAGCTCTTCTCCCCATCTCCGTCTCCGTCCGTGTCGCCCGCCTCTCGCGATGACTCCCCATTGCCCGCCAAACGGGCGCGAACTATCCCAAGGAGCTCTGCAGCAGCCGCCGAAATTGGCGGGACGGTTCTTTCCGATGACGCTCTTGTCGCCATCTTCAAACAGATGGACCTCCTGGAGCTGATTCGCCTGAGAGCGGTGAGCAGGAAGTGGCGGCAGATACTGACCGACAGCCCTCGGCTTTGCACGCATGTTGATCTCGGGCCGCTCAATCGCAAGGTGAATGACTGGTCGCTCGCCAACATCATCGCTCCCTTCATCGGCTTGCGACCAGTCGAGGTGGATCTCAGCAACTGCTTCCACATCACAGACGAGGGCTTCCAGGCTTTGTGGCGAATGTGCGGCAAGAATGTAAAAGTTTGGAAGATGAAGAGTGTCTGGGACGTTTCCGCTGGGCAGATTCTGGAAATGAGCGAGAACGCAAAAGGCCTGGAAGAGGTGGACTGGAGCAACTGCCGCAAGGTGGGCGACAATCTGCTCGCCAGGGTCGTTGGTTGGGTCGTCCCGGAACCGCCACCACCTCGGGAAAACAATAATGTCATCATCTCCAGCTCTGCCGCTAGGAGTAGGAGGGCGTCTCAGCAGCAACAAAGGATGGAGAAAAACAATACCATTCAATCAGCGGCGCCAGCGCCTCCTCCGCCAGGCACTGTCATCGGATGTCCCCGTCTCCGTCGTCTCAACCTATCATACTGCAAGCATATTACGGACCGCTCCATGGCGCACCTCGCGGCCCACGCGGCCAATCGGCTGCAGTCTTTGACGCTCACGCGTTGCACATCCATCACAGATGCCGGCTTTCAGGCGTGGGCGCCGTACCGCTTCAACGAGCTGACCCATCTCTGCTTGGCGGACTGCACCTATCTTTCCGACAATAGCATTATCGCGCTTGTTAACGCCGCGAAGAATCTGACGCATCTAGATCTCAGCTTCTGCTGTGCGCTTTCTGACACAGCAACCGAGGTCGTTGCTCTCGGCTTGCCCCTCCTCCGCGAGCTCAGGCTTGCCTTTTGCGGCAGCGCGGTCAGCGACGCCAGCCTGGGGTGCATCGCTCTTCATCTGAACGAACTGCGCGGTCTCAGCGTTCGAGGCTGCGTACGCGTCACCGGAAACGGAGTCGAGAACGTGCTGGAAGGTTGCGGACGCCTCGAATGGGTGGATGTCAGCCAGTGCAAGAACCTGGGTGGCTGGCTTATTGGCGGGGGGGTTGAGCGGTGGGGGTTTGACGAGCGCGGAAAAGGGGGGAAGATTGAAGGCTGGAAGATACCCGGTGCCCGGGTTGCCATAGCCCAGGGCGGTAAGATGGGCCCGGGCGGAGTTGGCGGAGGCATCGCAGTCAATCCCAGGGTGGCTGGCAACTTCAAAGTTTTGGGCCCAGGGCCGGTAATGCGACCAGTCATTCCGCCTAGGGGCGCGACCAACCGCCGAGTCAAGAAACCGGTCAAGTTCGTGGTGGAAAAAGGCGTTGGCGGCCTGAGATGATGTCATGTCTAATGACCCCAACGGAACACATGCCCATCGTCGAAGGGGAGGGAGGGGACTGTACATGACGACTAACGACGGCGCACATTGCGAACCACGACCCGATGAACACTAAAGTCACGTAACGGCCGGGGATTACACGGCAGCATCACATACATAGATTCACCCTGAGGCCGAGCCACTGGCCAGTAGACGGTGAAGGCATTGGGTAGTATACCTCTTGGATCAGTATCGCGGATCAGGGTCAGGGCTAGGATCAGGAAGGGATTGATACCCCATTTCATATGTCTAGGTGGTTTTGTCAATAAAGAGCATCATTGTTTTTCTCCGTGGAACCGCCCATCGTGATGCGCCAGCAGCAGCCGCGATGTCATGGAACATGGTCAGGGGCTGGGCACATTTGACTCATTGCTGCAGCGTGACCGCCGTGCCCACAGACGCAACAAGAGCAATAACACAAGGCCGACTAACAACGATTTGGCAAAAAACAAAAAGAAACACCCGACGTGGGGCTCGAACCCACGACCTTAAGATGAAACTTCACCAATTCTCTTTTTCTCGAGTTTTTGGCGTAGAAGTCTTACGCGCTACCAATTGCGCCAGCCGGGCAATGTGTTTCCAAGGGGGATGCATGTGAAGGTCGGTATTCCTGCCTTTTAAGCCACTCCTGTGCCCTGCGCCCTGCCCTGATTCTGTGGGACAGGTCTTGGAAGTAAGGAAAACTTTTTTTTTAACTTCTGGGTTACCCTGGTGCTGCGTGCTGGTGTGCTGCGTGGTGCGCCGGGGTAGGTGGTCTCCGTCCCACGTTTTCATCCGATCTTTTGGTTTGCTGGGCAGCTCGGCTTGTGGAGACGGTGGAGTTACAGCTGTCGGGCTGGCAGAATTGGAGTTGTGGTGTGCAGTGCGTCCAGCGGTGCAGATGGGCTTTTTGTGCCACAGCATTCTGTGTGTGTGCTCACTTGGCATCGAGACACAGATTTCCGGCACTGGGCGGTATCGGAGAGGGAGGGTGGTGCCGGATCGGAGGAAAGGCGGTGCCGTGGGCCGCGCCTATGCGGGGTGCTTGGTTTCCCACCCGTTGCCGGCTGGGCGCGGGATTGCCGGGACTTGTCCGGTGAGTCATGAGATTCTGAAACGACCTAGGAAACCCGCGCAACGTCAAGTAAATGGAATAGAGGTGTCGCTATAGGCACTGTCGACAGATTACTGTTCACGTCCGACAAAATGGCGACTCCTGTAGTGAGGGTTGGGGTTGCGGCGGTTGTGAAGGATGCATCGGGGCGAATGGTGGTTGGTGTCCGCAAGGGGAATTCCCATGGCATCGGTGAGCCTCTTTTCTCTCCGCATGCCGATTACCGCCCACTGGGAAGGGGGAGCTGACTTTGACGCAGGACACTGGCAATTTCCTGGAGGCCATCTCGAGTTCGGCGAGACACCGCTTCAGTGTGCAGAGCGGGAGACGCTCGAGGAGACAGGCCTTCAAGTCCGCGCAGAGAAGATTGTCGCCGTGACCAACGATATATTCCAGGAAAACAACAAGCACTACATCACTTTATTCGTCGTGTGCCAGAGATGCGGTGCTAGTGAGAACCAGGAACCAATGGTATGAGATTCTATGGACATACGGACAAATCTGAATACTGACTGTGCACGCAGACATTGGAACCTGAGAAGTGTGAAGGGTGGTCGTGGAAAACTTGGGACGAGATTAAGGAACTATTCGACAGACAATCTGCTGAAGGGGGCAGTAGACAACAGACATTGTTTTTACCCATCGTAAACCTGATCAAGGACTATCCCAACATTCAAGACTTGATGTAGAGTCGGGTTCTGGTAAGCTCGACAGCGTGGTGGAGTCAACCCTTGGTACCCACATCAACTCAACTGTATTCCGCCGTGATGCGCTTTTTGACTCGACGCTTCCAGGTTGACAATGGAATTGTTGTGCAGACAATAACATCCTTCCTAGAAAACGTACACGACCACTGCACTCGCAATAATGCTGTTTTGAAGAAACCAAAAGGGATTCGAGTGTGTTGGTGTCTTGGAGCAGCTTCAAAGAACAATAACATGTAATACACTGTTCGGAACTCAGCTTTGCCGGGACATCTAATAGGTATGTCGTCAGCAAGTGACCATGTAAGGCAAGTTATATGTTTTTGGATTGCTTCGACGTGAGGCGTGCCTCTGAACCTGAGTAAGGGGTTCAAGAACGTTGATTTGACATTAACTCTTCCCGTCACATATTAAAGGCCTGGCTGTTCCACTGTACGGCGAGATGGGCGTATTTGGGGGTTGACTGGGGTGGATTTTGACTTGTCCTTTCCATTGATTGACTGTTTCGGTTTCTGCGTGCCAGGGCATTGACCTGCATCAACCATTGAATTGATGATGCAGGGCTGAACCTGGCCAATGACACACCGAAGGGGCTTAGGAACTCGAAATCCCCTCGGTTTCCGCCATCCAGCAACCCATCACGCAGCATGAGATGAAGGAACACGCTGCCTGTCGGTTATTGGGTGATCACTTTTTGAGTATTGCATCGCCAGCAGGCCGAAACTTCATGTGCCTATCCGGAGCTCAAGGCTCGGGAGCCCTGCCGAAGCCTTCGTGGCCGTTTACCTTCGATCGATGTAAAACGGCCGATCTCGGCACCGGAAGGGGCGGGGCATTTGACACCGATGAGCTGAGCCGCGCCAGCACTCTACGGCCGCTGCGTGCATGGAATCTCGAGGCAGCTACAAACGTCGGATAGTCATCAATCACTAGTGGAGGCAAAGGACGGCGGGACGAGAGGAGCGGCAAGGCTGAAACGCCCCCCTCGGTGGTGGAGGGAGTTGGGAGGGGATCCGCACTTAAACTCAGGACTCACGGCGAACTTGGTGGACCTCCGAACTTCGACTCAGCAACCCAACAAACCTGCAGGAGTCGACCATACCGAGCGGCAGGCGCATCATCCGCGCCATGCGAACTGTGACATCTCCTTGAGTCTTTATTGGGATAGAAGCACCAATGTCGGTGTCGGGCACGGAAAAGCCCGTGGTGACCGGGCAATCGGAAGCTGCGGGAAGGGGCGGGATCGCCCAGCAAAGGAGCCAAGCCTTTGAAGCCTCTGGGCAGCCGCAGGGATTTCCGTCATGGCGCATGGACCACCGAGTGCCAGTCGACCCCACTCTCTCCTGCTCCAACAGTCAGGTCCCGCCTGGGATCTTTGGTCGGATTTCCAACAAACACACTCCTGTGCCGCCTCAATCAGTACTCCCCAGCAATGCTCACCTACACTCGCCGGGCTCTCTGTCTGCCTCCCGAGTGACACCGAGATTCTTTGACAGTCCCGAAGACGCTGGCCGCATCGCACAAGCCGTATTACATGGCCCGTTACCAATTCGTTCGCTGACTGACCCCGCCGCCGCTCGATCGTGCTGCGCCGCGCCACCTGCTCGACATTGGAATACCGTATCCGCTGCCATGGCCGGGGGCGATTCGACTTGGAGCCCACGGGCGCCGACATCCGAGACATCTAACAACGATGCGCTCTCAGTATCGACCAGCCAAGATGGCTTCGACCCACAGCAAATCCAAGCTATGGCGCGACACCCGCCACCGGGCGCCTCTGTTTACCCCCCCAACGCCGCCGTTTCCAGCGCCATGAACCCTCGTAGTTGCGTCACTTGCCGGAGGAGGAAGGTATGTGCTTACTGGGACTGCTGTCGCAACCATCAATGGGGAATTTGCTGACTCTGCGCCAGGTACGATGCGACAAACTCATGCCTTGCTCCAACTGCCGGAGAGCCCAGATCCCTTGCATATTCCCTGCTCCTGGCAGGGCGCCACGCCGGCCGAGGCCCAAGGACCCAAACGCGCCGTCAAAGCAACCGTCAAGCGAGCGAGAATTAGAACTGATGAAGCGTCTGCGGAAGTTGGAAGGGATTGTGGAGGAACTCAGCGGCCAAATAGAAATCGAGACGCCACGCCAGACGTCCAGCGCCAGCGTGGGCAACTCGCCCGAGTCAGTACCAAGGAAAGGCATAGAAGACGTCACTGGACGACGGCACGACAGCGCCGCCAGTGTGAGCGGCAGCAGCCCCGGTCACGGATCTCCGGCTTCGGCACCACCTGGAAGGACAAGTGGTTCCGGCTCTGGATTGGTGCGGAAGTCATCCGATGTTCAGAAGCAGTTCGGCCGTCTTGTCCTCAATGAGAAGGGCGTCACTCGATACGTCAGCAGCGCGTTCTGGACCTCAATTAACGACGAGGTAATTGGGCTACTCCTCCAGGGTTATAACCAGGGTTACTAACATGTTTGGCAGCTTGATGAGATCCGCCAAGAAACGCATGAGCTCACCGAAGAAGATTCCGATGACTCCGATCTAGAAGCAACCCCGGAGTCGGCCGCCCAAGAAAAGAACATGATGAACCACCAGTCATTCATCATGGGATACCGTTCAGCTGATGTAGATCTCCGCCCCCTCCATCCCCTGCCGTCGCAAATACCATTCATGTGGCAGGTATACCAAGAAAACGTCGACCCGATACTCAAAATTCTTCACGTACCTACCACAACGAAGCTCATACGAGAGGTTCGCACGAGCCTCGATAACCTCACTCCATCCACAGAAGCATTGATGTTCTCCATTTACTATGCCGCGATTACCTCGCTAGACGAGGAAGAGGTATGTAACCATCCCCATCAAACCCTTGTCTCGAGTACGGTGCCTAACATGCGCCAGGTGAAACTCAACTTTGGCTCAGAGAAAGACGTCTTACTACAGCAATACCGCTTCGCCCTGGAGCAGGCTCTGGCGAAGTCCAACTTCATCACCAGCCCTGATCTGACTATAGCTCAAGCATTCATCCTCTTCCTTGTTCTCGTGAGACGGCATGATGACACTAGATTCTGCTGGACCCTCACCGGACTGCTGATCCGCGTCAGCCAAGCTCTCGGTCTCCATCGTGACGGCACTCATTTCCCGAATCTTTCGCCGTTTGAGATTGAGATTCGCAGGCGCTGCTTCTGGGCGGTGTGCGTTTTGGACCTTCGGTCTGCGGAGGACCAAGGGACCGATCTTACCATCATGGACGGGTTTTTCGATACACAGGCTCCTCTGAACATCAACGACGACGACATTTCCCCCGAAAGCACCGAACTCCCAAAACCAAGGGTGGGTCCGGCGGATATGTCATTCTCGCTCATTCGATACGAGATTTGTTCCGTGGCGAGGCGGATACATATGGCTTCTTTGCCATTGGTGGCTAATGTGTATAGTCGAGACGCTGCAAGTACCTTGGAAGAGCGTGAAGCAATGCTGCTCCAGATCCACAAACGGGTGGAGGACATGTACCTGAAGAGCCCTGAGTGCGAGAACAACCCGATGTACTGGACGGCAGCGAACATTGCTCGACTCATTGTTGCCAAAATGACACTCATCATCTACCAGTCTGTTCTCTTTCCTGGTCCGGGCAGCGGACAATTGTCAGAGGAGAAGCGCACCTCCCTCTTCAACAGGGCTACCGAAATCTTCGAGTACAGCTACATTCTCAACACGGACTCGCGTTCTAAGCAATGGCGCTGGTTGTTCCAGACTTACACACAACTGCACGCCGTTGCCTATGTCCTCATTGAGGTATCGCATCGGCCATGGAGTGCCACGGTTGAGCGCTCGTGGTTTGCGCTGAACAAGGTCCTCTCGACCGGGAAGCCGTCCCTGCCGCAGTTCGACCTGGAGAAGATGGCAGACCACTCGGCCATCTGGTTGCCACTGCGGAAGCTATACCTCAAAGCCAAGAGACACCGCGAGGCGGAGATCGCCCGTCTCAGAGCGGATCCCCAGGCCGCTCAGCAGGTTGAGCTCGAGGACAATGCCAGATCGCCTCCTGGTTCGTTTGGTGCGTTGGCCAACTCGGTCAAGAACATCAGAGCCAATGAGCACTGGCGGAAGCTGGTCAACGCACCCCCATTGCCGGCGTCCACGCCCGCCCCTACGCCTGCACAGCTGCCCCAACAAGGTCCCACCTCAGCGCCGATTCCCCCACCCGAAGCACAGGACGCCACGGTAGACTCGCAATTCGGCAAGCCGGATGTGATGGACTTCCTGGACTCGGCAATGTCCTCGGAAACCTTCGAGCCACACTTCTTTCCGGCGATGTGGAGTCGAGCAAGTGAATCGCTGGCAAGCCAAACGCCAGAGTCGTCGGTTTACGGGGCTTCAAACCAAGGTATGCCGAGGATCGGCAACGTAGCTCCATTCGGCGCGACGGTTCCGATCGTCGACAATATTGGGGCGATGGCTCCTCCCAATCAGGGACATGGCCTTTCGGCGACAGTATCGCCCCTTCAGGATCACAACAACCTTCCGCCTTGGATGTGGCCTGTTAGTGATCCTCCGCGAGTTCAAAACATAGCTATGGAGGATTTTGATATGAACATGGATGAGGGTTTCGACTGGCAGAATTGGCAAGAGAGCCTCGGAAAATACGATCTAGAGGGCTCGGGATCTGGCGGTGCTTGGGGTTCTGGCATATAAGGGGTATATATACGTCAGCTCTGGATGATTGGGAATCGCGACAATGCTGGCTTTGGGTGCAGATCTCGGCTATGGCGCTATATTTTGGATATGGGCGCTGCTGTTTTGTCATTTAGGAACGTTGTATAGACCAGACGAGTGATGAATGGAACTGATACCCAGCGGTTACGAATATACATTTAACTTTATTCGGTTGGAGAGGTTGCCATGCTGTTTGTTTACTGCTACTTCGGTTCAGGGGCTCGCCTGAGTGGGTCTTGTGCCCAGAAGTTTTGCTGGACCGTGCCAAGGACCCCCCTTTTTGACAACCTGTGCATCGTGTGAGGAATGGTGTCATTTTCGGCCGCATCGCGGCCATGATCAATAAATAAAACTTTAAAGGACAGCAAGCGTGATAAGAGTTGGGCATCGCCGCGAGCCGCACTTCGGGCAGCGGCCAGGCAAGAATGAGAGCACCTTGCTGCCAAAACTGGACTGGGATTTGCATTGATCTAGCCAGTAGATTCAGACGTAGGACTCAAGCCTCCCTCCACAACCAACACCCGAACGCTTCTTCTCCCAGTTCCCGCGGTATTTCTCTTTCGTCCGATAGCCATTTCCAGGACCTATACCCAAATCGGTCATCGCGGCCGGGACACTCCATCAACGCCTTAAGCTCAACAGTCCTCGTCCCGTCCTCCCCCTCCATCACCAGCCTCAACGCCCGCTCCTTCTCTGCAAACACGACCACTCTCGCCGCGTCAGCGTTGGCTAGGAGAATATCGACCACATCCCGATACAGCCGAGCCAGTGTGATGATGCCCAGCTCCTCCTTCTCAGCCAACAACAGCTGTTCCCGCAGCGCCCAGAGCGCCGCCAGCGGCTGTCTACCCCATCGAACCCTTTCCTCGTTCTCGTTGTCCAAGTCCAGCATCCGATCAAGTCGGCGATCGCTCGCTTTGCGTTTGGCATTGGAAACGGAGCAGAGGTTGCAAGCGCAGGTGAACCCGAACAACTCCTTGAGATGGCTCTGGCGCATGGGGAAGGTAGGCGTGTTACCCATGTAGGTGATGGTGATTTCATGGCCCTGCTCGATGTCCTCGACGGCGTGCACGGTCAGTTGCTTGAGACTGGCGTTCCAGGCGTGGTGAGAGTTGGGTCGGCACGAGTGGTTGATGCGGGCGGTCTCGAGGAAGACGCCGTGCTCGTGGTCTCCGAATGGGAGGCCGTTGGTTCTTGAGATGGCGAGTGCGAGGCCGTAGTCGGTGGGTTGGCAGTTGTGAAGCGCTAAGAATTGGGCTTTTTGCTCGGCCGGGAGAGCTTGAAACTTGGCGTCGACGAATTTTCCGGCCGTGTCAAAGTCGGAGAATGTGGCTGACATGGTGAGAATGGCGGCCTCGGAGAGGATGCGGGTGCCCTTTGGTATGAAGCGGGCCGCGACCATTCCGAGTCCCTTTCCCGGGATGGGAGCGATGCTGTACCACTTTACCTCTTGGTTTGGTGTGGCGTCTGGAGTTGCTTGCGGGGGTTCTGGGTCGATGGCTAAGTCCTCCGTAACATTTGATGCGGCCGTCGAGTCGGCGGGTCCCCGGGGTCTCAGCCCGAGGAGGCGTGTCAAAGAATTCCACCAGTCCGTCCCCTTTTGGGTGATTGGCTCCTCGAGTCTTGGTGTTTTGGCTTCTGGAATGCTCTTCTCATGGTTTCTGCTGGTAACAATGCCTGAATAGGTCCCCACATGTGCCTCAACATCATCCAAAAACTGTTGCTTTGCCGATTGGAAGGCTTCCTCGGACCACTTTAGCATAGCGTTGAAGTTCTCTCGTTTCGAAGCCCCTCGATTAGGGATTCCACCCTCCAAGTGCCTGGCGAGCCCGATTTTGGCCTTCATAGCCGGGCTTGGGTTCCTCGACAACTCGAGCTGCTGACGGAGGGATCCAAGCTTGCCAACTTGCTGAGGCCGGGTACCCTGCTCCCGCAAGAGTGTTGGCCAAGGTCGGATCAGTTTGTCTGGCGGGTTGGTGATGTCTATCGCCCATGTCTCGGAGTTGCTGTTGGCCAAAGTGATCTTGTACGCATGACGGACGGCTTCCAAAGTATCGAGGGATGTCCCAGAACCCTCCCGAATGATACATACTTGGCTGTCCTCATCTCTCAAAGTGGTCTCAACCTCCACAATGTTTTCAATCAGCCCTGCGAAGAAAAGCTCGGTATTAGCGGATGTCTCGTTGAAATTCCCTCATCGTGCAGACTGACCGTCAAGGAGCTCGTTCACCAACTCGCTCAAATAAACCATGGCCTCGCTTGATCCCGAATACAAGAGGACGCCCCGCATCCTGCGCTCATCTCCTAACTGGAATATGAACGGCCAGAAATGGCCCGCATCATCGCGCTTGCTCTCGCGAACGGCAACAGTCACTCGGTCTGACGTCTCATCAACTCCCACCGAAGCAACATCAAACGGGTATGCATTCTTTCGAATCAGACAAAACGTGTCCTGCAAGATGAGTGCTGCGCGGTACAGTGTCTTTCTGTTTTGCAATAGTTTGCATTCCGACTTGTGGCGCTGCCAGTCGGCTTTCTGGCACTTCTTCCCGCAGTAGACGGCACCGAGAATTACCTCTGGCGGTTCGAGGTACCGAGGGGCTCCTACGCAGTTGTCGCAAATTCTTATCGCCGGTTTATGGCATCGGGTGCAGGGTCTGGTGATGGATGAAGACGACGCTGCCATTATGTACCTTTGATGAGAAGGCATGCAGAGACGGGGTTGCTGGAGGCAGAAGCACTGGACATTGTTGGGCGCTGATCGCCGCTCATATCTGGGCTGAAAAAGTAGCGCCCTTCCATTGGGCTCGAAACCAATCGCGCTTCTCTGGATGTCGCACAGCTTGGGAACAAAGCGCGATTCGCATTTTTCGGCAGCTGAGGCCTCAATGCAGAACCGCAGAATCAGAAGCCGCCGGGGACCTGGGGCAAAGCACAAAGCTCAGTTGCGAGGAGCCAGCTACCAAGTACGAAAACATGGAGAACTCCAGTCCGCAGGGAATCCATAGAACGAAAATCAAGGTGACTTTGCATTACGCGTCCAGTCAGGATGCTCCTGAACAACTCGCTCAGCTTCTCCGGGATCCCTGGTCAGGTCACGGTGCGCAAAAAGACAAGTGTTCGCCACAAAGAAATGGAAGCAAAAATAGCAAAAAACTACCTAGGGAAATCCCAAATCGAACTGAAGATTGAGAGCTTGAGCCATTTGGTGTGTGCCGCTGGATTGGGAAGGTGCATGGGTGTCACTGGTAGTCTAATGGTCCCTAGGTCTCTGGCCGTGAGGCCGATTAAGCCATTTGCACTTTGCTGCACTGAAAATCAGGCACCAAGCACTAATTCGAGTACCCAGGGGACAAGTAATGCGACACCTCACATCATAATTGCGTTCCAATGGATCGATAGGTAAAGAAAAGAAAACATGGCAAATTCATATCTCAAGTTCAAAATCATTCCGTGAGATTCAAAACACCAACCATCCTACTTACTAGCATCCAAAATTCACGAATATCCCTGGACCGAGGTATGGTTCATCCAATATTACATTTGCTTCTTGATCCAAGTCGTACATCTACTCCTGCGGAGCCTCATACTTGCTAAAGACCTCAATCCTCGCCTTTTCACACTCCCTCAAGATGGTCTCCCTCCTTGCCTCCGACCTCAAAGTGACTGTACAAGGGAAATCCTCAGCGCAAACCAAGAACCCTGAGCAATATCCCGTCTCGTTGCTCACATCCGGCTCGATGACTTTACCGGTTGCATCCTTGCCAGGGGCGATATCAAACGCCCAAACCAACTTCGCAAACGCCAAAAACAGATTCCTCTCAGCCACATGAATTCCGGGGCAAATTCTCCTCCCGCTCCCATACCCGTAGTGATCCCGATTCGCATAATCCCCACTCGCCAGCTCCGACGCCAGCGCCGTGTAGCCCTTGAAGTTATCCGGGTTGAACACATCCGGATTCGGGAACCGCTTCTCGTCCATGTGCATCCCAAACGCATTGATAAAGATGTCGCTCCCCTTGGGAAGGTACATCCCATCCACCCAGTCATCCTCGGCCAACGAATGCGGGAACGCCAAAGGCGTGACGGGTCTCCACCTGTGGGCCTCCTTGACGCACTGCGTAATGTACGGCAACTTGGCAAAGTCGTCCCACGTCGGCGTCCTGTCCTCTCCAACAACCGAATCGACCTCAGCCTGCGCCTTCTTGAGTACCTCCGGCCACTTCGTCATGGCGTGGATGAAAGCAATAATCAGCGACGACGTCGTATCCGAACCACCCTCCATGACCGTCCCGCAGAGGAAGTACAGCCCGTGCCTGTCAATATCCAACTTCTCGCTCTGATCCAGGATCCGATCGAGGAAGCAATCCCGACTCCCCGATTCCTTGCGGCGCGTGATGACGTACTCCACCCACTCCGAGTAGAGCTTGCTCATCTCCCGACCGACGTCCTGGGCGCGGGAGCGCCAGTTGCCAAGAAGGGATTCAGGCACCAGCTTGAGAAAGGGGAAGATATCCACAGGGGGCGTGTTCCCGGCTTCCATGACCTTGGACCAGTTTTCCATGAGGGCGTACAGCTTGACCATGTGCTTCGTGTTGATGGTGGGCGTGCGCGTGCCGTAGATGAGACTCATGATGATGCTATTGCTGAACCGCTTGGGGTGCTTCATCGCGCCGGAGGGCTGCGTGATGAAGTCGTGCAGCATCTGCGTGGCCTCGGCGTTGATAACGGAAATGTGGTGCTTGGAGACCATTTGCTCCATGAAGAACTGGTGGACGAGCTTGCGGCAGGTGCGCCACTGGTCCGAGTATTGCATCAGGAGGAGGTGGTCACCTTGGGCGATGATGTCACCGACGTGGGAGGGGGGACGCCGACTGTAGAGGTTGGATTTCTTGTCGACGAGCTGCTTGATGAGACGGGGGGCTGAGATGACGATGGAGGTGCCGGGGCCGAACTTGAGCGAGTAGATCTCGCCGTACTGCTTGGCCCATTTTGCAAACTGGAGATGGGTGCGTTTGGTCGGGATTTGGTGCAAGTTACCAATGATGGGGAGGGTTGGGGGCCCAGGGGGGAGGCGAGGGTCGCGTTTGCCCACAAAGAGGACGAGGTAGAGGATGGTGAGCCCGAGGAGGGCCAGGCCGATGAGGAAGATCATGGCTGGGTAGCTGCGCAGAGTCAGTGTCCGGATCAGAGACTTGCTGCTGGGGAGAGATGGGATGAGCAACAGGTGAGCGTCGTCGTCAGGTTATGTGTCTGGCCATCTCGTACTCGTTCCGTCTTCATCGGATAACGACTTTCGGATGGCGAGGGCTGGAACCGCCTGAGTGCAACTGTAAGCGGTATAGCAGCCTCTAGCTAGCCAACTGTCACTAATGTGAGCCTTGAATGGCCAAATTGTGATTGGCCTGGTGCGTCTTGGGGGCTTCAGCTCTCCCCACAATCCGGGGTAGCTAAGGGGACCAAGACGCTGGCTTGCACTGGTTTGCGGGGAGATTCGCGGGGTTGGGGGCAACCCCGAGGCCAAGTGTGTTAACCCCGGATCCGCCGGACGGTAAGCGATGAGGGGTTGGCGGAAGCCGCCCTTTGGTTTTGGTGCTTGTATTGCGGAGCCTAGCCCCTGAATCAGTTGGGGTTGCACGGAAAGCGTCTTCCAGCCCGCGCGCGAGTCAGGTCGGAGCAACGGAAGCATGTGCACATGATCGCAAGCTGAACGGCGTATTGGGTGCAATCTGGGTTGCGTAATTCAGAATCGATTCTGCCCAACTAGAGGAACAAAATGCTCCTCATCACCGCCTCGAGCTTGGCCTTGGGGTCGGCAATCATGGCCTTGGACCGCCACGCCACAAACCTGTCTGGTCTGACTAAGACGCATCCGTCCTCCTCAACCTCCCTCCGCTTCTCCCAGTCACGGTACACGTCTTCATAGTCTTCCTTCCAGCCGATTGAGTAGCTTTTGATGTCCACCCCTACCGCCTTGGCCACCTCCTCTGCCGCATCCTTCCACGCTTGACCCCCAGGCCCAGTGAGGAGGCAAAATCTCCCGTGCCCGGCAAGGTCAATCGTCGAGAACTTCTTGCCTGGCACGCGCGTATTTAGCCACGCGTGCGGTAGTCTCATGCCGGGATACGTGCTGATGAGCCGCTCGCGGACTGCGTCGGTCGGAAGCGCCGGAGCCTCGGGCTCATCCGCCTGATATACGGCATCCGACCTGTATTGCTGGTTCATTTCGATGCCAAGGCCGTGAAACTCGGTGCCCGTTTTCTCGATCCCGCGATAAAAGTCCTGTCTCCTCTTGCGACCCACTTCGCCCTTGTCGTCGAACTCGGCGATGGCGGCCTTTCTCTTCTCCACATCCGGATCGGTGATACCAATAGCTTGCATCCATCCCATGTGGTCGCGGAGCCCCTGGTTGGCTCGCGTGATGATGCCCACGCCCACTGGCTGCCGTTCTGTGCTGTACGTCTCCAGAATCTTAGATCCCGCCTTTCCAGACATGGCGTAGTCTATCTTCCACGCCAAGTTGTACGCATCCTGGATGCACGTGTTTGACCCCAACCCGTTGAACGGCGGGTGTCTGTGCACTGCATCGCCCAGGCAGAAGATGTTACCATCAGAGTAGTACTCCGCTACCGTCTCATTGATCCACCACTTGCTCACATCCAGAATCTCGACATCGACCGACGGGTCGCCGATGATTTCCTTGGCGCGGGCGAGGTATTCTTCTTGAGAGGCAATCATATCGTCGGCCTTGACGTCGGCGCCGGGCGTAGGAAGGAAGATGAACATCCACTCATTCCACGGCCGGACCATGCGCACGATGCAGGCCCATCCCCACGCTGGATGCTCCTTCTCGGGCTGGAATACCCAATGGAGGTTTCCGGTACGGTTGGTCACCAAGTGCGAAAGGTCTGCCTTGAGAAGGACATTGAGTGCCAGCCCTTGTCCTGGCTTCTTGATCAAGGGGATGCCGAGCTCGCGAATAACCTGGCTGCGTGCGCCGTCGCAGCCAAAGAGAAAGCGGGATTGGATCTTGTATGTTCTCTTGGATAGGTCGTCGCGGATAGTACTGATGATGGTGTCTGGATCTGGACGTGTGAATGACACGAATGTGGTATTGAAGCGAAGTGTCCAGCCCTTGAGCACAGCTCGGCGCGTCAGGATGGGTTCGAGGTCGGTTTGCGGGAGATCGACGTGGTCGCATGGGCTGGCAGCGTCATAGTCGCCCTAATGGCTATTGGTCAGAATAGTACATTTGTCAGGGTTTCTGCGCATGCTCACCTTGCGCTTGGGATCGTTTCCCCAGGAATAGAGGCGCGCGTACTCCTCCCCAGCCATGGAATGGCACCACCTCGTGTGCACCATGTTGTGCCCTGCCGCAGCGGCGTCGATGCATTGCTGATCCAAGCCAATATCGCGTAGGCACTCGAGCGCGGCCATGTTTGTGATGTGGGCTCGGGGGGTTTCGGCGCATCCGGGCGCCGCCGAGATCATGATGCCCTTTCGGCCTGGTCACGGTCAGCATCGTCGACGTCCTTTCGCAAGGGAAGTGACATACCATGCGCTGCCAGAAAGCAAGCCAGAGCCGCGCCCGCGGGGCCGGCACCGACGATTAGAAGATCGGTCTTGACGATTTCTTCCTCCATCTCGACTCAGGGGAGTGCGGTTCAGGGGTTTGTTTGGGTTGTCTCAATCCGGACGCGGGCGGCGAGAGAAGGCCATTGGTGAAGGGAACTCGGCCTGCTTATCTGAGAGATGGCTGCCGCATCCCGCCTGCCCTCCGGTCCCCGCCGGAGGGATGGAACACCTGTGTTTGTCATGTCTCCGTAAGTGTGGGCGTTGCCGACATTCTGCTCCGTGTTTGCCCCTGACTGCGGGGATGGTGGGGAAAATTGGTGGAACTGTTCCCCGTGCGGAGAGCCCTGCAAGATCAAGATCGAAAATCTGCCAGGTCTGCCAAAGTCCGCGACTCGGGCCTGCGCCGCGGGCTGAACTTTCTGGGGCGTGGTCGGCGAAGCTATCGAGCTGCTTCCCGTATCTGTGAGATCATCTGATGTCGGGTGATTGGCTCGTTTTGAGAGTAGCGCGTTTACCAAGGTGGCGATGTTTGGGAGAAAACTTCGACCGCACCACGAGCCTCAAGTGCGCGGGGCTGCCGAGGAAGACCCGTGGTTCGTCGAATGCCAGGAATGGCAGCTGGTGCCCGCACTGGCCAGGTGCGCGTTCCGGCCCAGCGGACCTGTGCACGGTCCACGGGGCAATTATGCAGTGGGCCCGAGATGCGGGGAAATATGTTCACCTCCCGCTGCTCGGCGACTCACTCACTTCCAACTGTTCCACAGTTTTTTTGACATCAGAGATGTGCCGAAACGACGCTGGTGGCTGAACCCCCGAGCATGGCAGAACCTTATGCAACCCGGGGCGAGGCGGCTAGATTGGCTGCAGCGAGCACGTCGGGCACCACTGGGCTGGCTTGCTATGCCTGCAAGAGGTGAGTTCGCAAGCGTGGAGCCCCCTGTGCGCCCCGTGCCGCGCCCGCTGTCGGCAACGCTGCAAAATCATGGCTAACGGATTGGCTTGCCAGGCGAAAGGTGAAATGGTAACCCATCCCGCACCCACTGCGACAATCGCCCGCGATCCTGTTCATGGCTAAGCCCGTCCTAGTGATCGCCAGCTCCCCGTTTGCGCTCTCTGCCACAAGGCGAATGCAGTGTGCGAGTACCCAACCCATGCCGAGAAACCCGGCCCCAAGACGGGTACGTCTGCCCCCCTGACTCCCGTCTCCCGCCCTTCCAGAGCGCCAGACCCGCTAACGCCTACTGTTCCAGGGTCGCTTCAGGGCATCAAGCGTCGCAGGCTCGACCACTATCCCGGCCCAAGCACTTCTGGTATCGACAGCTTACTGAACGCTGCTGGTGTGGGGCATACTGCCGCGAGTCTTGCTCGACGTAACTCTGTCGTCTCGTTGCCCAGCCCAAACTGGCCGGGACAAGATGTCGCGCTTCCCCAAGGAGAGATCCACGTCGCCACTTCCTCGGATGGAGGGCCGAGTGTCTCATCACCGGCGAGTGGCCGCCCAGCGAGCAGTCACCCCACGAACGCTCCGATATTCTCACAAATCATGTATCCCTCACATGAAGCTCAGACGCGACCGCAAAGTCCATCTACCGTCGACACTCCCCCAGACAACCAGAATGGCGCAGGCCGTATCAATGTGCAGAGCGTCTGCGTCGCTCTCAAGATATCCAAAGAAACCTACGACATGCTGTGAGTGTTTATCCTGTGCTCTTGTTCGCACTAGTCAAGTTGGGATTCTGACGCTTCACAGGATGGAATCATACTTTGCCAACATGACGGCCTTCTCTCTCTTTCGGCCTGGCAGCATCGAACCCAAGTTTCCCATGATGCAACACATCTCGGAGGCTGAGGCGCTCGTCGCCGCCATGTTCTCCTTTGCAGCCAGGCATTGCCAAGATGGGACAGGGCACCCGAGCAGTTGCCCTAGCCCGTCTCACTTCGCGCAAATTGCCTTGTCACGATATGATGAGACCGTTGTCCGTTATGGCGACCTCAGACCTCCCTTCTGGCTGCTGCAGGCCGGCGTGCTCGTCACCTTTTACCAGCTAACGCAGACTGTGCGATCAAGGTCATGGCGGAGGCTCGGCGACTGCATCAGGGCTTCATATGAGATGAACTTGCACTTGGTCGATGCGAACCACGATCCAACGGCGAAGACTGAAAAGACGCCGGCGGACGTTCAAAGATGGGTCCTGTTGGAGGAGCGGCGAAGGGCTTGGTGGGCTGTTTGGGAAATGGACGTCTTCGCCAGCACCATCCGCCGATTACCAACAGCGATAAACGCCAGTGTCAACCTAACGATGCTTCCAGCGCCCGACAGTTGCTGGTTTAACGACGTCTACCAAGAGAGTTGCTTCCTTACCGAGGACTGCAGCTTGCGGTGGAAACATCTGACAGAATCCGGAAACCAGAGCGCGAAGGCTTGGTTCATCGTCATCAACTCCTTGATGCGCAACACACAGCGAATCGTCTACCCTGCCGGCAGTGCCATGCGGATCCTCAACGACAGGTTCTCCGAGACCCATCAAGACCAACTCAACATCGTGGCCAACAGCCTCTATTGTGCAACAGCTTCGCTCCCTTCCGGCCTTGCCTACCAGGGTGAGACGCTCGACTTCCGTCCCAAGCCAGCCCCGCAAAATCACCTCAGCCCTCGGCAAGAGCATGCCGACAAGTACTCGATCCATTTGATGACGCAGCTGTGCCGCTTCATGATCTACCATCACAAGATCTGCGCACAAGCCCCCTGGCTTCAGCCTCGAAGAAAAGACACACAGAACACCAAGGATATGAGCATGTCTCAGCAGAGTCAAGCCACGACAGCGTCAGAGTGGTCTAACTACATGTCGGCCTCGGATGAAATCGTCACAGTGGTTCGAAATAGCGCCCGCGACCACTACAAATACGTCAACCCGTTCCTCGCAAACACCCTGTGGTTCGCTGCGGCGGCGCAGTGCGCCTGTAAAGTCTTTGGACCACCGTCATTCAACAAGAGGCTGGTGACGTCGAATCTGGATTTGCTTAAGTTGACGATCGATCGGTACATATCGTTTTGGGGCGGCATGGAGAGCCTGAAGGGCAGATTATCGAGGATAGAAACAGGGCTGCAAAGTCTGATGACAACAGGCCCGACTCCCGGCGGCGGGGAGGGCGAGAATCAAGGCGAAAATGTCGCCTCGAGGAGTAGCGGGGGCAGCGGGGCGGTGGGCTCAACAGGGCTGGACATTCCGGTTGATCCGGGGATATTACCGCAGAATGGCGTTGTCCCGGGGACACAACTTTTGGGCATACCCGGTATCAGTGGGGTGAATGGGTGGAACGATCAAAGGTGGACGTCGTTCCAAGATTTTGGAGACTTTTCGCAGCAATTTTCGGCAACGGGTCAGGGGTTCTACCCAACAGACCCGTTGGACTTCTCGCCTTTTGGGATGGAAGATTTACTTGTGATGAACAACATGGATCCGAGTATGGGACCTAATTAGGAGGCTTGTGCCAGATAATATTGGTTGGGCAGTGTTACGATACCAGTCTTTAAAACCGCGTTGAATTGAATTTCAGGAGATCGTACTGTCGATGGGGGTTCAGCACCGTAAGGTATGTTTTGCAATGCAATTGCATTTTGGGCCATGTCGTGGGTCTTAGGGTATCGTTTGAGGCGTTGCTCTAATGCAGACTGTGTCTTTCAGCCCGAGTCAAGGCAATGCAAGGGATGACCAGGACTGTATGAAACCATTGAGCTCCCTAATGTATTACAAACAGAGAGGAACAAGGGTCACGCTCGAACGGGTCCTCCGTGTCATAGGTCGTCTCTTCCTTTGAGTTGTTGACATCCGAAGCATCTTTAACCTTCAGGGGCTCGGTCGTACTCATATTGCGAAAAATGCCATGAGACCAGGGTTTAAAGTTGTATATCCGGCACCTCCCGATCAGAGTGCAATGGATGATGTCCGTATCCCTTTGAGGGCAGCCATCCTGCCAATGTCTGGGTGGCCATATGGAGAGCCACAGACCTCCTCCCCTGGACAACTTGAGGGTCAGGTTGCGGGCGACATGGTTGACCTTGCCGTTAAGATTTGGGTCAGACACCTCTGGTGGCAAGTTGGGATGTATGATGACGGGGTCTCGCAGGGGAGCTATGCAAACGCAGAGGTCGCCGGGTTGTGTCTGGGATGGGACGGCGCCGTAGAGGCCAGACTTTGTGATGATGAGTCTGCGACCTTCGAGGCCCAGAGTGTCGGGGTCTAGTTTGGGTTCAATGCCGACCCTGTCTGTCTTTGAGTTTATTTCTGGGGCATATCGGGCGTAAGGCCTGAGGGTGGGAGGCGTAAGCGCGGTTCATGACAGGGGTGTATGGAAGGAAGATTCTGTGTCAGGGTTGTGCAGAGAGGAGTGTTGTGGACTCACGAGTTGGTTTGGAAGTATTTATCGGCGCCAGAAGGTCCATCCAGCCAGGTTTGACACTCTGCTATGAAGGTACTGAATCGATCTGAGTAGGAGCCGGTAAGCAGCCAAGGGAAATCTTTCAACCGGCTAGGTGAGACAACATGGGGTTCAGTAACGGGGTGCCGCTCATGGCCGTGGTGTAGAATATCGACAAGTGACTTGAGATTAGATTGGTGATAAAAGAAGGAAAGACCGCTGACTGAAGACGGGGGCGGGACAAGCGGTCCTACCATCTCGACTGCGTCACAGACATAGCCGGCTCCGACTAACAAAGGGGAATCGGTCTTGATGACAACGAGGTATGTTAAAGCTGCGCAGCTGGCATGGAACCTGCGATATGCGGGAACGATTGGCGTCAAAGCTGGCAACGGACCCCTTGGAATGCGCCAGTCTGGAACCCATGATGGGAGGTCTGATGACCGCTGCGCGATCCCGCCGGCTTCCACACAGTCGATCAGGAGGCAGAGGTTGCCAATTGTACCCGAGTCCATTTCTAGTATGTATCGTGCAACCGAAACATAAGTCTGATGAACGGACTCGGCATAATCGACGACCAGATGGCGGGATTTGAGTGCCGAGCAGGACGACATGGCCAAGTGCGCGTAGACAATATCCCGCGCATCCTTCGCACCCAAGCCTCGGCGTGTCTGAAGCAGCTGAATGAGCGTTCGCCAGCTGTGATGAGAGCGAGCAGTATCCATTTTCTGAAGTGTTTGTATGGCCTGGTCGTGGCTTTCGTCCTGACATTCATATGACCCGTCAACTGGACATGGCAAATACTCTGCCTCCCACTCTGCCGATACCATATCTTTTGGTTGCTCGTGCCCTCCAAATCGTAGCATGACTCGGCAGTAGTCATTCCAGGTGACTCGGAGATGACCGACTTGGATCCAGGGATTCCGTGACAAGACGAGTTCTTGGAATACCCAGACGCGCTTGAACCAAGGCCTGTTGATGATCACCTCTCTTGCAGGCCATGAGTCTTCGGTGAACTTTTCTCTTTTTTGAGAGATATAGCGGAACAATTCTTCAGCCCCAGGACACAAGGGGCTAAGGTGGATGATAGTTTCAGTTGCCAAGGAATAGATGCGATCCATTATCGGCACTTGTTTGGTGCGTTCCTGAATATCGTCTTGGTTGATACATAGTGCGTCTGCCCAAACTCGGCGCTCACGCGTTCGATATCGCATATCACGGAGTGCGGCGTCGAGGGTCTCCATGATCTTTCTGGGTTCGCCGTCGAGCCAGATTTCGCCTGTTGGAGGACCATCTCCCCATACGTATGACAGGGCCGTATACTGTCCGGTGACATCGTTACTCAGCTCCTCAAGAGTTGTGTGGATGAGTGTGGCTTTCAGTTGTTCGTCTCGGTCAGCCGAGGGCGTAAGGCATAGGAGTCGGATTGATGAGGCTTGCAACAGCGGCCGATACGCATAGCGCGGCGTGTCCATGGGAGTAACCAGTTGACAGGAAATTCCGGCAAAAGGGGGGAAATGGGTAAGACTGTCAGAGTTGGAGACGCCGACGGATTTTCTGTTTTTCGGTAACTGAAAGCTTGGCCCATCACCTCCAAACCCCCAATGCGCTGCCATCTACTGGTCGTATCCCATTGGCTGGATGTCGGATACTTGACTGCTGTGGAACGAACGCCGCAGATGGTGTGCCTGTTCATTACTAGGCAGCGCAGTGTGTACGGTACACGCCCGAAAACTTGCACTGTTTGTTATATTGGGACCCTTGGCGGCCAACCTCACACCTTGAACAGCAGGAGACGAGCTGCCAACGGACATCAAGAACTCAGATATCATTTGCTTTTGACTTACAACAACAACTAGGTAATGTGTGTATTATGAAGGTTCAGCAAAACCCATTCTCGCCCCTGCCCCTTTTCGACCGCTTAAGGGATAGGCTGGATCGACTGAGGATAGTAGAAGAGCTCCGTCGGGTCATACTTGGCCTTGATCTTCTGCAGCCTCCTCAGGTTCACGCCATAGTACAGCCTCTGCGCCTCTTCACGGCTGAGGGTCGTATCCGCGTAGTTGATGTACATGCCCCAGTCGCTCGGCTTGAGCGGCGCCGTGACGGCATCAACCCACCCGTTGAGGAACTTGGTTCCGTCAGCCGGGTACGTGCCGTTGTCAATGCGGTCGTAGAACTGGATGATGTAAAGCTTGTCGCGGTGAGCATAGGAAGTCTCGGCGTTGGAGGTGGCAGCAATGGTGGAGTGCTGGCCGCCGTGCATGTCGAGCTGGAACCACCAACCGCGGTCGGTGATCTGGGTGGCGTTGTGCCACCAGTAGTCGACAAAGTTCTTGGCCGACGGGCCGGAGAGACCCTTCAGGGTGACCGACTTGGCGAAGAAGATTTCTTGCTGAAAAACTGTTAGTCATCAGGGGCTCAGGGGCTGGGTATGGAAAATGGGCTTACAGGGCTGGGGGTGATCCAGTCGATGGTCTCATAGAAAGAATAGTGCACGGCAGCATCGAGCCAGCCAACGGTGTGGGACTCGGTGATGTTTCCGAGAGGGGCAGCAGTGACAAGGAGAGGCGCAATGGCAGCGCGCATCTCAGCGTCAGTGCCATAGTAAAGACCCTCGATGCCGGGATTGCCGCGGCTGTAGTCGGACACACGGAAGTTGAGCTCGGAAGGCATGGTGTTGCGGGCATAGACCTCGAGGGCCTCGAGACCAGCAAGCGACGTCTCAGCAGTCCAGTTGAGCCTGACGCTGAACCAGGTCAGGGTGGAGGGTGCCTCAAAGGTCTTGAGCCTCCAGCTGGCAACGATGCCGAAGTTGGATCCAGCGCCACGGATGGCCCAGAAAAGATCAGCATTCTGCTTCTCCGAGGCCTCGACAACGCTACCGTCGGCGAGAACAACGGTCACGCCAACAACGGCGTCAAGAGCGAGACCGTGACGGTGCGAGCTGAAGCCGAAACCGCCGTGGGCAAAGTGGCCCGAGATACCGACACTTGGCATGGTCAGCAAAGATTCGCATACACCAATTGACAAGACACTCACCCTGGGCAGGTTCCGTGGGCGACGGCGCGCTTGTGCTTGGTGTAAAGCTCGGTGGCGAGATGTCCCAGGCGCACTCCTGGCTGCACGACGGCGACGTTGTCCTCGGCGAGCGAGACATTGTACATGCGGTCGAGCTGCACGACGAGGTGGCCATCCTCACCACCAAAGCCGAGCGACGCGTAGCTGTGGCCTCCAGATTTGGCCGAAACCTTGATACCAAGGTTCTTACCGCAGATCACCGACTTGGAAATGTGTTCGATGGTCTGGGGCACCGAGATAGCGACAGGGGTGTAGGGTACGCGGAGGTTGAAGGGCGCAGAATCGCGCGCCCAGTCAGCCGAGCCCTTGGTGTCAAAGGGAACACCCGAGGATGCAAGACAAGCTTCGATGTCGGCTCGGGTAACGATGGCCCTACCCTGCGCAAGCGGGGCCAAGAGCCCAACGGCAACGGACGCGGCGGCAGCGGCACGCATGGTGATGGGATGTGACTAGTGCAAAAAAGAGAGACTAACACCGCAGACAACGCTCGGGGGAGCAAGGTGAGATGCTAGGGGTCCCCAGCGAGATATATACGGATTTGTGTGACTCTGGCCCTACCCTCGCCAGCGGAAATCCGGGTCGACATCCTAGGCTATGATCCACCGCGTCGGTGGCATCGCATGGCAGGATGGGTGACGAGACCCAGGAGCATGGCTCTGCAACCCAATAGCACTATGTCGTCAACGCCGAGGAAACCGCCCAGGAACCCGCCTCGTGGGTAGGCAGGTACCGGAGCTCCGGGGTGTATTAGCCGGCTGACGACAACCGCATGGTGAGGTGGTGGGACAATTGCGACCTTCCCGTCTCGGATACGCCTTGGTAACTTCAGGCGGATGCGCCGGAATATAGCCTGCTGGACGGGCAGGATCGGCGGGCATTACCCAATGATGGTGGGAAGGGTGCGAATCCCTTCCGCGGTGCGAAAGGGGAGGGCGTACTCTTCGCTGGTCAGCTCGAGCCAAGATTGGGGCGCAGAACAATGCTCCCACGCTCCGGCTCCTGCGGGTAGATTAGGGTAGCATTTGTCCCGCGCTCAATCACCCCGTCTGACACCTTGCCGTCCCAACAACCGGAACGCGAGTTCATGGGGTTCCCCGCACTGGATATTATTCATCTCAGTCACTGGCTCTCCGAAAGCGTTCTAGATCCAAGAACGGCGACGCATCCGTACTTTTTGTCCTTGGCGATCCCGAAAAATAACCCGGTTCGCGGTTAGGAACGAGTGGGGGCCCCCCGTTGCCCAGAACGTCGTAGGTGCAGTTTCGGATATGTGTGGGTAAAATTGAACTTCGCCTGGATATTTGTTAGTTGTTGTGGTATAGCCCCTGGGTCTTATGAGGGCTTCCGCTCCGGATTTTGACAGGCGATACATTTGCTGCCTCTGTAGCCCGGTCTTCTCCTCGGACATGGACTGGCGTGCGATTCGTGGATATTTGCGTTGGCGGGACTGGCTATCTCTGCCCTGCCGCTTCGTGGATAGTGAATGGTAGGAAGTCGGCGGCAAAGTTGAAGGAGGCGCAAGTTGAACCAGCAGGAAAGGGTGTGTAGAATTTGCCGAGATCTCGATGACGGGAGAACTCGACGTGAAGTTCGATGGCGAAGCTTGCAGACCGAGTGTGCGGTTCATTTGATGAACAATGTAGCCTATGTCTGCTTCCTGGTGTGTGGAGGCCGAGACCTTCGGGGTCACTCAACGGGTGTTCAGTAAGTCCGCTGGTCTGCTACTGATTCGTCCCTGGGTCTCGGGGCATTACCGGGTCGGAGATGCCGATGATGTTGACAAATGTTTGCGTTTTGGGCGGGGGTTCGAGAAGAATTTGTGTTAGACGGTGAGCAATGCCGTCCCATCCGGCTCTCCAACCGCTGTTCTCAAGAACTTCGAACATCGTTCGGCGTTGTCGGCGTTGACCCTCGTGTGATGGTGTGCAGAAAGATCTTGGCTGATAGTGAGGGGTCTGAGCCCCTGGTTTGCAGATGGGGGCGCGATCTCTGAGAGGTTGCTGTGGTGGTGGCGAACTTAGGGATGGGCCGAAGTGTTGGAAGCCAGCTGCGGGTCGTGCCACCGATCTTGCAGCAAGCGGCGCAGGTACAGATCACATCGATGTGAGAGATGATAGGCGGGGGGTATCTTGGCTTTCGAGGTGATAATGTGATGTCCTCATATTGGTCAGCAAGTCGTCGTCCCGATGGAACTCGCAGTTTTTCTGAGTTAGGTCAGCTACCGGTTTGCGATTGCGACGGGGCAACACCGGTGCGACACATCTCTGAAGCGGGGACTACCAACAGCGCTTCGGCGTCAAGCAGCGGCAGTACTGTTGGCGGACGGTACTGCGGCAACGAAAACCAGACGTTTGAGTGGACTGTTGCCGGGCGGAGTATTGGACCGCACGACAAGTGGTGAAATTCTCAGACGAGGAGGAAGGACTGAGTGGAATCTTCCGCAAGAAAGCGAGTATGCCGGCAGCGCGTGTGGCAGCCGCTTCGTTGCGTGCAGCGACAGATTGTGCAGCATTTTCCTTTCCCAAAGGGCCTTCGAAGGGCGCTGGGTGGCCGCCACGCTCTTGTGGTGCTGATGAGTTCTGCAGCAGAAGGGAAGGCGCAGTGTGTGACTTGCTGGAGCGGCATGCAGTGTTCCGCACGGCGAACCTGAGGCTTTCTTTTCGTCCTTTGCTACCGTTGATTGTTCCTTCCAAGTTCTTTCAATTTCCTTCAACGCCAGGCTTCAAAAATACCATCCGTACTATCAGTGGCTTGCCGTCCCAGAGAACGACCACACCTACGCGAGAAGCCACGACCAAAGCTCATCCCATGCAACCCAAGCTGAACTTGGGCTTCGCCGATCTGCGGTCCGCTCTGCGGACAAACGTTGAACCAACCTGGGATCCACTACCTTTTACACAGTACGTCGTCTCCTCCCCGCCCACCTGGTATGCGGCATCATGGCCCGCGTTCGCGAGTGGGGCTCGACAAAATACGACACTCTACCCGACGCACGTATGCGTTTGTCAGGTACCCACCTTCCAGGTTGCCCTACGATGATCCCCACCGAGGTTGACTCTCTGCTGACTTGGTAGATTTAGCGACAGATCTGGAAGTAGCGCAGTTGCATTCGCCAGCGTCGGGCCGATATCTCGGACCAACATCCCATCTGCGATGCATCGAGAACCCTAACCCTCTTTCGTCAACAACTCAGGGGTTGAAAAGACAACATTATTATCACTAACTCAATGCAGTCGATATTCGGCATTACCTAGTCCCAGTATCACCGAAGCCAAAGATCCCATCCTCGCCCTCTCTCAACTCCCACCCCCGACACCTCCGGCCCGGAACCACCTCACGCGATCCGCTTCCACAAGACATCAGCCCTCTGCACATTCCCGGAAATGCTCAAATTCAGATACTGCACCCCACCCTCCTCAAACACCAAGTAATTCCTGGCCAGAATCTTATTCTCCAGCGACGGCAAATTCGCGACAAACAGCGGACCGTGCAAAATGTGCCCCTTTCTCCTCGTCGCCGGGACGCTCGCGTTGATGCTGAACGGACCGCTGTACGCAAGCGCGTACTTGCCGATCTGAGCCCATTCGGCGTCGGTGCCGTTGTCGGGCTGGTTGGCTATGAGATGGGGAGGGCGTTGTTCGGGCTCGGTGGATACGAAGTTGGCGGAGACGTAGCCGTTGGGGGAGTAGATGAGGAGGCCGACTTGCTTGGTGTTATTGCTGGAGGGGGTGGAGAGGTCTTCGTATTTGTAGCTGGGAGAGGGGTTAGGTATTCGGCAATGTCAAGGGTGAAAGGTGTCTTACTAGGTTGAGTTGATGAGGCTCCATGTGCCCGCGAGGGACTTGATGATGTGCTCTGGCTTCATGGTGTCTTGATGTGTGCTGGGATAGGCAAAGGAGGTGAAGTCACCGCTGAAGAAACATGACGGCGAGCGCTGTCAGCCGTCTCGGGCTGCTTTATAGTTGTCCTCCACCGGCGTAGCGATGGCAGCCGATCACCTAAGTGGTATCCGCCCCCAGAAGGAAATTGCTTAAGGATTTGACGCGATGCTGCGCCGTGTGGCTTGCAGGAATATTTGTAGGATCTCTGCGGCGAGGGCAAAAGTCCCCGCATGAAGGGTACCATCATCGATTACGATGGTACATGACCGTTGGGCGGTTGAGGCCCCGACTTTACAGCTGGAGGTCTGCATGGCGCCTTGGTAAATTCCCCGCAAAACGGCACCCGGCAGCGACCATGGCTACCGAGTCTTCCGCTGTCACCCGTGCAGCCGCGGCGTTGGCTGGTATCACCTCAGATCCGACATACAGCCAATGCTACCCTGACAAAGGTGCTGATGCTTCGTCATCGTGATTTATAGTTGCTAGCTTGAGAAGACTACAGGAGGATCAAATTACCCGGTTATCTCTCGTGGCGCAAGGCTCAGCAGCCTGACAGGCATATACCACGAAGCTGACACTGGTGATATTGAGTCGCACAAAAGAACCAGTAGAATACTACCTCTTCCCAAACAGTCGGGTACCCCCGCCGGTCTCGTGAGCTCGACACGAGAAAATCCTCTTGAGCGCGGCAGGGATATGCAGTGTTCTGCCTTGTGTAACCAACCCGGCAACCCGTCTTTGGCCCAGCCGCGTTCCATGTAACCGCCCAGAGTTGCAACAGCGGAACCGATGCGGCAATGCGGTGTGGTTCCGCACCCGGGGAGTAAGTGAGGTGACAACCGAAGGCCATCTATTGTGCCCGTGCTGTCTGACGTTAGCACAAATTGCGCATCCCAGATTGGCGTCCTTCACTTACGCAGAAACTGAATGTTCCCATATTCTTTTCCGACACTGAGATAGTGCCAGTGGCTGCTTGATCTATTCAGCCCGAGGATTTGGCTGCACCGGCTCCGAAGCTCCAGGGAGAATGGGTATTGTGTCGGATCGGCTCGAGCGGCGGAATTTGTAGTGGCCGGGTATATGAAACGGGGCGAGCGAGAGGCTTAGTCGCGGCTCTGTTGTCGCCGAGGCCGGATCATCGACGCGCGGGGATGAGTCGCGCCTTGGAACATGGCTAAGCCCAGACCATGCATCCACTGACGGTGACAATACGGCCGCAGGGCTGGCTTGAGGTGATGGGAGATGCGACGGGTGTGTTGTCTGTTGCTCGGTGCGACGGCGCTTTGGGGGGTTTGGTCCGGTATAGTAATCATTGTCCGAGTCGTCGGTGATGATGATGGGCTCCAATACGTCCCCGGATTCGACGGCCGGCGCGGCGCCGTGCTCGGGGGTGTCGTCAACAAGGAACCAAAGCGGGCTCTTGTTCGGGCGCGCTGCTCCGCCGACACCTGTCCAAAGACGGCCCCTTCTCCGGCCCTGAGTAAGAATCGAGCAACTTCAACATGTCCGGAGAAATCAGGAATATTCTTCGCCTGGTTGTTGAAGAAATGCGGCAACTCGGAGCGCCTCAGCATCCCGGGGCGCCATCCGACGACTTCATCCCTGAACTCTGCCATCCACGCAAACAGATCGTCTCGAAACTGCCGAGGCATGTGTGTGAAATCCTGGTAACAGTCGAGAAGGTCCAGAAAATCATCCATGGGGATGCGCCGTTTGTCCCGAATCTTATTCCGGACCTTCATCACTCTCTTGTCATTCGACGCTGCGCACTGAGGTACAATCTCCTTCTTGATGTTCTGCATGGCTGCCAATGGAGAGATGCCGAGCTTGGATTTGTTGAAGAAGACGGTTGGCCACCTAGATGGCGAGAGCTGTTCGACGAAGGGCAATCCGTCTGCCCGTGCTGTGTGGTGCAAGTGGAAGAAGGTATTGACGAGCAGGACGGTACCCAGCAGCAGAGAAGATTCGGCCATCCACGAGTATCCCCCACTCGGGCCGGAAGTAAAATCGGCGACAGTGGTTCTAGCTTGAGATTTACAGCTTGCCCTACTGAGCGGGGTCAAATGTCTCAGCAGCACTGAGAATGGGCACATTGGAAACTGCCGCGCAAACCGTGCGGCAGCCTAGCAAACGTTGCGCCAGGTTTTCCAGTTAGGTACGAACGGCCCTGATCTCGAGAGCAGCGATTGACATGACAGATGGTGGTCCGAACCCCTGCGTGCATGTCCGCCGGCGCGGAAGCAGCAAAGTCCCCATGACTGCGACAGCTTCCCTGACAGCCTGAGAGACGGCAACCCTAAGTCAGCGGTGAGTGTGCTTCCAGGTTGTCGTCATATGAAACAGTTTTTAAGACTTATCCCGTGAAGACACGTCTCAATTCTTTAAGGAGCTCCAATTATTATGACATTTCATACCTAGGTGTGCGTTGTCCGCTCTGTGTTTGTCGTTTCCATCCTCAGTGCCTTATTTCGTTTGCTGCCTGGGCCTCCTCTGCAGGCTCCCGTAATTGCTGAGAGACTGGTCAGATCGGTCATTGGTCTTGCGAACGTGCCGATTGGACTCATCTTTTTCGGGCAGGTCAGACTCAGCTCCTGCATGGCCCCAAACGACAGCTTGTCGTTGTCGTTTTGTTGTTGCGACACATCATCTTTCATGAACGAACGCGCGCGCAATACTGTTTGATGCCAATTTGACCGCCGATGCTCATGCTTCTGGCGATTCGGCGCAGTCTCGGGGTCTCGTTGTCCCGTCTCCTGGCAGGGCCTGAGGCGTCAACCCATCGGGCAATTGCTCTCTTCCTAGCTCAGGGACCGCAGATGCTCTTTTCAGGTTCTTTCGTCTGGCTCAGCTGGCCCCACTTCCCAGTGGAGCCCCAGGGTAATAACAGCCCCAAAGAAGAAGACTTGGATAATTACCTAATGTAACAGGGCGAAAGCCCTGTCGAGTATAACAACAATGGAAGGAAAGCAATTCGGACTAATCGGTAATAGCCACGGTACCACGCCAGTGCCCGTGAAACAAAAAAAAAAACTACACTGCAGCAAACGAAGGAAGTAAACGAAGCGATTCAGGGGTTTCAACTTTAGCCACAAGGGAAGCTTTGCATAAGTGGTGTAAGCCCGGAAAGTATGATAGGAATCATTGCGTATCCGGCGATCACGTTGTGGCGTGTGAAAAAAACCCTGTATATTTGCCCTGCTCCCACAAGGTAGGTGGTATTATGCAAGGCGTTAGACAACATTCCACATACCTCAATTCGTCTTCTGTCTTTAAAATACTAGTAGTATCTTCCTACCTATTTCCTGGGGCAACCTCCTTGTACATGTAAGCCGCTTTAACTTTAGATGTCTGGGCTCGTAAAAGGAGGTGGGTTGTCGAAAAACGTTGCAGGGGTGTCGGCTGCCCAATAAAAAGCCGGCATTAACCGCAAACAGCTGCATTGAAACACGTTGGTTCAGGGGGTTCAGCCGCAATCGAGCTTGAATTCAGAGCACGGCATACCTAGGAGGAAGCCTCTTCCCCATGTGCAGATCGACCCTCTCGGATGCTCACTAAATCGCCATCGTAAACATAACCCGAGGCGCCTTGAACGAGGTTACTCGAAACGGCAATGTTTCCAGATGGTCTCAACACCCGTCAACGCAGATGGACCCGGATCGCCTCTTCCCTGCTCTTTGCGCGCGGTCTTCAACGACGGGTACGGCTGCTTCTCTCCGAGCTTATCCGCTTTTACCTCTTCGGCCTTCCGATCCTTGGCTTTCAGTCCCCTTCGTACTATTGCGGTGAGGTCATCGCGTCCAGACTGTTGCAACTCCTGCGGACGGATGGAGCCAACTATGCGAATGAGCCTCATCTCACCGCGACTATGGTGGCCGGCATGGTTTGGCTGCGTCTGGTCACGCTCGGGGGGGATGGAAACTCGTTTGTTGGAAAGCTGTGGTTCTTCCGCTTTCCTCGCGAGTTTGTCTCCCGGACTTCGTTTGGAAGCCTGATGGGCTTGACACTCGCCGTGTCACAGATTGGCCCTCGGCTGCTGCCGACGCTTCTTCGGATGCGTTTCCAGCTGCAACACGTGGGGCGCGAGGCTTGCATTGGGATCATCAGGAGCTACCTGGACGAGATTGAGGATTGGCGGCCCTTCGACTGGTGGTTCGGGTACGCGCCCTTCGTACGGATCACGCTGTTGAAGTACAGCCAGGGTGCTTTAAAGAAGCTTTGCCTCCATGCCATATGTCTCATGGTTCTCCAGCAGCTGCTTGGCTCATACTGGGTCCCCTCTGTTCTGCCTTGGAACGAAAAGCTGTCCTGGCTTCCAATGGCTCAAGCGGTGTACAAAACGGTGTGGCAGATTCGCGACGAGTACCGCAGGTTCCAGCCTCGCTCTCGACTCGGACCCAAATCACCCCCTCCAGACCCGCCTCCGATCTACAAATACGACGCCTTGTCTCCAGACAAGGATACGATTCGACTGCTGCTCGTCCACCCGCGCCACAGGCACGACCCCATCTCCTGCACCCTCTTCGAAGCCGAGCTCGGCCGCGGCCTGCCACGATACGAAGCCGTTTCATACCGGTGGGCCGACGACGGCACCAGACGCCAAATCTCTATCAACGGGTGCTCCTTCCACGTCATGTCAAACGTCTACGAGATGCTCCAAGACTTTCGATGGCGGCTTTTCCCTCGCCTTCTGTGGATCGACTCCATCTGCATCGACCAAAACCCAGCGGGCGACCTGAGCGAAAAGTCTCGCCAAGTCGCCATGATGGACCGCATCTACGCATCAGCATCGCTCGTCACCGTCTGGCTGGGATCGCCGTCCATGCCCAGATGCAAAGAGCTGGTGCAGGATATCCACCGCCGCTTGCGCAAGGACGCGGGCACGCGGCCCCTCTTCGGAAAAATCATCGGCATCGATCTCGCCGGCGATACCAACCCCATTGTCAACATCGACAGAGAACACCCGGACATTATCCCCCTCACAGGGATTTCTATTATGTGTTTTATAACTGTACAGAGCGAACCTTAGAATCGCGACCTCTTTTACCCCCTCCGCCTCCTTTACCGCTTACGCACTTCTTAACGCAGCCCTTTTACGCACTAATATAACAGCCTCTTATATAAAGGCCAGTTAATCTTTTATCTTTTCTTTTTTAAAAAGGCTAGAAATTACTAAATACGCGATTTTCTTTTTCTTTTCTTTTTAACTAGAAAGGCCGATAGAATTAAAAACGTATAACCATTGATTCTCATATAGTTATCTTTTTACCCCTTATGTGACGACCTGCAGGCCGCCCTAGGACCGGCCCGGCCCAACGTGTCCCCGCAGGCGCCACAGTGCCTAAGACAGTATGCATACAGTAGATCGCACTGCGTGATCAACATGATCAACTGAGGAAGGTGTTGAGCATGTTGAGCACAGCTCAAGGGGTGCTCAACCTGCTCAACACGCTCAACAGTTGGGCATGATGATCACGGTGATCAAGGTACAAGTTACATTCATTTCTCAGTAGTATAGATAGCTATCGTCGTACTTGTGGAATGAGGAATCCTTCTGGTTCCTCACGCAAGTATTCGCTTTCTCAATTGAACCAACTTCAGTTGTGCACTACTACATTGTCACTCAGTGTGCTACAGTGTATTATAGTTGCATGCGACCGTTGACTCAGTGAACCCCCCCCGTCTGTGAGGACTTGCTCCCGTGATTATCCCTCCTTACCTCTATTTGGTCTGTGACCTCAGATATACTTGAGACTCCTGACCCAACCCCAACCCTCTGCGTCCCTGCCTACCTTAGTGTGGGTACTGGTCGTAACATAGAAGTAAATCGTTACCGTATGACTGGGTTTGCCGAATTTATAGCTTATTAAAGGTTAAAGTTTTCATTTACCGGTGATGGGGCGTGTTATCGATTTCTGTGGTGTTTTTTAAGTTTGGTGGCACCCGAAGCCGTGGTTGCACGGCCGCCGCGCACATCTCTTTCCAGCACCCGGACATTGTCCAGCATCGCGACAAGATGCAAAGGACCCTGTTCGCAACCCTCGCCTTCCGCCTTGTGGAGGAGCTTCGCACCACCGCCACATTCAGCAAAGAGGACTTGGCTGCTTACCAGGAAGCCGCAGGATACTGCCGGACGCCGCGCTGGACACCACTGATGCACCTGCTCGAGCACGAGTGGTTTGAGCGCGTGTGGGTGGCGCAGGAAGTGGTGCTGGCCGCCGAGGCGCGGGTCATGTACGGGGGCGTGCACCACGAATGGGAGCATTTCGCGGCCGGCATCGCCGTGCTGGGATCGAAATCCGTGCTTGCGGGGCCGCTGGGGTGGAGTGACGGACCGGATGGGCCGCTCAGGAGGACTCAGGTCCGGGCTTTGCACGTCCGGAACTTGATCACCCTCCAGGATTGGCGACGAAAGCGGGTAAGAGAAGGGCAGCTGCTGCCGTTCAAGGAGGTGCTTTCGGAGGCGAGGTTGCTGAAAGCCAAGGAGCCGAAAGATAAGGTCTTTGGGATACAGGGAATCGTGGCTCGCAACAACGCGGGGAGCTGGACAAAGCCGGATTATAGCGCGGTGATTTCTGTTGCGGACGTGTACTACGGCGCCGCGATGCGATTGATCGACGAGCATGGCGTCTTGGAGCTGTTATCGCACGCGGGCGTGGGATACGCGGCGGACAATGGTGGTGTCGAGGGGCTTCCCTCGTGGGTCCCGGACTGGAGCGTGTCCCGGTTGGGGGTCCCTTTGGGTTACGTCGGTCGCAGCCAAACGGAATACCGAGCTGGCGGCACCGAAGGGGGTAATACCCACCGCCAAGTCGGACGGCGCCTGATTCTTCGGGCATCTCTTCTCGATACTGTCGCCGAGCTGGCACCGACTTTTGTTGATCTCAACAAATACGGGATAGAGGAGCTGCGGTCCGCCGCCGAAGCCTTCGATGCGTCAAGGGTGCTCCTCATGACGTCGAGCCTGACAGCAGATCCCTATCCCTACCAGCTCCCCAAGGACTCCAAGGAACCCTTTATGAGCTTGGACGACGTCTTTTGGAGGTTGCTGATCGGCGATCGCACCGAGGCAGATTGGCCCGCGCGAGACTCGGCCCGGCAGCTCTTTGACAGCTTCGACCGAGTCGCACGCAAGGTGCAGACGCCCGGGGTGGAAAATCGCACCGAGCCGGTGGGTAATGATGAGCTGGAGAGGAACATGCCGGGCCAGAGATACGCAGCGCTCATGGGGCGTGCCTGGCGCGGGAGGCGGGTCGCTGTCACCCGCAGGGGCTACGCCTGCCTCGTTCCGGGCGGTGAGCGCAAAGGGGATGAGATTTGGTTAGTCGCTGGGGCGCCGACGCCGTTCGTATTCCGTGAAGCAGAAGCTACGGAAGGTGGTGGCCGTGAGTACGAGTTTGTTGGGGATTGCTATGTCCATGGTGTCATGGATGGGAGTGTGGTGCCCAGGGGGGATCGCCGAACTCGATCGCGCTTCTTTGGGAAGCTTGTTGTAAGGTAGAGCGAGGGCTTCTAGGAGTAGCAGGCGCTGAATACCAATCTGCAAGGAAGCTGGCGGCCCGCAACTTGCACCTTCCACACCACTGGCGTCTCCCATCCCAATGTGAGGCGTGGCCCACCTTTCAGAGGGGGTTTTAGGCAGCCAAGCAACCCTCAGAACTTCCAAAAAAAAAACCATCTTCGCTACGAGCCTTACACCATTCCATCGATTAGCCTCGCCATGACTCCATTCTTCCAGAGAGCCCCCGTGGAGATTCTTACCGAGATTTTGCGCACTTGCGGGCCAACACCAACGCCTTTGCCTCGATTCTCAAGTTTTCCGTCTGGCTGCCCGAGATTCCTCACCTTGAAGACGCGCTTTTCGCTGTACGCCCCCGCCCCCGATCTTTGTAAACCCCCTTCATCGACCTTGAAGTGAAATTGACAATTGTTCGTTATAGGTGCACGTTTGCTAAGAAGTTGCATGTGGGTGGTGAAAAAGATCAGATCCTCTTGAGGCAAACATCGAGGAGCCCCCGTGCTATTCAGGCGGTGACCTCGAAAGCCGGTATGCGCGCAACCTGATGAGTGTCTGAAGCCCTATGATGAGTCGATACCATTTGCATCGACATGACCGCGAGTCAGAGCTTTGCCTTGTCCAGATGGAGGACGTCCCGCCCGTCCAATCGGAAGATCAAAGAGTGGAGGAGTTGAGCGTGGACGGGAGTCATATTGCCCAAAACCGCTGGTTTACGAGGGGCTGGGCTCTGCAGGAGCCGCCTGCACATTCCGAGCACTCTCACTCTACGAAGACCACTCAAGCACCTGGAGGGGACCTACCGTCGATGGGATGAGTTGGAACCATGGGGATCGGGGCTGTCCGAGGCTGTTGGAGTCCTCGTTTGCCGTGGCGAGATGGTGACTGCGTGGCCCACGCCTTCCAAGCACAGCACCACTGTCGCCAAGGTTTATTTCACGCCGTCCCGCAGCGACACAGGAGACTCGGTCAAGGTCCCTTAGACCTAGACCCTCCTGTGTACATGACTCAGGAACATCGATGTCCTAATCCCGGGCGAATTCTTGCCTGGGGGAATTTTCTGCTCCTCTAGTCGAGTGACCCCCTGTTCCTCGGGCGATCCTCGCTCCGCCAACTTGACGACAATGTGGAGGGCGCTAAGCTTGCCTATCAACAACGTCCCTACGGTCGGGCATTGGGCTACGGAGCTACCGCTCCATTCCACGGCAATTGGCCATCACTCTCGCCTGCGTACACCTTCAATGAATGATGTCTGGCGTAACTAGTGTACACCCTCCAAGTTCAGCTCAGTGCTGTCTTTCGCCCGTCGATGTGGGATTTCGGTGGAATATCAGGGGGTTGCAGATCAACAGCCCGAACGTCACACAAAGGCTTCATCTGACCCTACCAACGGTCGGTCCAAGTTCACACGGCAACCGAAATGCGGAGTTTCCTGCACGCCTCTTCGTCCCCACAGACGTTGGTGCATTTTCCCCTCAATTAGGATGCCAATGGAAGCGGAGGCGAGGCACAGAACCATCATCAGCACCGAACCCCGAACCACACACTGAGCACATCAACCCTCACCCTGCGCAAAGAAGTCGATGAGGGTTACACAGCGTTTTGCGTGGACCTTCGGTGAGTCTTCTCGAACGAGCATGTCTCATTCTTGCGGCGCTAAGAGAACTTCAAAGGCTGTGCCCCTTTGCCCTATGAGGTCGAGATGCTGCGCGGTTCCAGCGGCCGACGTGCCACAGCTGCGCCGTAGGTTTGCTTAGCCGCTGGCATTAACCGGAGCTGTCAGTAGGCAACAAGATTCTGATATGCACTCGGTACCCACGTGGTAACGAGACGCTAACGGCTCATAGGGGCTAGTTGGGCTGAAAGGTCGTCAATAATACAGCCGATAAACTTTGGGCAATGGAGGAAAGTAAACAACGTCCACATCTTAAAGCTTCAGGGCCTAGGGTAAGTTGATCTCTACTCATTCTAGATCAGGAGTTTGCCATGACCGAGAGCATAGTGAGTAGGAACCCACTCCTCTCCAAACATGACGGGAGCCAGGGAGGCCTCAGGACATCAACCCTGGGCGTTCCACACCCGACGACAAGGAGAAGACTTGGCGCGTCGCGGGGCTCCGCGCAAAAAACTTTGGCGTTTCGGCTCCGAGTTACACGGGGAGGAGTTGCTGCTGGTGAGTGGCGTAGGCAGATTCCAGGTTCCGGGTGCTTGGCGCGTGTGGCCGGCAAGCTTCCCAGTCGACAGACGGAGTTTACAGGATGAGCGGCAATGTCTTCAACACGATAACTGGCAGAGGCATGCTCGGATAGGAGGCAGCGATTTGTGGAAACTGAATAACCCATTGGATTCACAGGTGTCGCGGTCCGGAGTCCGGAGCTCAGTCGTAACCCCTATTGGTTACCCTTATTCCATGTCCATCGCCACTTCGAAGCGCCCCTTCCTCTCCACCTCGGCACGCTGCCGCCAACAGCCCTTGCCTCGCCTATGCATCCATGGCTGTAAGAGGGAGACTGCGTCATGATGTCGCAGTGAACTTCCCGAATTGAGTTGACGTGGCCGCTGTGAGGCGTTTTCATTTGGGATCGCGTCAGTGACAAGGCATATTGCAACTTCTTCAGTGTTCTGCCCGTGGGTGTATATTTGGTTACTATTGTAATGGGTTCTTCACCCTCCAGTTCTCATTCGCGCTGTCCCTGGCCAAGGGACATGGCAGGAGGATATTGAGTACAGAGTGGGACACCGTGGGCTTGGCTCACAAGACAAAGCCAAGCCGGGTGGCTGAAGAGTGCCCTCACAGATATTCCCGGGCTATTACCTGCATGGCACTAGTCGATGCCCGTGATTCTCTTGCTTTGGGAGACCTTAGCTCCGGCTACCGAAAGAAGATGGTTAGGCGTATTTTGAGGGCCAAGCCGCCTGATGAACTCCCTCGGCCAGTAAGGAGACAGGCAGGTGAGCTCGCTTAAGAGAGAGAGGAGGCAGAGACGCGGACATGGAAGCGGAAGCAATTGAAACTGGAGCCGGAGTTGAGGCGAATGCAGGCCTGTGGCGAGAGCGGTTGGGCCAGCTTTACAGCGCCATCCGGGTGAAGACCAAGAGGCCATGACACGGGCCGACATGCCAATGGGATGCCGATCCAAACACTACCTGACTTGCTAGGATCTATTCACGGCTTCAGCAACGGAAGCCATCATGATTCATGGCAAAACCTTTCCCATGATCATGCCGTCAACCTTGGTGTGATGAGGAGGATCAGCGTTATTTGATGCACGAAAGAGGCGCAACTCGTTGATCGGCAAGTTGAATACTCTATGGGTGTTTTGGATTGTGTGCTGAGGGCTTTGAGCGCGCACCGGGTGCTAAGATGTGGGGAAGAAAGCAACATGGGAGGTGAACCAAGGTGACTTCGGGGCGCGGCATCACACCCATACCTTCGACTTGATCTGTGTACAACCCCAATTAATCTTGGCCGGAGGTGAGAGGTTCGCTTGTAGATCTGTCAGGGCAGGGTACACATTACCACGCAACACTGGCGTACTCGTGGCCCCGTACCATGACCTGTAGGTAAATCTATTCTTTCATGGCCGGTACAACCCCAGGTTGTATCTGCAACACACTCTGTAAATCTTCCCATAGTGTGCAAGGTACGTGAGCGAAAGGGAAACAAATGGAGTTGAAGCAGAACCTACCTGCTTACCACGGTCCACATTAGGGCGTGTGATGTCCCGAGACGGCGGGAGGTAAAGGGAAAACTTGGAAGAGACCTATGGGCGTCATTCCCACCTGTCTATCCTTCCCTCGTCCACCTCTGGATCCAAGGAGGGGATCTGAAGGATGGGATACACAGCCACTTTGGTGAGACGGGGCATCTGCATTTTGATGCGGAGAAGTTGTTGGGAGAGAGCCTTGAGGGTGATCAGCTCTTCCCAGAACGGGATGGTTGACCCTTTCGCTTTTGCCGCCCTGCAGCATTTCGACGAATCCTCGGCGGTCATCCCGCTGAGGAAATGATGGCCGTTACTATGGGTGTTGATCTTAGCTTGAAACAGTCGAAAGGCTGGCCCTCAGGAGCCCAGAGTTCGGTATCGCGGTGTCATTGGCGACAGTTGCTCCAAGCGTGCCGCCGTAGCTGTCTGTTGCCGGCGGTGATGGTGGCTTTGACGAGGGATGCACTATGCATCATGGTGTACCAGCATATCCAACTTCAACTCATGGTCTGCTACGCCTTGCCCTTCATGGTCGCATGCTGGGAGACGAGTACCTACGGATGTAGCACCAAATCAAGGACACCGAGCCGACAATTTGTGCCCAAATCTCAGGAGACGAGAAAAGTATAAAAGGGGCCATAATTCCCGTCCTCTGCTCTCGACTTCTCTTTCCAGACACAAGTCAGCAACAGTCTTCCAACTTCACCTGAACAAACTACCAACCTTCCAAACCACCAAACCCTCAACTCAGCTGCCAATATGCGTTTCATCACCATCGTCGTCGCTCTCTTCGCCGCCGCCGCTTCGGCCGCTCCGAACCCCGAGCCTCAGCATGGCTGGTGCCCCAACGGTGACACGTGCCCTTGCTCGGTAAGTCAATGAAAGCGTGTTCCTCTCGACAGCGCTAATGACGAGCAACCAATAGCCCGGTGATATCTGCAGCCACGTGAGTACTCTCCTCAAACATTCAAGATTAACCCTTGACACCAGAAACAGGGAGCGTGCTTGAGCCCGTGCTAAGCGTTCGGTCGCTTGTTTGAGTTTCACGTTCACAATGTGAGACCAACGCCATGGGGTCGACAATCTGAGTTACTCGTTGTTGTTCTGGATATTGTGGTTTTCCCGATATGCGGTGGGGTTGGAGAGACAGTTCTTGTTCAGGTGCGAAAAGAGTACAAAAAAAAGGAGAGTTGTGGACGGTCTTTACATAGGGTCACTAAAAAATAAAAATAAAAAGATCGCTCTGGTGGTCGATAGCCTCGGCTATGCCCATCAAGCAATCACAAAAACAATATGTCACAGGCCTGTGTTGTTTTTTTCCAAAACTACCATCCATCCAAAAAAAAAAAACCGGTTGGGTCGTGTCGTCCGACCCCCTTTCAACCCCAATGGTGACAGTTGGCTTACCGCTCCGAGTAAGAGCCAATTTTGTATAGTACGGTATCAGCCCCAATGCCGACAGTCGGCTTGCTTCAAGCCGTCCGAATGGGCATCCCCGCATTTGCCGTACCGGGCCGCCAACTCGGCCGCAACGTGTTGGGGCGGTACCCAACGCTTGAAGAAGACGACGGGTAGTTCACGCTCGGGGTCGAACCGTAGGCACTCGCGGTCGAGGATGATGACGATGACTTGGACTTGAATCCAAACCGCCCAGCAATGCTGCTGAACGCAGGCAAGTACGTGTTACTGCTCTTGGTGCTGGGCTTGCGAGTCGGGGATGTTCCACTCCTCTTGCGCTGCTTGACGTGGTATGGGCGCTCCCGATACGTGGCCTGATGCGACTGCTTGACGGTGCGGTGGATGTCCCGGAGCTGCGCGCCAAAGTGCTTGAGTGCGTACATCTCCTGCACCAGTTTGTCGATGCTGGCCTCATTGAGCGTCGTGTCCATCCCTTTCCATTCGTCGGGCAGCGGCGTGCCCCTGGTGAGCGCTGTGACGAGCTCCTCGTGGCACTTGAGATCCTGCCGCAACATGTCAAGCTTGGTCTTGTCACCAGACACGGCGCTGATTTCCGTCTCCAGGCGAATCAACTCCTCGAGGTACTCGGCTGTCGCGTCATTGTAGGCCGAGATGCTTTTAGCCCGCAGATAAGCACCGAAGATGGCAGCAGCGCGCTGGACCCGATCGTGCTCCTGCTGGTATTCGGAAACTTGCTGCTTGATGCTCTTGAGCGCCTGCTCGCGGACCCTGGCGTCGTCGGCGTTGGAGTTGAGCTGCTTCTGTACACCAGCATCTGTCATGGTGGTAGTGTACGATTCGAGCTCGTACATGACATGCAAGTGGTTGCGCCAGTGATGATTGCACCGCTTGCAGGTGTGGCCATTGAAGGCAGCACAATAGATGAGCCCGGGCTGGCCGATGGCCTCCACGCGAACGCCAGACAGGTAGCATTCCGGGTGGCAATGGCTCTTGTACACCGTCACTTGTTGGCCACCGTTGTCCTTCACCTCGATGCAGTTGCGGTCCGCGCAGACGGTCCGCGGCATCGCCAGGGGGCGGGATTTGAGCAACACCTTCTGGATCTGCAGTCTCTTCCGAAGGTCCTCGCCCGCGACCCGACGATCAGCAATCTCCTTCTCCTGAGCCTGGCAGCGGATGATGTTTTGCTGAATGAGCTGCGCAATCTCGGCCATGGGCTTCGTCAATCCCAGGATCAACTGACGCGTGCCGTTGAGGCTGATGGTGTTGGTCACTGGGAGACATATCTGTCAGTCACTTTTCTCAAAGTCGGGTTACAGGGAGACTTACCAAGATGGGGCTGGCGAGATCGGAAGTAGTTGATCAACCGATTAGCCTCCTCGCTCGAGTGCTTCCACGATCGCCGGAAGCTATCGATGTTCTCCATCTCCACGCCTTGGCGCTGCGCTGCGAGGTATCGGAAGCTCTCCGAGTCGAAACAATAAGTGGTGTCGCCATTCAGCGGTAGGTTGATGTCGGGATGCTGTTCAAGTAGTGTTTTCAGAGGCCCAAACGTGTCGCCGGGGGTGTAGTTGGAAATGCGGGTGTTGGTGAAGCCAAAGACAATGTTGTTCAGCGCGTCGCGATGCAGGTGTGTGAGCAGCTCTTGGATGCAGAAGCGGAAGGTGACTGTCAGGCGCGAGTTGTTTGACTTGAGAAGAATGAGAATGCCGTGCAACTCTTCGTAGCTGTTGATGGTAGCCAAGATGTCGGCCATGTTCTTCCGGTCGGCGTTTGGACCGCGAGTATCGCCCACTCCAGGTGTGTCAATGAGGCGGTATGTCCTGGACCCGATGTTGATGGGATATACCGAAGTCTGTTGGGTCGCAGAGTTACCGCGGCTGCCATCGCTTTCATCGTCTCGCTTGCCGACGACAACTCGGTGCTCCGTGATCTTGCCGCCAGGCCGCGAACGATCCATGACCTGCGTAGAAAAGGAACAGGGGATGACAGAGTGCAGCTGGTCGCTGACCAAGGCCTCATCCAAGGTGTCAAAGGACATGTAGTTGATGAAGGCATTGATGAACGTCGACTTGCCGACACCTGTTTCGCCGAGGAGGAGGATGTTGACATAGTCAGACGAGGGCAGCGCGAGCAAGAGCTGTTCGAGGCGAGATTGGTCCGCGTACTGCACAAAGGCTGAACCATGGCCACCGCTTTTGCTGCACCGGAACTCGAAGGTCTTTGCTGGGCTGCGCCCGCAACTGCAATAAATGAACGTATCCGAATACCCGTACTCGAGTACATGGTGGCACTTGGCGCAGATCCAAGAATGAACGACAGCGGCATCGCAGTTTGTGCTGGGGCAAGGAATGCGGACGACTCGACGTGCAACCGGAGGCTGTGCGTTCCTGGTACAGGAGGAGCGGTCGGCCGAGCGGGCAAGAGACTTGTCGGCGAGAAACTCTTTTTCTCCGAGCACATCCGGGGTGACTTCGACGCTGGAGACGTACATGGATAGCCTCGGGACCTCCAGCCGCCTTGCATTCGACTTGGCAGCAGCATCGTGATCCATCAGCAGCACGGGTGCTTTGGTGGCCAGCGTCTCGAAGACAAGCGAGTCGTGTTCGGACCAAACTTCGCTGTTGAGCATACAGTCAAGGCTGAATGACAGGACATAAACCTCGAGACCGCTCTTGTTGTACTCGGCGAGAAACGAAGCAGGCGTCAAGCTCTGGCCGAATCCCAAGTATGTTGCGCCAGCCTCAACAGCTCGCGCGATGAACTCAACCTTGCAGCGCTCCTGGCCGGCAATGTGGGACTCGCTGCACAGTTCCCCAACCCTCATGGCGGCGGAGTCGTAGAAAGCGTCAAGCGCCTCCATGGGTTGTCGTCCCGACCGCACCTCACGCAGGGTCGAGCCGAACTGCTGCTGCAAAGACTTGGTGGCGTTGTCCAAAGTATTCACAAGATCATTGACCGCCGAAGAGTGGCTCGGCTGCGCATAGCGCTGATGAAGCTTGAGGAACTCGTTGTATTCGACAAAGCTGCGGTAGGTGGCCAACAGAGTCTCGAACATGGCCGAAAATCTTTCGTACTGCTCAGCGCGAATTTCGACAAGCTTGGGCCCATCGAACTGGTCCTCATCGGCGTCATTGAGAAGGAAGTCGTCGCTGTCCTCGTCGTCGTCCCCGACGGCATTTCTCACATCCTCGATCGACATCAGGCGGTACTTGAAGGGCTTCCCACATGGCTTTGGCCCCATCTGGGCGCCGCCGGGTTGCTGGGCAAGCACGGTGGCCTGCCTGTCGGCCTTGGCTGCGTCTTCGAGGTTGTTTGTCTTGACGAGGCTCGGGAGGATGTTGCTGTACACGGTGATGTCGTACTCCTGGGCTGGGGTCGGTAGCGGGGTCTGTGAAGCAGCCGGCGCAATAGAGCTCTTGAGCGCCTCGGCAGCTTTCTGCACAATTTGAGGAGCCGAAGAACGATCTTTCAGGACGCTGGCTCCTCCAGAAGGCAGGCTGATGTTGACAATGTTCTCGATGCCCCAGTCGACGGCAGCAACGACGTGGGTGGCAACAGGATGGTGCAGTAGGTCGCGGTCGATACTGCGTCCGAGATGCTTCGACTTGAGCTTGATGGTCTCCATCATAAGCGTAGAGCGGTGCAACACTGCAGCCTGACCTTCGAGGCTTCCCGTTGAGGGCTGAGCCACAAAGGCGGCCGAGTCACAACCTGCTCCATCCAGATCGAGCAACCCGGCGATGATGCTCGCACCAAGATCAAGCGGGATGCCAAGCAGCTTGAACTTGTCGGCGTATGCGTTTGCGACGGGCTCGATGGTGCGCGTCTCCTTGGGGATGCTGCTGTAGCGGGACTGGATGACGTCTCGGTGCGTTCGGTATGAGCCCGTGTCGAAGAGGCTTTCGGGGAGGAAGCTGTCGGTGACAGCATCGTACAGGGTACCGATCTGCACAACCTGACCCAGCGCCGGTCGGTGCTTGACTCTGTCCGCCATCGCTAGTGTGTACCGTTGAGATTGAACAAAATGTGATCAAAAAGTGTTTCGTGACCGGTGAAACGGTGTCAGGGAACCCAGGGTGCTGTGGGGAAGAGGACTGGAAAACAGCGACGAGCAGTTACCTCAGGTGGGTGCTCCGCAAAGTCCCCCCGCTTGTTGGGAAATGAGGTGACTTTCATGTTTTCGTTCCCGCTCTCTCGTCCACCGCGCATCGCACTCAGCTGTTTGGTGTTGTTGGGTGTCAACGAGGACCGTAGTTTTCGGTTTCCGCGGGCGAGCAAATAGCGCGCCCAGTGGTGCCTTCCCCAACCAAGCGGCATCCAGGTGCCGAATCCCCCGCATAAACCCACCAAGGCCATAAACCAATCATTCTCGTTCTTGGTCATGAAATGAAAGACCCCTCTTTGACCTCGTACATGTTTGAAAGCTGACACTTCACCGACCTCACAGACGAAGACACATATCACCTCGATGTCGGACCTAGAAGCCATGGCATCAGCAACATTTCCTTGATCGATGCACAAGTTGACAGAACATGACTGGCACTGAGTTCCAAAAACACGGCACGCTGGCGAACCAGGACCCAAGGCAGGTTGGGCAGCAAGGCAACGGCAAGGCAACGGCAAGAGACGCCTGGTGTCAGTTGCAAGATGCGGGAAGCCTTCGAGTGATGGTCGATCGGGTTCGAAGTCATGCAACGGCTCATGCAACGGCGCAGATATCAGGCATCAGGCCGGTGCAGTCATGACCCCCCAGCCAGAGCCACCGCCGAAGCAGCCTCACTTACTCACAAGGGAGTGGGGCGTCGCGAAACTGTTGGCCCCAACCACCAGGGCACTTGTTCCTTGGGCAAGCGCTGGATCTGGCATGTGAGATCGGGCATTGCATCCGTGGGTGGAGATTGGCTGTGTCGAAGTGGATGTCAACGACCTCTTTCATCGCTTTCGGCGTGGCGCGCCAGGGGAGAAAAAACAAGAGGCACTGCTCTTTGTCTCCACCAGCTGGAAGACAAGGAAGGGGTACATAGGCTGTAATTAACCCCGTCACACACCCAACAGAATATCAAGCCAAACAGGCGATACGACCTATCGAGGCGGGTCACCGCCCCCCGAGTAGTCGAGGTCTGACGGAGTCCGCACTTTGGAACCTCCCCGTTCGAGCCCTGTGGTTCCATGAGAACGAAGAGATGCTCTTCAAACGTACCCTGCCAGAACGGATACTCCTCATCACCTGTATCTTCGCTTGACAACAGCCCCGATGAGTTTCTTCCGGGCATTAACAACGCTGTGTCATCACTGCTTCAAGAGAACAGACAGTGGCTCAACGAGGTGCACGCCTGGGCACTAAATATGCGGGATAATGGAGCTGAAATAGCTCCTGTCATCTGATCCATCGCCGACATCAACGCCTACGATGACATATATTTGAAGACAGCTTTGCACGTCCTGACGCTATCGCACACTGCTATTGCCTCGCGGCATACCACTGCTAAAAAGAAGGTCAGAGGACAAAGGCCTGGCTGGCCCCCACGCTCTTTCTAGTCCTTTTCTCTACCTAGTATTTTCGACACACCCGCTGTTGCCAGCCTCAGGCCCCCACTACGGTATCTTCACGAGCCTTCTTTTTGCTTTTCCTCCGTCTTATGCTGCAAACTGAGGTTTCTGGATGCCATTGCAGCAAAAAGTCCGACAACAGCAAGGGCGGTACACGCATACCAAACCCTGGCTATGCTCAGTGCCGCTATTTGTCGGTACATCGCCGCGATGAGAGGTGGGAAGTCAGAAATGATGTCGGCACTCTTCGCAGCTTGACTCCCGGGAACAACAAACGCTTCGCCGACACCCAGTTCTCCCCGCGATATTGCATCTCCTAGATAATTGTCCCAGGCACTCTGGAGTGCGGTACTCCCCATGGCGATTCCAAAACCCTGACCGAGCGATGTCATGAAGCTGACCAGACTGGTTGCCAAACGGACATCCGATCGGTCTTCTTCTCCGTCCTCGCCGCCGGGGAGTTCTCTCTGTGCCGCCTGCACCGCAACAAGGCGCCCCGGAAAGAGGATTCCACCGCCTATGTTGAACAAAAACTGAAACCCGATAATTTGTCCCATACTGGGATCCGCCCGAAGGGTCGAGAGACAAGCACAACCGGCAACCATGAGACCGAATGCCGCTGTGTTGAAGTATTTGAAGTGGCTGAGACGGGACATCAAGATCCCAGAGCCAGCCGCCGATATTGGGATAATGAATGTGCTGGGAAGAACGAGGATGGATGCTTGGAGCAGAGACTTGGATGCGCTAATGTTGAGCTTTTTGCAGTCAGCAACTTCATCATGCAAGAGTGAAATAGGGGGTCTCACATAAAGGAGGTAATAGTACGGTATCGCCCACAGTATCATGGCGTGGAGGAAGGTGACGAGAAACCCAAACGCGGCAGTCCGTTGAGAGAACAGTCTCAGGGGTATGAAGGGCGCCCCTAACCCCTGAATCTTCCCGGCAACCAACCCTTCAAACGCAACAAAACAGCCCAACCCAACAATTCCCAACACGAGCGCCGTCAAAGTCGGCGCCGAAGCCCACACCTGATACCCATTCCCTCCTGTAACGAGCGCATACAAAATCCCACTCACCGAACCAGAAAACAACACCATTCCTGCCCAGTCCATCCCCCTCATCTTGCCCGTCCAGTCCCCCTTGTCGCTGCCTCTATCCTCTTTCAGGAAACACACAAACAGCCCCATCGGCACCACCGCCAACGGCAAGTTAACCCAGAAAATCAACCTCCAATCCCTCATCGACAGCGCGCTCCCCATCAACACCCCTGCCACCAACCCCACGGCCCCTGCAAGCGACACCAACCCGCTCGTCTTTGCCCTCTCCCGCCTCGGCACCAAATCCACAATGAGCACATTCACACAAACATTAATCCCTCCCGTTCCAACTCCTTGAATGGCCCTAGCGGCAATAAGAGCCTCGATATTCGGCGCCAGTGCCGCAAAGAGACTCGCCAATGCGAATACCACCAATGCAGAAACCATACACGACTTACGGCCAAAGATCTCTGCGAGCGTGCCGTAAATGGGTTGGGCGATGCATTGCACGAAGAGGAGGACGATGCTGGTCCAAAAGGCTTGGGAGGTTGTGGCTGAGAGAGAGGAAGCGATGGCGGGGAGGGCGGAGGCGAGATTGATTGTGTTGATGGTTGAGATGAAGACGCAGAGGTTGAGGGCGAGGAAGGTGATGTGGAATGAGGGGGGTCTTTTGGGTTGCGGTTTTGGGGGGGTGGATTCGATGTCGGAGGAGTCGGGGGACGACATTTTGGTGGATGTGCGGAGGAAAAGGGGTAAAGGGGAATTGTGAAGTTCAATGCTCCTAAGAGCCGATAAAGCCTGTAGCAGAAGCTCTAAGACGTGTTGGACGTAAAAAAAATGCGATGCAGCTGTCCACAGTGGGCCTCACAAAGAGTTCCGAGGCAGCGGGTAGGGTCCCTTGGCTTTGGAAGAGCCGGACAAGGCATGTTGTTGCGCTGGTTCCCCAAACACGATAACCTGCCTAAACCTTTCCACCGAGTGGCTTGTCGATCCACCCGTTTCGGCGATTCGTATGCAATACAAGGCTATTCCAAGCACTTTCGGCGGCTGATGTAAGACGGCCGGCAGCAGCGGTGCAACCCTACTTGCAGCCCCTGCCGAGAGTCCTGGGTGGTTCAGCAGGGCGCTAGATAAAATGTTTACGGATCACTGATTCTTTGTCGGCCCTAAAAGATGACAAAAGCTCCGTGACCTGAATAGAATCTCTGGATGTCACCCTGGAGGTAACATTCAAGTCCGGATTCCGGTCGCGACAAACACCACGTGAACTGAGCATTTTCTCATCAAACACTCGATTGTCCCGTGTGGAAAGTTCAGTTTGGCTGCAAGTGGGAAAACACTGAAGAGTTACAATGCAAACCCTTTCTAAGATCAAGACAAAGATGGAATGTCCAGGTCTTGGCAAAGACACAATGGCTTCCACCAAGCCCCTGAATGCCAAGACCCCATCAACACCATCACCAACCCCCAAACCAACCAACAAAGACGACAAAAAGTACCAAATCAACACCGCTGAATTCCACGCCTCAGTCAAGAAAGCCGAAAAACTCGCTCTTGGACACCCAAAACGCCTCATCACCTACCGCGACCTCCCCACCCCCTGGCGCATCAACCCCTTCATCCTCTCCGGCTACCGCTTCACCCCCTCCCTCCTCTCCGCCGCCCTCTCCCCCCTCCTCCTCTCCAACGAGCTCACAAACATCTGGACACACCTCCTCCCCATCCTACTCGTCCTCCGCTACCACCTCACCTTCGACTATTCCCTCCCCAACACCACCGACGACCTCCTCGCAAAGGGCTACTTCACCGCAGCAATCATCTCCCTCCTCTGCAGCGGCGCATGGCACTCCTTCCGTTGCTGCTCGCGCGTACACGTCATGTCGGCCTTCGTCTCAGTTGACATCATGGCTGTATCCCTCATTCTCACTGCTTTCAGCGTCGTGACGACGTACACGGCCTTTTATGCGCAGCCGGATGTTGCACGGGGGTACATCACTTCCTGTCTGGTGTGGTGTGTCGCGGGTCTGATCCTGCCGTGGACGGATTTCTTTCGTCCGGGAGAGGTTGCGCCGATTCGAATCAAGGGGAGGTTGGAAGAAAGGGGGTGGGGGTTTCCGAGCAGGAGCTGGACGAGGGTTGTGTTTTTCTGTTTGCTCGGGGCGCAAGGGGCGGTGTTGCCGTCGGTGCATGCGACAATGTTGAATGGGTGGGGGTATACGAAGGAGATTTTTGGGTTTGCCGCGTGGGTTGTTGCGCCGATATTTTTGGGGAGTATTGTGTATGGGGCAAAGTTTCCGGAGAGATGGTGGCCTGGGAGGTTTGACTACTTTGGGAATAGTCATAATATCTGGCATGTGGCGACGGCCATCTCCGCGATTATGGGGTGCGAGGTTATGGGTGGGATGTTTGAAGTTGCGAGGAAGAGGGGCTCGTTGTGACGGCGCCGTCAGACATTCTTCTGCTCGTGTATTGCATGTCTTTCGGTTTAAATACTCAATCCCATCAAGCCAATGACCAGCATCAACACCCAGACAACCACGCCTTCCAACATGTGGCCAGGGCTTTTACCCCTTTTCCCTTGCCCGGCACGGCCGACACTTTGCCCATACTTCAAAATCTTTCGCTCTTCACCATGAATCCTCCTCTTCAGCTCCGGATCTCTCGTCACAATCAACAAATCCAGTTCCAAATCCAAATTCAGCGATCTCTCTCCATAGTTGGAAGAGCCAATGCTTGTCATGGACAAATCGTCCTTTTCGTCACAAACTCCCCCGATCCACCACCCCTTGGCGTGAAAGGTCCACCCGTTCTTGGCATGTGCAATGCCGCGTCGCCATTGAAGTAAACTTGGAGTTGTTGAAGGAGCATTAAGGTCAATCAGCCGTTGCAGCTTCCGGAACTCTTCCGAGAAAGCCCGAGGGATGTACCGTGCCAGTCCCTTTGCACCGTAGAAACTCATTGCTTCTGGTGCTGCGGCAATGACAGTGCCTGTTTGAGGACGAGAGGTAGGCCGAATTTGGTTGCCGGTTAGCCACCTTCGTAAACCCGGCGTAAGAGCAAGATACGGCGTGGATAACGTCCATGTGGCGCAGTGTGCAAGGATGAAACCGAGGAGGTGTGTTACAGCCCACTCGTGTGTTGACCTGTGGGAATCATGGGTTCCGAGTCTTCCCAGCAAGGGTGTGAACTGCGCCAAGGGGTAAACCACGGTGTCAGCGGTAGTTTTACCTCGGGTTCCCTTTTCTCGAGTCTTGCAGTTCCAGATCACGGGCATCAAGTGCCGATGTGCCGCTTCCCGGATGGTCGTCTCGTCGGATTGCTCGAGTGGTAAGAGGGTGTAATTCGTGTTTGGCCAGTCGAACGTTGGCTCTTGGGCGTCGAAAGTCTGTATCATTGAGTAGGAGAACCCTCCCAATGTGGTCGCGAGGGCATCGAGATATTGCACGAGTGATGGCGAGTCGGAGAATCGGTAGTATCGGTCTTGACGATTGGTGAAGTACTCGCTCGAGAGGTTCGCACCTGTCACGATGACCTGATCGTCGAAGCCGCACAACTTGATGTGCTGCAGTCCAAAGCCCTCATTGAGTCGACTAGGAACCAACCACTTCCATAACCCTCGAAAACTCGGCGTATGGTAAAAGCGGAGGACAACTCGTTCCGGTCCAAACTCCCGCAAAAGGGGTAGTAGCATGCGTGCTGTCGTTCTAGTAGTCCCATCGCTCTCCGGTCCCGGTCGCGTACATCGAAGACGGTCCAGCAAGACACAGAGGGTCAGATTCGGCTGGGTCCGGAGTGCCGTACGTAGTGCTGATACCAGGACTGGGACGTCTGTGCCGATGTAGAGACTGCATAGGAAGATTCTGCTTCTCGCAGATGCAACGCCCGCCAAGAGAGCGTCGAGGAACTCGGATGGATGGTTGAGAATGTCGATTTTGGAGCTCGCGACCTCGAATCGAGGGAGTGAGTCGTCGATCAAGCGAAGAAATCTTGATGCTTCCATGGTGTTGAGCCCCGTATCCCAGAGTTGAGCCTCGGTCTCGTTACGAACGTTTTCTCCTGGGTTTCTTTATCGCGTGATGGGTTTCTCTACTCGGCAAAAGTCCCCTGGTCCAGATTCAGGGGCTGTTTTTGGGACAAGTGATTGGTGAGTAATCACGGCACAGCCGCAGTCCTGGTTCGTGCAATTCCCGGCGCGGGTTCCCTTGCAGCAAGCTGACACCCCATACTGCCCTATTTTGGTCGGGAGGGTCTCACTGGGTTTTCTAGTGCTGATATCATGCCGATTACAATATGGAACCGATGATTGCAACCCTGCTGCATTTGACGGCTGCCGGCATACGCATTTCCAAAAACGGATTTTGTCAGCGCACATGCCGTTCGCCCTGATGGGTAACTTATATCCGCCGAGGCCTTGTTGTTCCAGCTGGGAGTCACAACGCAACGACCCATCTGATTGCGATACCAGAACCGATGGCAGTGATGGCGTTCCAAGCCCCTTCAACCTCCCTCCTGGGCTCCTCCTCTGCCGCCCAAAGGCTCTCGATGACCCTCAACCTCCGAACCCTCCACGCGCACATCGACAGCATTCTCCTCTCGACCCTCTTCTTCACCCTCCTCTACTCTTCTCTCGCCGAGCCCCTCTCCCGCTACTTGATCCCCAAACAATGGGCGAGCTTCACCCCCCAAGCCAAGACCGACTGGAAACTGCGCGTCGTATCCCTCACCCAAAGCCTCATCCTCGGGCCCGCATCGCTCTACATCTTGATCGGCCAGTTCTTCCTGTGGGAACCCCGCGGTCTGATCGAGCGGGTGTACGGGTACTATGAGTTGGAGACGCAAATGACGAACGTCGCGCTGGGATACTTCATTTGGCATTTTGCCATGATGGTGAAAGAGTACAAGAAGCATGGGATTCAGATGGTGCTGCATGCACTTGTCGGGGTAGGCTGTATGAGCGGGGTGTATGTGCCGTTTACAGCGACCATGACGGCATGGTTTTTGGTGTATGAGGTGACGAATGTGCCGCACAATATCTACCGCTTCCTGGCGAGACTGGGGAAGGGAACGAGTAGGGCATCTGTCGCGAACGCGGTGGTGTGGATTGTCCTGTTTTTCGTTTTTCGGATCGTTTGGGGGACGTATGCGACGGTGGTGTACATGAGATCGACATATGCGGTTTGGAAGACGCCTCTGACGCTTGAGGCCCTGGGGGTGGAGGAGTACGCTGTGGTTGAGCGATTGGAAGCAGAGGGGTTGAAGCCGGGGAACATCGGGACAGTCGTCATGGCGCTTACGATGCTTGCAGGTGTCACGCTTGCGAGTCTGAACTATGTGTGGTTTTATCTGATCGTAAAGACGACGGTACGGAGAGTGACGGAGATGAAAGGGAGGAAAGCGGAGAAAGAGAAGTCGAGGTGACGGCTCCTTCCCTGGGCGACCCGACGCGAAAAATTGATCACCCCACCATTCTTTCAGCTCCTCAAGAATGCCACGCACAATCCCCAACGAGAATCCCAAGTTTAATCCTTCATTTCCCATCAGGCTACCCCTTTGAGATGGTTGTGATATCATGCGTTGTTTTCGTAACGGAACCCGCCTACGGAGCTACCGCCGAGCCAATCGAGATGTCTGCCTGGTTTGCATATCTCTTCTCGTTTACCTAATCTGCACCACGACGCATCAAAATCGATGACCGCTTGTCACCGTGTGCCATTATTTCTGCCCCCCACTGGCACCATCGGCTCCTTATTGTTCATTCTGCGGTATATTTGTGATGCCGCTTCGCCGAAATCGTTGCTAAGAAACTTGGCAGCATCGTCACCAAACTTCGATTGGAGAGCCCTATGCAGCGATCAGTAAGCAGCAGTCGAGTTGCCTGCTGCCAAGTTCCGTCTTCAGGCTTGGCTCAAAAGCATTCAACGATCGAGTGGTCCATGTCGGCGTTGGATCTGTCACCTGCATGCCAATGTGTTCGCGGAGTCTCCAAATCGTGGCAGCGTGCAAGCCTGATCCAATTGTCGTATGTTATTATCTCAGCGGACCCTCATTCCCTTTGATCCACAATAGACTTTCATTCTCTCTTTAGCTTCATACCTACTTTGATGGGCAGCGCCGACGACTCAGCCCATGGCAGATCACGGCAATAGCCTCGACAGGGAAGGCGTGCCAAGGGGAAGGACCCTGATCATCATCATCGTTTTCACCAGCATAACCTTTTACAGTGCTGTCGAGTTGGCTTTCATCATCTACGCCACGTTTATAAGACGGAGCGGCCTTTACTTCTGGAGTTTCGTCGTTGCAACATTCGGGCTCGTCCCCCACGCCATCGGCTTCCTCCTCAAAGCCCACAACACCGTCCTTGGCTGGGGATACGTCACATTGTATTTGGTTGGCTGGGTATGCATGGTCACAGGCCAATCATTGGTGCTGTATTCCCGACTGCACCTCGTGTTACACAACGATACCCAGCTTCGGATTGTGCGAAACATGATCATCTTCAACGCGGTGGTGTTGCACACACCGCCTTTTGTGCTGTGCTTCGGCCTCGAATCCTCGAATCCAGCCCCATTCGTCGCGCCAATGATCGTGTTCGAGAAGATCCAGGTCACCATTTTCTTCCTGCAGGAAATCATCATCTCGGGGCTTTACATCAAGGAGACGATCAAGTTGCTGCGGATACGACAGAACATCGATGAAAAAGGGCGGGGCCGGCAGTTGATGGTTCATCTCATCATTGTGAATGTCGTGGTGGCTCTCCTCGACATCAACGTTCTCGCGCTGGAGTTTGCTGGGCTCTACAATGTCCAAACAGCATACAAGGGGTGGGTGTACAGCGTGAAATTGAAGGTGGAGTTCAGCATTCTCAACCGACTTGTCGAGTTGACGAAGTCGGCGCAGGGCAGCACCTGTACCCGCTCGAACGGTGACGGTGGCGGGGGAGTACAACTACCTCAGATATTCGATGGGACACAAGATCCGGAGACTCAGGGACAGGATTCTGGGAGTTCGGATTTCGGGAACAGCGTGGTTGTGGCACGTGTCGAGACACTGACCGCCAAGCCCGAAGGGCCATCAGTGGTCAAGACAACCGAGGTCGTGGTGGAGCGAGACATTGCTCCTGGTTCAAGTAGTTACAACAGGGAGGGACTGCAGTAGCGGCGGGACGATGCATTACATTCAGGACACCGACATTTAATGACACCACGAGACAGTTCTCTTTTCAATGAGCAACAGATCGGCCATGGTGGAAGTCGTTCTCGGAGTGGGTAAGGGTTGTGGAACCCGATCTCGATATAGACCGATACATCTTCCATGTGCGCAGGGTTGGTGAGACAAGACCGCAAAACCTTGATCGGCCGTGCTGCTTTCCGGACGTAAGTATGCAGGCTGTCTTGCTTCTGCAGAAGATCGCTCACTTACAAGCAGTTCGAGGCCGCTTTGTGATTTCTCCGCGGAACTTGAACAAGGTGCAATCCGATCAGGAAGAGGGAAGGCGTACGTCAGCCCATTCAATGAAAAGGGGTTGCATTCCGGGATCTGACAGATAAATAGTTGCCTACACAAATCCGTGCTTCATCCACTCCCCGACGTCTCTCCTTCAGAGAAACTCGGTACTCAATTCTCAGTAACCGGCAAGTCTTACCAACCCCTTGTCTCACCAGCAACACAATGGCGCGCGCCTGTTTCCAATATTCGGCCACCAGCAACGGCGAAGCTTACTTCTTCAGCGGCAGCCGCTACGCCCGCATCAAAGTCATCCCTAGCTCCTCTGACGACAAGATCATCTATGGGCCCACCAAATTTGCCAGCGAATGGTCTACCCTCGTGAAGACCGGCTTTGAGAGCATCGATGCCGTCCTACCAGCCCCCGGCCCCGGCAACGAAAAAGACTTCTACTTCTTCAGCGGCACGCGCTATGCCCGTATCAGATTCACACCCGGCACCCCTGATGAGAGCATTATCTTTGGCCCGGCCAAGATCACGGATCATTGGGTTTGCCTTGCGAAGGCAGCGGTCGACAGGGTTGACGCCGTCATGCCCATCGCTGGAACCTCTGAGGCGTATTTCTTCCGTGGAGAGAACTACGTGCGCGTCAATCTGTCAGACGACTCGATCGTCTTTGGGCCGGCGAAGATTGTCGATCATTGGCCGTCGCTGGTGAAATCGGGATTCGACGTTGTCGATGCCATTCTGCCGATTCCAGATCCGGGGTATGAAGGGCAGGCCTATTTCTTTAGAGGAGATCAGTATTCCAGGATCAAAGTTGTGCCAGGGTCGAAGTCGGATGAGATCACATTTGGGCCGGCGTTGATTGCGAAGGAGTGGAAGAGTTTGGCTTCTTGGGATTGGTAGTTTGGAGTCGCGAGTCGTGAACGCAGTTGAACGTTACAGGTCCGGCTAAAATAGAGTGTTTCGACCCGCAATCCGGGTTTTTTGATCTGTGGGGAGGCGAGAAGAAGCAGCAACAGCCAGGCCATTATAGCCGTCGACTTAATATCGGCCAAAATTTCCCTTCCCACTGGCATGTTACAGCGTCACATGTTGCAACGTTCAGATTTGCGCGGATTCAACTGAGCAGACTTAATGCCAGCCGCAACCCGCGACAAAGGTATAATTCTTCACTCAAAGAGGATTTGTTTCCAACAACCTAAGTTCCACCTCGGTGCCTTCTCATCTTCAATCCACAATGCGTCCCGCCACCCTACTTGTCTGCCTTCCCCTTTCCACCCTGGCAGATCCCTCGCCCCCAACCAACACAAACCTCCAACCCTGGCAAATCACCTCGCTCAACACCTTCACCCCCTCAGGTCGCTCCGGCAACCCCCCGTACTCCTCCCTCACCGTCACCATCGCCGACCTCAATACCATCCCTCTTGGCAAAACCCACTACGGCGAAGCCTCATTCAATCCCTCCAACGCGACTTGCACCACAAAATGGAACTCTTACATCAACGAAGACCCCTTTGACAAGATCATACCCTGCCAAGCCGACAACTTCAACGCAGGGAGATGGACCATGGTGATTCAGAAGGCGAATGTGACTGGGAACGGGCCATCGGCAACGAGAGACTTCAGGTTGAAGTTTGAGTTGGAAGAGAGCATGATGCTGAACGACGGGATTGTGAGAAAGACGTTTGTCGGGACGGCCGGGTTTGTGTTGGGGGAGAATCTGAGAATTATCTGTGGGGGGAGTGGGGTTTGCAGCACCTGGTTGAGGGAGGAGATGGTGCCGCAGCTGGTTGTGCAGGAAGGGAAGACGGAGTGTTTGGTGGGGGTTTGCGGGGAAGTTTGAGAGTCAGGTGTTAGGGGTTGCGCCGGGGGGATCCACTTTCGGTGCCGGATCCCGGTCTTGGCACGGTGCACCTGCGGAAGGCGTCGGGCTCCACTCACCATATCTTGGCAACCCAGCCATCATGGCACCACAAAACTTTGTTTATTCACCTGCCGTTTCATCAAATCATCCCCTATAGTGTAGTGGTTTAGCATATCAGATTTTCAGGCGGCCTGCTCATACTGAAATTCTCTGAAGACCCGGGTTCAAACCCCGGTGGGGGAACATATTTTTGCGTCCTTCCCCTTTTTGCTTCCAACATAAGTCCTCAACAAACTCACTTGCACGCGACACCCTCAAATCACATGCCCTCCCCTTTCATTCCCACCCGCCATCCAAGCCACCTGCAACACAGCGTCATTCCCCCTCCCAATAACCCCCCGATACAGCTCCGGCCTCCTCGCCCTCCGATACCTCCAACCCCCCGCCATCTCCAACTTCTCCCTCGTACACACCGCCACCGCCATATCGTCCCCCAGCTTCGCACACTCGGCAACCACATCCCCAAACGGATCCAGCACCATCGAGCACCCATTCTTGAGCTGATCCCCATCCATTCCAATCGGATTACTAAAAACCATATAAATCCCATTATCATACGCCCGCGCAGGCAGCCACTTCATCAGCCACTTCCGTCCTTTCAGCCCCTCAAACTCTTCTCTGAGCGTCGTGGGGTCCCGCTCTCGATTCTCCCAGAATTTCGGGTCGACAAAACCCGCGCCCGGACGAGAAGACGGCGTGCACATCGTCACGTGCGGCGCAAAGAGGATTTCTGCTCCCATCAGGGCAGTGGCGCGGACGTTCTCGATGATGTTGTTGTCGTAGCAGATGAGGATGGAGCATTTCCAGCCGTAGAGGTCGAAGAGGGCGTATGAGTTGCCGGGGGAGAGGTGAGGGGAGATGAAGGGGTGGAGTTTGCGTTGGGCGGCGAGGAATCCGAGGGTGGGGTGCACGCAGATGTACGTGTTGTAGATTTTGGGGATGGAGTTGGGGGTTGCATCGGCGCTGGTTTTGGGAGGAGGAGATGGGTCAAGCTCGAAGAGGCCGGCTAGGATGGCGATGTTGTGGATGCGGGAGATGCGGAGGAGGGACTGGGTGCTTGGGCCGGACGGCACTGGCTCTGCGAGGTCGATGAGTTGAGTCTTTGTGAGATGTGACGCGAAGGTGTAGCCGGTGATGGAACATTCGTGAAAGGCGATGACCTTGCAGCCTTGTTGGGCCGCCTGCGCGGAGAGACGGTCGATGACGGCGAGGTTGTAGGCCTTGTCTCCAGAGGCATTCTCGAATTGGACAGAGGCAATCTTGAGATCCGACATCTTGGACTGCATCCTGGCTTTGCAGAAACCCTCTTGGAGTAGATATTCAGACAAAATATTGATGAGCGAGGTAAAATAGTTCTATATCCGTTCTTCCCATCCAACGCCCGCCGGGGTCTTCCGCTTGGTGTAACGTTCATCTGGGAACGTTACGTGAAATCTTGCTGCGTATGGGCGACATGAGCAATGCCAAGTTTTGGTTGCATCTTCGCCTTGCCTTGCTAGGGCAGGCATTGCGAAGACTTGGTAATACGGGCTTCCGTTCACCCCGACTCCAGAACAGACATGTCAGCACCTCGACAAGTCCGCTCCCATGGTCAACCAACCCAGTGTCCTAGAGCCCCGTGATTCGCCGCACCAACCCCTTGTTTTTCTCATCTTCCTTGTGAGTCTCCCGATGCCAGATGGAAGCGCAGACCAAAACCACGAACGTAAGGGGAAGAGCCACGGCCCACAGCAATGCAAACAGTGGTGTCGCTCTGACGGTCCAACTTTCGTTCTCGAAACTCGCTTCGAACAGCTGGCTCCCCATGATGGCCGCCACAGCCGTAGTTGGAAGGAAAATGATGGTGATAGCGGCCATGATCTTCATGACGCTTGAGTGTTGGATTAAGACGCTGGAGTCAGAGACCGTGAGGAGATTGAAGGACAGCGCAATCGAGTTGGAGACACGCCGATTCAGACTCTCCAAACGGAGTTTGGTTGACCGAAACAAGGACTGGCGGTAGAGCAACATGTCGCGCAGCTCTTGGAGGGCTTTTTCAGTACCAGGCTGCCCGCCGGATCTTGATGACTCCTGAGTGCGGTGGAGCACGCTCTCCGTGAGAAGCAGAGACGATTCCACTGCCTCTCGCAGATGGGTGATGTGTTTCGCAACGTTGTGGAGCTCTGCGAATGTGATCTTCTTCGCTTCCGAGGCGCGCTCCGGAGAGGTGGATGCCACCAGCAACCGCTTCTACACGTTAGCACCTGAATCAGACGTTTCAAAAGACGATCAACTAACATGCTCCAATGCCCCAAAGACTGTGTTCATGTTCCAGACATTATCGTCCACCTCCTGATAGAGACCATCCAGAACAACATCCAGTAGGATGTATGGCACATCTAGTGCCTGTTTCCAAGCCGTGGTTTCGAGGAACTTCCTCAGCCTCTCTTTGACTTTGCCCCATGCTCCAAAGCAGCAGAGTGTGACGGTTCGCCGGCTAGTGTCGACGGAGAGAAAAAGCCCGAAGCGTCTCCAGCGGTAATCGGCCTGGAAAGCTGAAAGGGTCTTGTCTGGACCGTACGATGGTCCCTGGTACACCACTTTTGGTGCGTTCTCGGCCAGTTCGATATGCTTGCAGAGAAAATGGAACCAAGCGCGGTGCGTTTCTGACTCGGAGTCATCGACAGCACCGAAGCTATGGCTCACTGACTGAAGCCGTTCTCTGATGAAGGATGCAGGAACCCCGATGGTCTTGAAGAGGGTCAGGAAGACAGACTTGGTGCTGTGCTGCGGAAGGTCGAGCGGGGCGAGTCTGCGAGGGGTCAGTCATCGAGAAAGATCGCAGCAGTGCCATGGTATTCCGCAAAATTAGCTTGTCGTTGCAGACTCTGTATGCCCAGGCTGGCTTGTCACCGGCCTTGCACAAAGTCTGAGAGCGCCCCTTGAATGACAACAAAGCCATGGGATCTGAGGCTCGTGCGTCAGAAGCTGTTGAAATGGACAATACACACATGACACGCAAACCGGTGGGCCGATTTGCGAGATAACTCGGCACTCCAATCTTGGGTTTCCACGATCCGGCAGGGTCGCCTTGAACACGTTAGCCAACTCGGGCTGATGCATGAACCAAAAGAACCTACTGGGTGTATTCTGCCATATTTCGAGCTGGAGCTGGGCCGTTGAGTTCATGTTTCTGTCCGCCTGGGCGGCAAACTCCAAAGTCGGCTCCTCGTCCTCGGCCCACGACATTTTGAACCAGATTCTCGCTTTGTCTCAAAGAGAAGAAAAGAGAACCATGCGGCGCGTTCCCTCAGATGTTGACCGATGCCCCCCTTGGCGAAGATAAGAAGCGCAGAGCCTCACCGAAGCCGAAACCTCTTTGATGCTGGCTGGCGGCTGCAACTCATTCCGAAATTGGTGCACGCGCTGGGGCTAAATGCAGTGCGACCCTCCAGTTCCCGGACGGGACGAGGCTCTGGGGAAGGTGGTGTGATGGAACAACCAACTGCCGCTGTGCTCGGACGCCACCCCCTGGGTCGAGACCACCATTTGACCAAGATCGCGCGGATTTTGCCGCCGCCACACCCAAAAAGCATGACAGTCCCCAATATTCTCCTGCAACCTCCAATATGTTTATGCAAGCCAAGGGGTGAAGTGACGCCCTTTCTGTCCCGATCTCAAACTTTTGATGACAGCCTTGTGTCTCTCAACCCACCATCTCGGAAACCCCTGTCTCAATCCCAGCTTGACGAGGGAACCCAGAGATGCAATGCCGCGCGATAAGGAAAACTTTAAAAGACGCGGGCGGGCCGTGGTCCATTGTCCTTCTCGTCAATGTTTGCAGTCTGGTACCAAAGGAAAGAGGTCAGCTGAGAACCATGCCAATCAGAGACTTTGACAACGGCGGTTCGGCCAGAGTGAGTTGCATCTTCATCATAATCCCTTCGCTGCTTGACTGACCAGATTGGTACAGACCGCAGCCCAGGCGCGCGCTGCAGCTGCGCAGAGACACGGCGGAGACTTCAACCCCGAGCCCCCCAGCAGAGTGCAAACCCATCCCAGGCATGGCGGAGACTTCACTCCCGATTTGCCGACCAAGGCCCAGACATTTCCCAAGCATGGTGGTGACTTCACCCCCGAGTCCGTGGACGAAGCGGAGGAGATCTCCACCGCAACGACCATGTCGCTCTCCACGCACGCTTCCTACCAAAGCCAGGACAAGAGCCAAGGCTCAAGATCCACCTCTGCACCATTCCCTTCGACATCCAAAGCTTCCTCCTCACCGCCGAGCTCCTTTCCCTCAAGTTCAACAACCCCAAACGCAACAGGCCCTGGTGGGTTCGCTTCCCCGCCTTCGATGTACGCGTCGACATCCCGATCGCCATCGGTGTCTACGTCCGCCACCGCTGTGAACTCGCCAAGAACCCCAGGCGCCTCGTTCAAGACGCCATCAAATGACCAGGGGCAGTTCGACATCCCCCTGACCCCCCTTGGCTACCAGAAGCCTCCCATCCCCCCCATTCCAAATGGGAATCAGTTTGCGCCGATGCATCTCTCTGCGAGCCGAAGTGTTCGGTCCGTTGCAGAGTCGTCCAGGGTTCGTCGCAATGTCCTGCTCGCTCAAACCCAGACTGACGTCCCGCAAGACAGCTGTCTCCGCAGCTCCCTCCACCGTCCCGTTCGCAGGACAGGTCGCCCCGACCTCGACAACATACAAGGTGATTCCCGAGGACTACACCGTATGCCGAACCCAAAAACCCCCTTTGGTTGTCTCGAATTCATGCTGACCGCCTCGTAGAAAGAAGAGCGCGAAGTCCCAACACATCTCATGGGTGGCCTCAACTGCTGTTGCACCGGTCTCCCCTGCCGCGCAAAGCGTCCACACCACTACATGAAGCCCAGATGGGAATACGTCCCGGCATCCACAGCTGGCGTGGAGACGGTGTACTACCATCGTGACCACGCCCGGCGGGAAACGATTCATCCGCTGACAGATCGGTACCTGCACAGCAGCGATGGCAAGCTGCGCACCCTGATGGTGGCTTGCACCGACGATATTTGGCAGGCAGCCATGGCGAAGAAGAACGAGACCACGTGGAGGAGAACATATGTCCGCAAGATGGCGCCGTACCGCGTTCGCTTGGCGTCCTGGGTCATTGACTACACGAAGGGGCAGAGGAACTGCGGCACGTACTCTGTGGAGTTGCTCCAGTCGCTGTGCTTCATGACGGTGATGATGTTCGTGGTGAGTGCCGCCTGCAAGCCTCGGCTTGTCAACTCATGCTGACCAGTGTGCTGCAGCCATTTTCTGGAATCCGAAGACCAGCCGCCTGGCGCTATGGCGGAGACTTTGCCCCAGTTTTGTTCAAGTACTATGGCAGTGCCAAGGTCTGGAACAATCCGTTGGAACAGAGCAGGGGCCGATCACTTCCCAGCTCCAACCAAGCATACCGTACGCTGAAGCCCCGACATCTTTGCTTTCTTCGGGAGCCGGAACGCGGTGACTGCGTTGGCGTGGACATCAAGACCGTTCAAGAATGGGAGACCGCCGAGGCCAACGCTGGCCGTGCGACGAGCTTGAGGTATCTGTTTGTGGCCTATTCGACCGAGCACTTCAGCCACTCGAACGCCTCCGATCTCAGGGCGCTGCACAAGATTGCCGAGACTGCCGCCCGAGATGCCGGTATTCCTGCGTACTGGGTGGCATGCAGCTGCATGAGAAGCCCTGAAGAACTGGAATCAGATGTGAGTTTCCTCGTGCCATCCTCCCCGCCTCAACGCTAACCTGGCCTTCAGGTATACCGCATATCTGATGTCCTTCGTGGCGCTGAAGCCATGATCATTGCGGTTGGTGATCCCAATGGGAACGTCACGCGCGCCTCCGATATCAGCAAGCTCCTGGTCCAATGGGGCAGACGGATGTGGACGTTCCCCGAGGTTCTCCTGTCCCCCGGCGAGGAGATCACAGTCCATGCCCGTGGAAACGAGGGAAAGAAGCCGTTCACCATTAGCAAGAGCCAGTTCGCGGCGCAGGTTTGGGGCGACGCCCTTGAGGCGCGGCAGCTGACGGAGCATTATCTGGGCACGCTGGTTCTCAGTCGGCTGGAGCTCGCGGTGCTGGGTCTCCGTTGCTTGTATCGTCGCGAAACCACACAGTACCTTGCAGGCGATCAAGCGTATGCCCTGATGGGACTGCTGCGGATGCGACCCGAGGTCGACAAGACTGATACTCCGTTTCAGGCCTTCTCGCGGTTGTCCATCGCAAATGACTCCGACTCGCTCCTGGAGAGATATCTCTGCATGGTGCCACCCAGCGGAGATACGGCAGAATGGCACTACATGGCAGATGCGTATGGCTGTTCGGCCTGGGACGTCGCCCCGTACGTGCAGGTGGCAGGCGTTTGCGACAACGACAGCGTTGTGCTCGACGGCGCATACGGCGCCAGTATTCGCTGGAAGTCGTTCCATCCCGTCGGCTTCACCAGGCTCTTCTCCTGGCGGCGCTTCTTTGCGGCATTCCTGCTGCAATTCAACGGTTGGATCCTCACTATCGGGGGTCTCTCCGTGACCAACCCTTTCACTCTGTTTTTCGGCGTCCTGCTGCTTTTGATCGGCCTCCCAACCTTCTTCTGCATGCCAATGCTCATCCGGCGCCTCATGGGAGGGCAGTTTCGCAGCGTTGAGGCGGCGCTGTTTGGAGTCGAGGGTTACATAAGCCCGGCGACGGCAGAGCGCGCCATCTTCGGATGCGCATATGGGCGGATGGGTTGGTCGACCAACGGTTCGCCGCTCTGTCGGTCGTACATCAACGAGAAGAACGAGCGCGTAGGGGTCGATCCCCTGCGAGATCCTGAGGTGCAGGAAAAGGTCAACCTTGCCAAGGTTGCCATGCCAGGGGACAAGCGCATCTTCACGCTGATCAACACGTACACGATGGAGGTGACGCTCTTCGAAGCCGTGAGGCCGCCGACCTGTCTCTTCTTGTGTGCGGTCGAGGGAGGCATGCAGCGGGCGATTGCCTGCTCGTACGATTTCACCACGCAGACCTTTTACCGCGAGACGGTGGTGCGCATGGATACGACCGTGCTGGACAGGATGGATCGAGTGCCGAGATTCCGCATCGGCATCCGGAAGCCTGAGGTCAGCGTCAGAAGGAAACATTACCTATAGAATGGAAGAAGTCCTGGCGGGGTGCGAGGTTTCTTTGTTATGTGCTGTATAACTATCAGTTTCGCTACCTCTGTAAGAATTCATTTTGTTGCCGTTGATTAAGTCGCCCTGTGAAGGTGAAATTGCCGTTGGAGGGCAGCAAATTTTGTCGCAGCGCATTCCGGGCCTCCAATTGCAAGGAAGGGGCTGCCGACCGACCCCTCGGGGCAGCGCATTCGCGTACCCGATTTCAGCATCGGGTGCGGGGAACTTCACAGCTGCCAGTCAATTCAGTCCACTTTTCCTGGATGCTCATCGTCCGATGCATCCCGGGTGGTATGTATCGGCGGTTCTTCGATGCAAAGAAGTAGCCTGGCTGCTGGGAGGAGCGAGACGAGGGGCTTCTGATTGGGGTTCCGTCGCGCTTTTCATCAATCCCCAACATCGGAGCACTTGGCCGCATCGCCCAAACCCGAAGCGGCAATTCGTATATCGGACCCAGGTGTGTCGATCCTCAAAGGATTCCAGTCATCAGGGGATGACACTGCTTTCTCAGACAATAATCGGTGGCGCCAAGGCCCACGGGGCAGAGCCAAGAAGCTCGCGCCAGCAAAAGGACTGGCCCGCATCTGTCAAAAACTCTGGAAGTCCCTGGCTGCATCAACGTTCCAGGGGAACTTTGGGGCTGGGCCAGACGCGGATCGTCCCGTCTTTGGGGCGGTGCGGCGCATGTTGACCACTGATGTCTTTCAGGTCGCTCCTTGGCCCTTTGACGCGTGCCTGGAACTAGTTCTCCACAAAATTCCTGAAGGAATCGCTTCACCCACGATCTGACAGGCTAGTCTCCTTTTCGACTGTGGGAGAGGGTGCAAGCCACATGCCGCTGAGCGCAAGCAGCTCGCATCTCTCCGCTATCCGCAACCCGGCGAGATGGCGGAACTAGCTCCAGGACCGAGCTGCACAACAACAATCCTTTGGCTAGACGCAGCCGTTGCAACCTGGCGAACGAATACCCGACACGCAGGCAATACCTATTTCGAGGCATCCATCAATAGGGCTGGGGAAGCACCCGCTGCGCCACTCCCTGATCGGGCATGCAGCGTGGGTTCAACGGCGCTCGGTTCCCAACGCGCAGGGTCCTGTCACAGCCCCTTGGACAAACAAGCGCGCTAGGGCTCCAAGAGCCCGGAGCTGAACTTGCCCGCCCGCTTGCCCAATTACCGCGATCCCTGGATTTGATAATGCTGATAATCCTTCAGTCTGGATGATGCCTGGCTGGGACATGGAGAGACACCGATCGCTTATAAGACACAACCCGGGACCCAACCCTTCGTCTGAAAGTGTTGTTTTGCTCACCGCCGTCTGTCTGATCACTTCCACCATCCCAGCACCACCTCCAACATGGCAGACTCCCTTTGTCTCACGCCAGCATGTATGCAGGCAGCCTCCAACTTGGTCTGGCAGCTGGCGCCGAACTGGGACAGGATGGATCCTTGCACCGATTTCGACAAGATGGTGTGCCACCACTTCAAGGACAGCCATGTCGCCAACATGGGGAGGCTGGAACTGATGGGCTACCGCAACCTCCGCATTGTCAGCAACATCCTGGAAGGCAACTATTCCGAGGCCATCGACTATCAAGCCACGCCATGGAAGAGCACCTGGACCAGCAATGCTGTCGACGAAGCCAACTTCAGGATGCTTCAGCGAAGCTACGAGGCGTGCCTGGATACGGAAGCCATAGCTGCGCTCGGTACCAAGCCATTGGTCGACTTGGTGGCCAACTTCAACACCATTTGGCCACTCACCGACAACCTGAAGGCGAAGATGACAGACGCAGACCGCGACGGGTTAAGCAAAGCAAGCGTCTTTCTTCACGAACTTGGCATCAGCGGCTTTATGAAGGCCTTGACCGCGACGAGTATCTACGATGCTGTGAGTATTTTAGCCTTGCAATTCGGTTTTCAGTCTAAGGCTAATCTTTGCAGAAAACCCAATGGGTGGTCCTCACTTCTCCTGAACCCGTCTACAAGAACTTGTCGATGTATTCCGATCCTGCAGCAATGAAGGAATACGCAGAGGACATTGCAAAGGTCTTTCTCACGCCTAATTACCCCAGAGACATATCTGCTCAGGAGGCCGCCAGCCTCGGCGAAGGCATCGCGAAGCTGGAGGTCGACATCGTTAGCGCATTAGGGACGGCGGATGCTTCGGTAAGTCCGCTGCTGGACATAACCCCTATGGAGTGCACCTCTAACTTTCACTAGAGTCTACGGAATGTGACTTTGGAAGAACTTGGAGCTATTGCGACCCCTCTTGGCCTCGACAAGATTTTGAAGGCCCTACTCCCTTCGGATTACCCTGAAAACAAAATTATGGGCTTGGCGCCGGCATCCTATTTCGCAAACCTCACTAGCATTCTCTCCTCGCATCCAAAGGCAGTCATCCAAGGCTACTTCATTCACAAGACGCTCGATTCTTTTGCCGAAGGGCAGCACATCATCACTCGCGGATCGAAGCCCACTCCCATCGAAGACCGTGAGCAGTTTTGCGTGAACCATCTGGACGATTTATTCAGGTTCATCGTCACGCGCTTTTTCTCGTCGGCCACATACCCTGACGCGGCGAGGGAGTTTGCGAGCAAGTTGACGACAGATCTCCGTGAGGAATTCAAGGAACGCATCGGCACCCTCGACTGGATGTCCTCCGAGGCCAAGGAGCGCGCCAGAAAGAAGGTCGACAACATGGTGCAGAACATTGGCTATCCCACCGCCAACCCGGACGTACGCAGCCCCGAGTCACTGGCAGCCTACTACAAAACCGTCAACGTCACGGATAATTTCTTTGCCAACGTTGTTTCCGCCCGGAGGTTCACCGCCCGCGCGCCGTTCGCTGATGTGCTCAACCCACCGAATCGCGGCGACTTTGGAAGAAACTTGGTGATGCCCAACGCCAACTACCAGGCGGCCAAAAATAGCATCAACATCTTCGTCGGCGTCTCTCAGCTGCCCGTCTTCAGTGAACTGCTACCGGGCTACGCCTCATATGGCAGCCTCGGCTCAATCATCGGCCATGAAATTCTGCACGGCTTCGACAATACCGGTAGTCAGTATAACGAGGACGCCGAACCAGTTCAGTGGTGGGACAACACGACCATCGCAGCCTACGAGGAGCGTTTGCAGTGCTTCGTCGACCAATACTCAAACTACACATACCCTATCCCTGGAGGCACCAAGAACACGGATGGCCAGCTCACACTGGGCGAGAACCTCTCTGATGCTGGCGGTCTCCGCGTCGCCTACTCCGCATGGAAGAAGACACAGACGGGCGGAAAGAAAGACTTGAACCTTCCGGGCCTTGAGAAGTTCAGCCACGACCAGCTCTTCTTTCTCTTTTATGCCAACACATGGTGTAACAGCTTCACAACTGAGTTCAACCTGAAGACCTTCCCCACAGACGAACACGCTCATCACAGTCACCGCATCGTTGGCGGGACTGCGAATTCGCGTGCTTTTCGGGAGGCTTTCCAGTGCAAGGTCAAGGAGCCGCAGTGTGAGCTGTTCTAGGGGTGTTGCATTTTGGGTTGAGTTTTGTGTTCGGTTAGATCATGTGGGTGGTTTTGTTCTCTGTCGACGAGGCATCACAAGCGGGAGTTTGGGTGGGTCTTTGTTCATTATAATACTATTGTTCATAGAGCTTTGTACAAATGTCTAGATACCATTGCATGGAATTTTTCCAATTCAACTGGCTGCTTCCAAATTTGCGTATCTTGTCTGATCACGCCCCCAGAATGTGTTGAAGAGGGGGTTCTGCTCGAAAGTTAACACCCGATAGGGGGTGGCCCGTGCCCCAAGATGCCTCAGTCTCAGGTGCAAGGGTTGGAACACACACTCTGTAAAAATGTCTACAAATTTCCATGCAGGAAATGTCCGTACCGTATTAATCCACAAAATTGGCTTTTACTCAGAGACCGGGCATACCTTGATGGGTTTATCAGAGGCATTACACAACGCCGTCGGGTGGCCTATGTTAGCCGCGCAGAGGCCTATTTTGGTAACGTAAAGACCTTACCGGATATAGCCTATGGCCTATTTCTCGTGTAAGAAGTGCTTGACGGCTTTGCGTAAGGCCTTTGACACGCCCAGTGATGCGTGCGGTCTCCGAGTAAAAATAATACGGTACTGTTGGAAGCACCCGGGACTCATCCGGCACTTTCATCTTCAGCGCAAGTCCAACTCGGCAACTCCCTTGCGTTTCAGAACCAGATGGCGTCATTGCTCTCGGCCAATGAGACGGAAGCTGATGCAGATGCAAGGGAGCCTAAGCGACTGGTCGCTGACTCTGCTCTCTGCAAGAAAGTGTCCGGTCTTCGGCCTGATATCTTTCGGGCAAACTGCCGGGGTATATTCCTGATTAATTACTCTTCGTTTACCTCCAATCGGCCGACCTTTCGCCGTGCCGTTTGCTGAGCGTCACTTGCCCCTTTTCTGTTTGCTGTGTTTGCGCGTTTGTTGCTGCGTTTGCAAAAACCTCACCCCGATTCATGTCACAATCGCATCGCAAACAGAATTTGGCAAGGAAATTGTCGCCGCAGCGGATCCCCACCGACCCAGCCACTGGAATGTGGAGGAAATCCCGAGGATGCTCCGCTCGAACGGAGAAGGCCGCATCGAGCCAAGAATTGCAATCATTTTGCGGTGCGGAGCTCCTGGCCATCAAGGTTCTCAATCCGGCCCAACTGCTGTTCGTCCGATACCACTGACGATTTTCCCGTCACCCCACGCCCGCGTTTGTTCAACGCTGCCAGTTAGGTTTTAAAGTTACCAGCCAAATGGATCTATTACCAGTCAAATGGGCCCATCAAGTGCATGGCAGTCGTCTAGCGGTTTCTTTTTTTGAATTCATCGTTGTATGTAGTCCAGAACCTGGTATCTGGGCGCCTTGGTTGAGCGCTTTCGGGATTCAGCTCACCGCTTGGCTGCACTATTGTCTGCGGTGTAACGAGGAACACGACTGGAGTGGATGACAGTTTGCTCTTTTCTTCTTTCCACAAGTGTTGGGTATCAAATAAATATTACTATTACTATTATCACATCGCGACGTTGTAGAAAACAGCCAGTCCCATAGCGCCGGCCATGACGGCCTCCTGCAGTCCCATCCGGCCAGCAGCAGCAGTAGCTGGGGTGGTGGTCGCTGCCGCGGTTGCGGCGGTCGTCGCGGTGCCCGTCTCGTCCGCCTTCTTTCCGTCGCAGTGCCAGTGGTCGCCGTGGGGGGTGCAGCCAGTAGACTCGGTTGGGCTGGGTTTCAGGGACCCGCTGGTGCTGTGATGATGGTCGTCGTCGCTGTGGACGCTGCTGTGCTCATGCTCGTGCTCGTCGTCGTGATCATGGCTATGTGAGACGGCCGGGGCAGTAACGGTGGCCGTGCCAGAGGTTGTTGGGCCAGTGGTGATAGTGGCGAGAGTTGATCGCGGCCCATCGCAGTGCCTGACGTTGACACGGGTCAGTTTCCTCGTAGTTTGTGGGCCAGAAGATATAACTCACCAGTGGTCGCCATGTGGCTCGCAACCAACAGATTCAGTGGGCGAGGGCGCCAAGTTCTGCGCGAGGACAAAAGGGGAGAGCGCAAGAATGAGTGAGAACTTCATCTTGAATCGATCTTGCTGGAGCTGTTGGATTTTGACGTCTTTAAAGCTCTGTTCCACGCGATGATGATGGGTTGCACAATAGGGCTGAGACGACCCGAGACATTGACCTCCATCTTTATACCTAGGTCAGACTCCAGTTCTGACACTGTGTTTTCGGTAAAAAAAACTCCACTGGCCATGATGGTTCTCGCGTGGACCAACGGATGGCCAAGAGCCAAGCCCAAATATAGCCTGCTTTGTTCCACTCGATTGCGACGCATGTCTTTGAGCAATGTCGGTTGCTGCGTGCGAGCGCTTTTGGACGCACAGTAGGATGGATGCAGGGTGTTACTTGCTCACAACCCGCGTGCGTGGTCCACGGATCGCATTAGAACCTGGAAGTCGAGTCCAGGGAAGGCTGCGTCAAAACCGGGCACTGATGCGGTGGAGGTTTTTCGGTCCAGCTCTTGGCGGCCGTCAGGGTTCTTCGGTGGGGCAGCCGTCAAGGTGCCCTTCAACAGGCTAGCCAATCGCAGCGCGCGGGTTTTATCTCACGGCTGCTTTCTTTCCGCGGGATGCGCAGCCATCGAGAGCAGCCATCAAGGTCCACGGGTGTCCGCCCCGCGACGGATCCCAGCATCCCCCCTGCTCCGGATTTCGTCACTCCCCTGAGTTTTCGTCGTCGCGATTTCTTCCCATTTTCTCGTTCGTCCCAACACCACATTGACAGCTCATCCCAAGACCGTGGTCGTGGTTGACGCGAATTCCTGCGTGTAATATATTTACGGGACGCTCCCGCACTTTGCGCCAAACCGGCTGTCCTGAAAGATCGAGTCTGGGCCAATTCCGACGAACAGTACCTTATCCCACCACACGCGTCATTTGTGGCGCCAGCCCGAATACACGGAGCCATCCGCTGAGGCACATTGCTTTACCTTCTCGTCATTGTCGCCCCCTTTGCTTCGCTTTGCGACCGTTTCCCCTTCGATAGTTTTCCAACTTTGAGGTCCACTCAGACGAGAACGAACCCCCATGTCTTGGTTTGGGAGGTCAGGCCTCCGTGGGCTGCTGGTGGCTCCGCTCCTGGGCGCCGCCACAGCACAAACTGTTACCACGCCCCCAACAGCAGCGGTGACAGCTGTCTCGAGCTGTCACCTCCACGGAACGGCTCAGTAGGTCACATTGCGTAGTTTCTTGGCCTAAGCGTCTCACTGACCTTGTCTCATCAGGTACTGTGAAGCTGGAACGGTTGAGTACCTCATCTCAGGTGCTGCCACCACAGCTTCATCCTACACCGACTGCCATCTTCATGACGGCCAAACGTATGTTGACCAAGCCCTGAGTAATGTTCTATGCTGACCTTCTCTAGATTATGTTTGGCACCTACGGGCGAGGTACAGATTATCCTCGCCGCCGAGACAGGTCACTCCATCACCCGGACACCCGCTCCGGCACCTTCACCCACCGGGCGCGTCACGGCCGTGTCCGAATGTCACCTCCACGGGTCAGAAGTGTATGCATTGTCCCGCTGTCTCACACTTTGCTCCGATTCGCTGACACTTCGCACCCAGGTACTGCATGGCTGGTACGACAGAGTACGTGGTACACACTCCAGCGACCGGGACAGTGGATGTCCCTCCTGCCTTTACCGGATGCCATGCCCACGACGCCGAGACGTAAGGTTCCACGAGCCGTGCAGCACCCTGTAGCCATGCTAATCCTCCTTAGTTTCTGCGTTGCGCCCAACGGAGACGACGTAAAGATCTCATTAGCGGCGGAAGAAGACGATCATGGTGACGACCATGAAGAAGAGACCAGTGGACTGAACTGCCACTTTCATGCTGGTGTAGAGTAAGTTTGATCGATGAGTTTTGCATGGCGTGATGCTGACGAAGCCCAGGCACTGCACTGGTGGGAATGGTGAGAGGGTCAGAACATGCGAGAAAGTGGACCGAGACTACAACATCGGTCTGAGGGTTGGCTTGTTGTTTGTCATCCTGGTTACGAGCTCGATCGGCGTCTTCACACCCATCTTTGCCTGGAAATTTGTCTCGCCCAACAGCCTCGTATTCACCATTCTGCGGCAATTCGGCACTGGCATCATCATCTCGACCGCCTTCATCCATGTCAGTCCATCCCCACGAGATGAGCACCCGGTTGCTAACCCTGCAGCAGCTCTTCACCCACGCAACCCTAATGTTTGCGAATGAATGTCTCGGGGAGCTCGCCTACGAGGGAACGGCTGCTGCCATCCTCATGGCCGGTCTGTTTCTGTCTTTCCTCGTCGAGTACCTCGGAATCCGTCTCGTCCAGTGGCATGGCGCCAAGAGCGCTGCCGCGGGCCTTGAGTCGGCTGGCGGTGCCTCAAAAGCCTCACACGCAAGCCCCGAAATGGTCAACATCGCTGTTCTCGAGGCTGGCGTGATTTTCCACTCGCTCTGTGAGTTCTCCCGTCCCCTACCAACTCTGCCAGACGACTAACACCCTCCCAGTGATTGGCCTCACCCTTGTTGTTGCCGGCGACAGCACATTCATCACTCTCTTTGTTGTCATTCTATTCCACCAGATGTTCGAAGGCATTGCCCTCGGCACCCGTATTGCGGCTCTTGGTCAGCCTCGATCCGCTGACTCTGCGGCCCATCCCCACGGCCACGGACTTGGTCACCATGGTCACTTCCACGAACCGAAGCAGTCGATGCCGACCACACTCGCCGAGGAGCTCGGAGCCGCATCCGACCATCAACGCACCCACGCCCATCCTCACGACCACGCCCATGCCGCACACCCCAGAAAGTCCTCGGGCGCTGAGGAATCCGACACCACCTCACAGCCATCTGAAGCCTGCGTCAAGGGCCACAGCGTCTCGATGCGGAGGAAGTTGCTACTTGCTGCTGCCTTTGCCCTCGTTACACCCCTTGGGATGGGCATCGGTATCGGTGTGTTGAAGAATTTTAATGGAAACGATCCATCCACCATCGTCGCTATTGGCACGCTCGATGCGCTGTCAGCGGGCATCTTGGTGTGGGTTGGCGTGGTGGAGATGTGGGCGCATGATTGGATGCTGGGTGGTGAGATGACAACTGCCGGACCGCTGCGGACAGTATTAGGCATGACGGGTCTTGTTGGAGGGCTTGTCTTGATGAGTTTGCTGGGCAAATGGGCATGATTTTTTGGTCTTTGGATTGAATATTTATGATTTGGTATGGCCTGAGAAGGACTCGGGCAGGGCTGTGTTACGGCTGGGTTACGGCTGGGTTGAAGCGTGTCGCATTTGGATACCTGACTGGCGTTGGGGCGTTCTCTAGACCAGAGATTTTGAGAAGTCGATGGCTGTATAAAGAGACCAATCACAGCAGATTGGAAGAAGAGATCGGGAGTTTTACTGTCTTTGCATAGTTCAACGTTGTTGTGCTTGGCGAATCTTGCCCCCACCGACCTAGGCATGGAGGCGCTCCCAAGCTGTCTGATCCTGAGCACCATGCCTGAGCCTTACTTCAGGAAACAGAGCTACAAGACTTTCAGAAGATGGATTGAGTAGATATAGGACGGTCCCGTCAGTTCAACCGTAAAGACTCGGATACCCCCAGAACGACTCGACTGACATGGCGGATGGATCCGAGGCATGCCTGGCTCATCGAAAGCTGTCAGCACTGGCAGCGCCAAGACGCGGACCACCTTACGACGATACAGGAGTTCAGAGTCCTGTAGGAAATTTCGCAGAATCAATGTCTGTCTGACTGGCACAAGGCTACACAGGAACTCGCATTTATGACCCTCTTCAAGACGGCATGCGGAAAGCTCGGGATTAGCGCATTCCCGGTACAGGCGGGCGACCTCATCGTCCACTTCTCTAGCAGTAACAAACCGATGTGCCTGCGCTCAAATGCTGACAATGACGATTACAGATCGTCGCCCCTGTATATGTTCATGAAATGATCGAGGGGGATAGCACGTGGAGCGAGGATTGTGAGGGATACGGAGGGCTTGTCATTATCGAGATTTGAGTTCATCGGGAACTGTACCCGTCTTATCGAGTCCTCGCTGGACGATAAAAGAACTGAATACGTTGGGCGCCAACTTTTTCAGAGTAGACAACTGGGAACAAGCGTGCCCAATATCCTCGGGCATCACAAAGACGGCAAGCCGCTGCTTATAAATTGCTCTCGCCCCCATCACCAACAACCTCTCCAACCCTTTGCCGTCTTACAAGTTGCTAGCTGCACTCTCCTCCCGTTCCTTACACGTGTTCCACCATTTCTTGCGTCGCCGACTCATGGAGGGGCATCAATATTGCTGCCCGCACGATAAAGTCAGCAATTCGCACAACTCATTGGTGGTCGGGCATGTCAACCCAACCAAAACTTTCAATCTGTCCCTCTTTTCCGCCCAAAGACAAGCCCAGGCAGCCCATTTCGACCTGAGGCTCAAAGAGGGGTAGCATCGAGCTCCATAAATGAATCTCTAGGAATTGGCAATTGACAACTGGTCGGGCGCAAGTAGGGCGGGCGCAACCGGTGTGTGGCCCGCTGGGTGACCCAGCTGTGAGGCTATCCCCAAGAGCGGAATAGCGTCAGCGTTGTCGCCCTGATTACTGGCTGAGTGAGGGCCACGAAGTGGGCTTCGACATGCACGAAGACGTGGGAGACTGGGCCAGTGGAACAACTGTAGCGATGCCATTGGTCGGGGGACCAGAAATTCGCCCGTGAATCACAGCCCAGCGATGCAGAGAGCCAGAGTTAAGAGGCTTCAACTCGAAGAGTCTCCTCTTTTGTCGACGATCTGCATCAAAGGCAACTCGCACGTTCAACCTCTGCGACTTTGACAGTGTGGACTTTGCCAATTGCCAAGCCACGTCAACACCAAGAGCGGGTCATCACAACTCACTTGCACAACACACCATCGGTCGGACACATTTCACCAAGGGCGGGATCCCGATCCGAAATCGTCTCACCCCATCACCACCTCACCTCACCTCACCTCACCACCATCATGCCCACCCTCGCAGCCGTCGACGTCTCCGTCACCGACGACCGAATCAGTCTAGTCTTTTCGCACCGCGCAATAGCCCAAGCCTACGCCAAACACCTCGAATCCGAAGACCGCCGCTCCACCTCCCTCCCCAACTACCGGCGCGCCCCGCGCTTCAACCCCGCCACCAAGGAAGTCTCCCTCGCCCTGCCCAGCTTCATCACCTGGTTCATCACCTGCCGCCTTCCCGACGACGAAGACAGCATCACCTTCACCTTTGACGACGCCGACGAGCAGTTCGCCTCGCGCTGGGCAGACAGCATGCTCCTCTTTGAGCGCGTCTCGGCCCCCGCGTACGACGAAAACGTCAAGCAGCTGCACGTGCGCAGGCTCTGGAACGCCTCGCAGCTGCAGAAGCGGCTAGACGACATGAGGAGGCCGGCGTCGTCACATTCCGGGTCGCCCATGGGTCGGCGGGGGCCAACGCCGGGACCGCAGGGTCCGCGACAGCAGCAGCAGGCACCTGGTCACGGTGGGGGAGGCGCGGGGAGGCCAAACGTAAATGGAAGAGACCATGGTGGGCCGAATGGGAGGGCGGGGTGGTGGTCGTGATGAGAGAGGCCTTGCGGCGTCGGTCTGGTCATTGTGATGTTGTCGCAGGGGCCGGGTCGGGAGGAGTTTGGCCGGGTCGGCGGGATTAGGGATGGGATGGTGAGGAGTTTTGGGTGGGGTTGTTTGCTTTGTTTGGTGGTGATTACCCCAGCGGGCTAAAAATGGCGGCCAGCGCCGCGTGGAGGAAAGTTATGTCGCGCTAGATCCGTCAGCCGGACATTTTGGCAGTTTGCATACCTGGCATGGCCGGGTCGTTGCGGCATGTTTTTGTTTTTTTGATGGCGGTGCGCTTGTTGGCCCTGTCGCACTCAGGGTCGCCATGCTGGGCCTGGGGGAGGCGGGGCGGCGTGTTGTGGTAGGAGTCAACAGGAAAGACCGCATTGTGTCGCGGGGGCGAAAGGAACCAATCCGTAATTATGCCACCTAGGTAGAATGGTGGAGTCTGGAACGAGCGTTGGGACTTTTTTATTTGTGAGCAACTTGCGAAGCATTTTGGCAAGAACGAGTTGTCAGCTCGCGACATCCCCGGACGACAGCTTGGCTGGCTGGGTTAGGGTCTTTTCCCTTGTTCAGCTGCGAGCCTGCGTCACTGACCGACACCGAAAACACAGACCGGGATGGGCCGACATGCGCAGTATTATTTTATTATGGGGTCCATTCTCTCGGGTCGGATACCAACGGCAGCCAAACGGCCGAGTCCCATCGCATTCCAACATGGTGCTGGGCGAGGAGCTGGCAGTGGTGGGAACGCCGACCCGCTGGGATAAGCCCGACTGCGCCTCGGCAGACCAAGTGCTAAGAATACTGCAGGAGCGTTTGTGTGGTTGGTCAGGCCGTTCGCCAGCCACACCCGCAGGCGTTGGGGTCTTGACGTTGATTGGCCCACAACCCAGAATAGCGGGGAGGGCTCCCGTTTTGGGCCAAACAAACACCTGACTGCATTCCCTCACCACGTTGTGAACAAGGGCGAGGGCTTGAGCCACCGCTGAGCACAGCGGCGCGACCGCAAAGCCAGCGGCGTGGTCATGTAAGAAGCGTGAGCTGAGCAGCCCGCAATCGCGTCTCAGACGATATGAAATCGCCGGCATTCCCTAGCTCAGGCTCTGACTCTCACTGATTGATCGTTTTTAAATTTTGAACCATCGACCACGAGACCTATTCCCATGTTACCTACAGCTCCACAAACCCAACGACCTACCATTCCAGACAACGTCGAGGAAATAAATTAATACCACCTCGCCACCTGCCCCAGAATCCCGGGTGCAGGTTTAGGATCGGTGGCCCGGTGTAACAAGAAAATATGGCGAGACACAGTTTCTTTCAGTCGGCACCCAAGCAGCCAGCAGTCCCTCCACACCAGTCCGCGACGTCATACCAACCATACCAACCTCAATCATCACAACAAACCTACCAGTCGCATCAGACATACCAGGCCTACGAAGCCCAAATACATCATCCCTATCAACTCTACCAAGCGTACCAGCCCTTCCCGCCTCCATCCCGGCCTGCACATCCCGCACCTGGACACCCAAAGTCGCAGGCCATCCAAAGCCACGGCGCCGTACAGCAAATACAATACATCCCATACTTTTACCAAGTATCGCCTCTCTCTCCTTCACCGAGACAGTCCCTGCCGGCGGGAGCTACTCTCACACCCCCACCATCCTCTCAACCAAAGCAAAATGCCCCGGCTCCGAAACGACCGGCCCCACCCCGCCTGTCCCCACTAATAATCCCGGTCCGCAAATCCCCACCTCCGGTCCACATCCGACCCGAGCCACCCCGCGCCGTCGCACCCGTCCGGGCCCCGGCACCACCAATCCACGCTCCCGTCCCGCAAAAACCGCCCGTCCCCGCGAAAATCCCGCTCAACACCACAGCTGATGAAGACATCGACTTCTTCCAATTCCAATACCCCTGCATGCTCCCGCCCTCGACCATCCCTCAAACTGAGACCATCTCCGTCGTTCCAAGATCTCCACCTGCGGAGTCCTCCCCGCGGTATTCCCTCCCCGTTCTGCCCTCGCATAATTCTGGAAGCGCAAGTAGCAGCTTGAGGAGGTCGAAGCCTTACTTGCAAAGCCGCAGGCAAAGGCTGAGCACGCGTGATGCGAAGAGGAGGGCAGTCTCAGACGGGGACAAGACGCCCACCGCGCAGCCAGAGGAGGAGGAGTGGGCGGACGTGATGCATGTGGATAGCGCGTACGACGGGGACTCTACGCCTGTGGCGGCACGCCCGGAGACGCCGCTGGAGTATCAAGTTGAGCAGGCGGCGGCGCTGCATGCGCTGCTGGGGCTGGTATTAGAGGGGAAGGCGGATGTGGCGGGCGAGGATCACGAGAGGGCGGTGGCGATCTTGGAAGAGGAGGTTGAGTTGGCAGCGAGGGGGTTCAGGAAGTTTAGCGCTGATGAGTACGTGAAGGAGTTGAGGGAGATGATGGGCGCGTTTGACTCGCCATGCGAGTAGGGCATTTAATGGTGTTTGTGGCATTCGAGTTTCCTTTGTCTTGGGGTTTGGATGCATGGATGGGGGATACTGTCGCTAAATTTGATACCCAGGTGTTGTCTGCGGCGGTGGACGTTGAGGTGTAATTGATATAAGATTGATCAAATACCTGATCTTGCTCTCACTGCCATCCTCGTTCAATCAAATCAAGTTCCCGAGGTTCCTCCCGGGCCAACATCGTTGACCTGAGAAACGACTTCGGTGTATCACATACTTGTCACCTCAGAATCAAAGCTTGGTGACCAGTGGCCCCAGATCCAGGTACCTACTCGGCACATCCGCCTTAACAATACTTATCCTTTTCACATTGTGTCTGCGGGTAGTCTCTTTTCTGTTACATTTCGGCAGAGCCGGACTTCACAATGCCCGATTATACCAGAGAGACCCGTTGCCAAAGGACAAAGCATAGTAGACCTCCTTGACTGTGATTCTGATGCTTTTCATTTGCCCCGGTCGTCGTGCTGGAGCCAGAAGTGGAATTGTCATCACACCAGGCCGTGTTATGGTCTCGCTTATGATGAACCGCCGCAGTGCTGCACCCGATGCTTCACTCAATAATAACCCGACAAAAGGCCACCAGGAGTCGCGCATTCGCGATCCCAAGTGATTATGTGCTGTCATAGAAAATGCAAAAAGGAAGCCCCATGATGATCAGGGGATTGTTTGACGAGAGTGGGATTCGAACCCACGCCCTTTCGGACTACGGAATCATGAAACATGATGTTATTAAGGATGTCCTTAACGTAGCGCCTTAGACCGCTCGGCCATCTCGCCTGAAATTGATTGAAAGAAGACTCCGTGGGAGGCGCATTTGACGGGTGGACCACCAGGGCTTCAGGGGTCAAGGTTTGGTGGGCAAAATATGCATTGCTGGACCCCCGGGCCGTCTGCGAACCTAGACCCGCTCGACATGATCCAACGCTGGCTGCAGTCGTGTTGACACTTTCAAAATCGGAACGTGGGGCGGATACTGACTCGTCTATTCACAGAGGGCCCGGGAATGAACAACGGCCCGCCAGCTTTTTGCCCTCCTGACCGACCATCTACATTCCCATCCTGTAGCTGACAGCTCCTCAATCCCGCCAATCGCCGCGCCATCAATGATCATTCCTTTCCGACCAAGGCCTGACTGCCTCCAGCAGCTCCTCGTGCGCCTTTGCATGTTCCCCGCTCCGTCTCATTAACTCCTCCCACAGATCCTCCCCAATCTTCTTCACAAAAAGCAGGAAGCCAGCCCACCAGAAATCCGCATAGCTCACCTCCTTCCCCAGGAAGAACGGACCTTCCCCATTCTCCCTCAGCATGCCCGCTACCTCCTTGAGAAGCGGTTCAACCAGACCCCAAGCGACATCCCCTCCTCGCTCCTTCGCCAGTTGATCAAGTGGCATGCCGACATCTCTGCTGCGAGTCTCGTGCCAATATGGCACGCTCGCTTCGTTAAGCAGGCGCGCGGGAATCAGGGGCTTGTAAACACCTTCGAGATGAGTCATGAGCGCCTGGTAATTCTTCTCCAACCAGGTGTAGTATTTTGACGCCATTTGGATTGGTGGGTTGGGGTAGCGCTCGTTAATGGCTTCAGCGATGCGTCGGCTGTCCATCACGTAGGTGCCATCGGGGAAACGGACGGTAGGGACAGTGTAGATGGGCTCTTTCCACGGTGGGGTGATGCTGAAGGAGTCAGAAGTGGGGGATTTCGAGCGCCGAGGCGAGACTTACTAGCCCTCGAGGCGAGGCTTGATCTCAGGATATTCAACCTGGAACAAGTCAGCACGGGGCCTTGAGGCCTCGCGAAAAAGGGGTACTCACCCATTCTGTCTTGAAGTCAAGGCCCTTGTAGGCGAGAAGAAGGCGAGCTATTTGCGTCAGTTGCAAAGTCCAGCCGATGACGATTCTGCTTACTCTTCCATGGGTTGAGAGACCACGTAGTCCTCGGCGCCCGGGTCGGAATGTCGAACAAGAGGATCTCGTTTGAAGCCATGTTGAGCTGTTGGGTTGATGACGCCGGGCGCCCTCACAGCGATCGCGGGGTCCCGCCGTACTTTTTAGTTGCTACAATGTCTCGTAACGGGAGTGGAGCATCTTGCGCCCTGCCAAGTTCAACCGCACTTGGGTAGCATCGCAAAGGCGCACCTTGGTACTTAGATGCGAGCTAACTCGGACCTGGCCGACGGCCCCGTCCTGCCAGAGCAAAGAGGGAGCCAAATCAGGAAGCTCCATATCTATACACTACGTGTGGGGTGTTACGCCAACTGCAGAACAACGGCGCGAGGGTGACGCTGACCTCAAACCTCGAGAGACTGGCCTCTCGGCGAGTCTCGAGGTCAAGCTCGAGCGGGGTGGAGCGGGGTGGGGCGGTGGCCAGCAGCTGTGTGTACAAGAGCGAGCACATCCACGGAAACATTAATCAGGCGAGTGCAAATATATTGCAAGGGAAGATTGGCAGAATCCGTCTACATCAGACAGCAGAGATGCATTCGAGCCGCTCTTCTTCCAATGCCCTCTGGGAGGAGCATCTCGAGGCGTTAGTCCAATCAACGGGCGCGATTGTGGATCCACACTCCACATTGTCGGCCAACAGTTGCCAAGCCCCTCGTTCAGGACCCACAGCTCGGTCCGGGAGCTATCCATGCAGTTCAATCTCTCTTCGTCAGCGCACCGTCGACGCTGAAAGTCTTGCCATTGTCAACTCCTTGGAGCCTCGCATCATGGATGAACCACTTGAGGAGAGACGCCGTTCCATTAATTTCCTAGCATCCCCAGTTGACGTGGCTCGGTGTCCGCAATCCTGTGTCCGGTGGTAGAACCTGAGCTAACAAGCTTGCGGAACAGACCGCGACAGGCGAGCGAAACGGAACGTCGACAATCCACCACGAGACGCTGACCCGACCGCGAGCGACGGCACAATCTGCAACTATAACACATAAATTCATTGCCGCAAGCGTAGTATGAGCTACCTGGGCCACAGCTGACGCCGTCGTTCGCGGGGGGCGATAAGGCGAAAACTGACCGGGAGTGATGGCCAGTCCTCGTTCGCACAAGTGACAGTCAAGAGCAATAACAGGGCCAGAATCGAGCACGATCGGAGACTCAGATATTCGCTTCAGCCGCAGCTCCGCGCTTCCGCAGGCGATGACAACATCCCGATACTCGCGACCCTCGTGCCTCCCCCGACGACGAACCTCGAATACCCGCAAAGCAGCCGCCGTATCCCCGACGAGACGACCCAGAAAGGCACCTAGGCCAGTGGCACATCCAAGCTTCTTATACGATGGGGCTTCACAGAGTTGGAGTTCGTCTCATGGATACTATTGGGGGCCACTAGTCAAGTTGAGCCATCGCCGAAGCTGACACGCTGGTTCTTTACAGCCCACAATGGAGCTCTGCCTTTTGTCTATTTACATCGCATCGTGTCCCGAGTGTGGGCCATGGTATCCTGTTGTTCCCTCGCGGTCGGACCAACGCAGGTGCTACCGACCTGCCTTACAACCTGTTGCGTCCGAAAGTATTCGGGCCAGCGGGCTTGTTGTCCAACACCTCCTCGATCTCCTTCAAAATCTCGGGTGTCAACTTGTCGATGAGGGCAAGCGCCTTCAGGTTGTCGTGAATCTGCTCAATCTTGGTGGCGCCCAAGATAACAGTGCTCACGTTGGGGTTGCTAGCTGCCCAGGCAAGCGAGAGGTGGGTAACGCTGGCACCCAAGCGCTCCGCAATGGCCGTGAGCTTACGCACCTTCTCAATCTTGGCTTGTCCCTCTGGCGACTTGAGCTGCTTGACTGTGTTCTCGAAGAAAGCCGGGTTGGTAGCGAATCGCGAATCCTCGGGAATGCCATCGTTGTACTTCCCGGTCAACAAGCCGCTGGCTAGCGGGGACCAGATGGTAGTGCCATATCCGTACTTCTTGAAAAGCGGACCATACTCGACCTCGAAGCGCTCGCGGTGGAAGGCGTTGTACTGCGGTTGCTCGACGACAGGGGCGATGAGGTTGTGCTTCTCGGCAAGTTGGATGGCCTCGGTAATCTGAGCAGCGCTCCACTCACTCGTACCCCAGTAGTAGGCCAGGTTCAGGTTGCGAATGACCTGAGTGAAGCCCTCGACGATCTCGAGCATGGGAGTAGCAGGGTCGGGGCGGTGCGCAAACACGATGTCGACATATGGTTGCTCCAGCCGCTTCAAGGACGACTTCAGGCCCTCAACGATGTGCTTACGACTCAAGCCGCGAGTGTTGGGCTCCTTGCGCCCTGTGTTGCTGTCAGCTCTCCGCTTGCTCATCTACGGGGTCAAGAAATCGTACCTGTGCCGAAAAACACCTTGGTGGTGAGAACGTACTCGTCGCGAGGCCAGCCGAGCTCCTTCAGTGCAGCGCCCATCTCGACCTCGGAAGCGCCATTAGCGTATGTCTCGGCGGTGTCGAAAGTCTGGATGCCATAGTCCCAGGCCGTCTGCAAAATCTCCTTGACGATGGATCCTTTTTGTGTTCCGCCGTACGTGAGCCAGCCGCCGAGAGAGAAGACCGAAACCTGAAGACCAGTGTTGCCCAGGTACCGGAACTTCATGTCCTTGGGGTCATAGGCGCTCGCCACTACTGGATTGCTCGACATGGTGGAAGGTTCTGCTGTCGGGGTGCTTGCTCAAAAAGTCGAAGATACCAACTGAGGGGTCAATGGAGGGGTCCGGCGAGAGGAAAGGTCGATGGAGCAAACGCATGCAGCGGGTTTGAGAAAATTGGCATGGGTTATCAAGGTCGTCGGAACCGCTTGGGGTGCCGGATGTGCTTGCCCGCGGCAATTGTGGGGGGGCAAGCGGATCGCAACATTTCATCGTCGTGACGACATCACTTCCAGGGGCAATGGTTCGCCGTCATCGGCGTTAATCGAGTTAGTAGCTCTTAGGGAGCGGCGGGGGCGGGGAATGCACGCGCCATTATCTCTTGCCTAATTTGCACGGGCGCATGGGTGAAACTGTTCATCAGGCACCACACGGCTTCCCGGGTGCCATTCGAAGGCTACAGTTATCCATCGCAAGGAGCGCAAAAACAGGTCCCGAGCCGACGGTAACCATCCGGTCGGCGTCTTGCCCGCAAACCCCGGCCGAGACCTTTTCGCGACCGCTCGATCAGCACCCCTCAGCAGTCTTTTTTCCCTCACAGTGTGGCTTATTACCTGCTCAAGAAAGAGATCGATAGAAATGTCCTCCTCATTTTGGCGCCGTGACATCATCCAGCTCGATCATCGCGACAGCTTGTTTGACGCAGTGGGCCTCCAGGAGCCGGGACCCACATTCCACACAAGACGGCTCGTTCACAGGCAAACGTCAATTCATTGTTTGTCTAACAGTCCAATCGTTTGGTATATCCACCGCTGTATCCAGTGTTCAAACCCAATGCCAATAACCGATCTAAAAACCCGAACGCCAACCCAATGCAAATGCCGCTAAAAGAACAAGCCACCATGCTATGCACCTCCGGTTCGCCTTCGATCAGGTACCTTCACTATCCTATCGTCTATGATTTGCTGCGATACGCGCTCCACTGAGCGTGCATCCGAGCAGTTTGTCCAGGGGTGAAGTTGCTCCTGCAGGCACTAGACTGATATTAGCATCTGGTCCGGACAACTCAGGGGGGAAGCAACTTACTCAGAAGTATAGGCCATGTAATTGTGGATCGAGTCGAAGCCCTCCTGGCCAGGGCAAGAGTTGCGACCGATGGTGCACTCGAAGTTGGCCTCCGCCTCAGCCGGGGTATCGTCAACGAAGTCGCCCTCGCCCTCGCACCCGCCGTCAAAAGTGTGCATCAGACCGAGCCAGTGGCCGACCTCGTGGACCGTGGTAATGCCGTTGTTATATCCGGCTGCGGCACCGCCGGGCAGAGTTATGTGCTGCATGTTGCACCCGTCGACGAAAAACTCATCGCTGTTGGGCTTCACTTCGCGGGGGTAGTAGCAGAGGCCGTAGATGCCCTCGGCGGAGTCGGTCTGGAAGTACAAGTTCAAGGTCTTGTAGTCGCCCTTTCGGAGCTTCTTCCGCATGGCGAGATCATCGGCCTCGTTGGGGCGGACGGCCCATCGCTTGCTGACGGTCCGGGTTAATCCCTTCAGCTTGAAGGTGAATCTGCTGGGTGCGAACCGCGCGTTGAGCACGGTCAACTGCTCCGCGATTGTTTGGTCCTGCAGGTGTTGTCAGTAAATGGCCGGGTTCAGAGCGCGAAGTCGACTTACCGACACGAAGCCGTCTTCCACCTTGGTCGAGTTCGTCACGATGTGAACATAGGTGTCGATGACGATGGACGAGTTGGTAAAGGCTTGCTTGGCAGCGACTTCGTCTTGTCCGCTTCGAACCATGAGATGCTTGGGGGCATCCCATTGGGCATTTCCACACCAGTTACCCGTTATCGAGGAGCCGGGCTTGGCAGCTCGTGGGGCCTGAGATCGAATGACATGGGCGGATACTGAGCTGACAAGCAGCAGAGTGGTCGACTTGAGGAACAGCATTGTGTTGGTTGTTGACAGACTTGGTAAGAAAAGTGGAGAAAGGGGTTGGGGAGTTGTCGAGGTGAGAGCTTGGCTTAAATCCCAACTGAGTGTGATATCTCAATGTCTTGAATGGATTGTATGCTTTTCTAACATTTGCGGAGGATATGCAGACCGAAGATATATACCCGCGCATCGCTGGAATCTTCAAGGTCGACCATGGCGTTGAGCCTTGCATCCGCCCATCGCCCCTGTCAACAAGATCTTGCAAAGCCCTACGCCAACGCATCGCAGTACAATTTTAGCAGCTGCGCGCAAGCCTCAGTGATCAGCACTAGGTACTTCGCACTGCTCATTCGCTGCCGCTGACAAGCTCCCTGTGGGTGGGAAGCTGGGGTCACTAAGACGTCCGCAGCCAAATTTGCGGTACAGCTGTTAGCAGGGTCGAAATCCTCCGACAGCGCGGCATGCATGGGCGGGAATGGCGCCTTGAACCGCAGGACGAAGCCGCAAGATCCAAGAGGCTCTGTTTTCACTAGCCTCGATCCATGGTCATGGTCTTGGAATCCTCACGCGTATTCAATGCGTTTGACGCCGACGTTGCCTCGGATTTTGATCGGTCTCGGCCTGGAGCGAACTCGTGCAGCTGACGGGAGCCTCAACCGGGGACATGAGGACAGGCTAAGGCCAGTATGCCCGGCCTGGGACATCCACATCATGCGGTGCGGCATTGAACAAAAAGGGCCACGATCAGATTCAGTGGTTGAGAGGACAGCAGATCACATTGATCACCCAGGAGCAAAATGCAGGACGGCCGCTGACCCGGAACCGCATGTCGGGGAAGGATTTGTGGCGTGGGCCGCAGACCCCTGGGACCCGGCTGCGTTCGGTGTTAGGCAGGCGCTGCGCCCCAGTCGCGACCGTCCCACCGTACCCACAGCGCGCTCCTCACCTAGGTCTACCTGTCTGCTTTCTACTTGGATTTCGGCGCCTTCCGGAGATACCACGAGTTGGCCATCTCGACCTACGGTGGCATTCAGAGAAGGATCCAAATCTATTGGCGAGCCACAACAGCTTTTGCACCATTTGAGTTGTTCCTTTACAACATAGGTAGAATTCGGAACGATGCCCGTCCGCATTTTAGCCCAAGGGGCTCTCTTGGCCACGTCACTGCAGGCCATCAGGCGTGAGGTCTCTAAGACGTCTTAGGCCATTTCGACGGCCAGTTGACCGCACGGCGGCCACATGCAGTTGAGGATATCGCATGAATCTGGCTCATGTTGAGATGGGGCAGGTTCCTCCCTGCCTATGAACACCTCTGTCTTGGTTGGAGGCTGACGACCTGCAAGCTGCCTGGCAGGCTGGTAGGCAGGCTGGGCACTGCCATCTAATGCCATGTCCAGCCTTGCCTAAGGATTCCCTTATCCGCTGCCTATCGAGGATTCGGCGGCGAGGCCCCGCTAAAGCTTCTGGGACTAGCAGGAGAGGCAGGCCTCCATTCCCCGAGTCCGAGCCCCGATTCCGAGTTCTTGGCAGGATGATACGGTGTGCTACTCGATCATACACGTATGGATTGTATTTCTTGGTGCATCTTTCCTCAAGAAATGTCCAGTTTCAGTCAAACTGCTCATAATACTAAAAATCCATGCATATGTCTTGGTTCGAATGTCAAGCCCGGCCCGGCAGCCCATCAGAGAGACCTCCAGCTGATACACAACGACGAACTGAATCTCATCACCACTTACCCATCCAGTTTTCAGCTTTAACTGGACGCGTTTACGGACAGGCGGTAGAAAATATAAATGTAACCCGGACATTTACTTTGACGACGCCCTTTTAACCGGAGCCTCGAGTTGTTGAATCTAGTGGCTCTCGTTCAACCGGCTATTCAACAGACCGGGAACACCGAACTTGGATTCAAGACTCGCTAGACAGCTGTGCCACACAAAGCATCCAATCTCACATGAGGAGTCGTCCAAGAAGCTGCTGAGGAGATTGTATCTTTAAAGACTACCCCTTTTCTGCTTGAAGAGGTTGCATCCATATAAGACACAGAAGACCGGTGTTTTCGCACATGAATGGTGTCGTCTTTAAATATCCTGAAGTATTGGACATTGTTTACACATCATTGCGTTGTAGAATACTTTGCACACAAACCTCCATCAACATGAAGCTCCTCCTCCTCTCTGCCCTCCCCCTGTTGGCATCCGCCAACCCCGTCACCCTCAACGACCGCGCCGCCTCCAAAACATGCAGCATCAACAGCCAAGCCGTGGTAAACTGCCGCGCCGGACCTAGCAGGAGCTACTCTATCGTCCGCACCGCGCAGCCGGAGCAACGACTGGGCATTGAGTGCATCACGGATGGGGAGCCCATCGATGCAGAGAAGTGCGTTCATCACCACCCTACCAAGAAGGGGCAAGTGTAACTAACGGAGCTAGGGCCTGGGGGTATGTTCCCAGCTGGGACTGCTGGCTGTCGATTCGCTGGACGGATCTGGGCTGTAAGAGTGAGTTGTGCCGCGACGACCCTTTCTTTCCTTTTCCATTCTGAAAAAGGGGCTGACTTGCCGAATTCAGGGGCCTTGCCGACGTGCACATGACGAAATTGGAGCTTGAGGTGATATGGAGGGATGCACTGTGGCTGGCTGTCGGGGGTTCAGGGGCTTGTCGACATGTTGTGGAACCTGCAGTGGTCAAGTGAAGCTTTCTAAGCATTGAATTGGATATCTGCTTGTACATGTCAATAGCTGTAGACAACCTACTGTATTTCAGGTTGGGCTTGTGAGTTGTTCGATTGAGTGCCGTTGGCGGCATGCCGTCAATGCCTGGCATTGAGACTCCCAGCTGATGCGGAGATTAAACATTAATGTTTCAGAATGAATAAGAAAGGAATAACCTGTGCAACTCCTGTCAATGTTCTCCCGGGCGTTGGTGACGAACGAAGAGTAGCGGTGAGGAGAGAGCGGGGTTCTCCACTTGGGAATAGCCTCATGCGGGGTATGCCGAGCATCGGCGCCTTGCACTCGCAAAGTGCCGCAATTGTCACACCAGAACACCAAAACACCAAGAACGAGGTCATGTCCAGACATTACCATCAATACGCAAATGCAGGTAGTATGTACAGTCATATCGACATATGTACAAGGGTATCGGTTTCCCGTCCGCCAAGTATCCTAAACGCCTCGCCAATGCTATAAGTCACATCGCTTCCTGCCTCTAGGCCTTGAACTCCTGCCATCTGGCGATGGTTTTCGAACACATGATACAGGGTCACCGCGAATCCTTCTACTCCTTCGTACAGCTGCCATGCATTCCATCCGCCTGAGTCTCGGGGAGTTCAGCGAGGGCGTGTTTCTGGGATCGCGAAGCGACTCCAAAACCTCAGCCTCGCACCTCGAGAGTGGTAGGGGTCGCGATGGCGAAGTACTCCGGTGTCGTCGGTGGGGTAGCGATGCCTTCGGTTCGAAGAAAGATGCGGCCTGGTGCTCGGGTTTGGGCGTCGGCGTCTCAGACTCGATTGTGTCCGCCGTCGAGAACACAGACGTTGATTCACCCTGAGGTGCTTCAGCGTTTGTTGAGGTAATGACTTTGTCGACAGCGTCAAAGTCGGCCTCGGCTGCGACCGACACCGAGGTGACCGGTGGCTCGGCCTCGCAAGGTTGTGATGTTGCTTCATCGTGGAGATCGGGCTCGGATTCGGAATACGACAGTGTGCGAGGGGGCGTCATCGTGTTGAGATCGTAGTCGTGGTGAGGGAGATCCATGGGTGAAGCGGCCGAAGACTCGGAGCACGTCGTCATGGAGCGAGGCGAGGGGGGCAGCTCGTACGCGTCGTACGGCTCGTATGGGGTCGCCATCTCCATCTCGAAGGGCTCATCCATCATGATGGGACCATCGTCGAAGATCGAACCGTTGGAATTGGGGATAGAATCGACAGTGCTGCTCGTCTCGGATCCTGAGAGGGAGCGGCTAGGGTTGTGCCACGGGTGGTCCTGGGGGAGGTACGAGGCATAATATCGAACCAGCGAGTCGAGCGACTTCGTGCGGAAGAGTTGCACAGCGTGCTGCCATTGCTCAGTGCCGATGAGAGAAGGGTTGGCAATGATCTCGAACGCGGCCGACTCGAGCGACTCGTTCAGCTCGCGTAGGCGCTGTTCCTTGCGGTCCTGGAGAAGGCGGTGGAATTCATCAGTGGATGTGGCCTCGTGGGAAATCTCGTAAACGTCATGATGGAAAGCCTCCGGGTCCTGGATAGCCGAGGGAACGGTATTGTACTGATCATGCAGTTTGGTGAAGAGGTCGTTCCTCTTCAAGCCAAACTTCCAGTGCGGCCAACTCCAACAAGGGTCGTCGGCCGCGTCGTCCATCTGGGGCAACCGGTGTTTAAGAAGTCGTCGATATGCAAAGGGAAAAGGTTGTTGAAAGCAAAGTGGGTATCGTTCTATCGGTCGAGCTGGTGCTCTGTACCTTAGTTTCGGGGGGGGGCTCGGGCGTGCCCGAGCAGGAGTGTCTGAGTCGTGAACCGGTTTGTTGCGTGCGTGTCTATTCGGATTTTGGGTCTTGTAGCCTCTCTGATGCCTTGGAAGCCATCTAGGCGCAGGGTATGATACCGTACATCGTGAGCGCTGTCGTGGTGCAATCTGGTGGATTTTCGGTGGCAGATTACGGGGAACGGGCTTCGACGGTGTCTTGTTGACAGAGGGAGAGCAGGCGTCACGGAAAGGGGGTTGCTGGGTAGTCTTGACGGCCCAAGGGCCCGCCTGGGGCCCGTCGGGAGTTTGGGAGCCTCGCCATCGACAAGCCCGGGCGGTGCGTTGGACTCCCAAAACACAAAGGCCGCTTGCGACCAGACAAACGGGGGAGAATGCATCCCTCTCGTCCCTCGCGAGCCAATAGAAATCCAGGGGCGGGGGCCGAGGGGCAATTTGGTTCAAATTTGTGGGACACGAGCGCTGCGCCTGTGAGAGTAGCGTGCCTTAGTGTCGCATCGCCACTGATCGATCGATCGCGATTGGCCAGACGGAAAGACATGCAGGACCACGAAATGCCACACACCCAATGGGAAGCCGTCCGCGTAAACGAGGCCCCACCAATGCAGAAGACCCACAGTCAGCTAAGCAAAGGTTCATTCCACTGTGCCCGAGCGAAAATGTGGTGGGTGTCGATCCATCATTTTGCACCCCTCGTGTCGTCACACCACCCAGCGTCTCGTGCCCTGTTTTCTGACACCTTTCCTCTCTCCCACCTTCCAGCTTGACCGTGTCTTTTCCACTTGTCATTGCAGGCCTATTGCCTCAGAGCTCACTCTCAGAGTTGAGCTTCTGGACACCATTTGTTATGTTCAGGTTCTGATCAGTACAAGTGGACGTTCAAAAGTTCGCCAAATCCTCTTCTTCCCCCAGACAGCAAGCTTCTCCTCCCGATGCCAGGCTTCGGCCGGATAACCTTCGATGGTGGGGCTGATGAGTAGGCAGACCGCCACTTGAGGGAGGTGTGCGAGACCGTGACGAATCCGGCAGGCTCCCATGGGTGTGCGAGCAGTAGGCAGGATTCGAAGGTCGGAGTGAGTGCTCCTTGGCGATGCATGCATCGCGCGGCACAGCGCGCGAACTCCGAAATGCAATCCTTCGGCGCTGTACAAGTATCTATACAAGCCAGTGCTGACAAGCACGCAGCCCTCCCACCCATATTTCTCCCCTTCCGCCGTACCTCGACCTTGCTCCACCCCTCCTGGCATCGCACCCAAAAATTCCACTTGAAGATGGAAAAGTCGGCGAGCACCACCATCCCGAAGGGTAATGATGCCAAAACCCGTGCAAGGTCACGTGCCTTCAAGGTATTGCAAAACAATCTGCCAGCTCCCGGCGGCTGACATGTGCTTGACGGCTGGTTACTTTCGACCGGCCCTCTGATGCTGCCTGGTTCAGTTCGGCTGACCTGTCGCACAAAGTGCGGGCGAACCGGAGGTCCATGTTAGGGCGGTCCTTCAAGCCTGATCACCGGGAACCTCAAGCTTAAAACAAGCTTATTGCCCTCACAAGGCTTGTCTTGGAGCGCAACGTGCGCTTTTCGGCCGGATCAGCAGCATCTCGCGAGACATTCGCATGGCTCGTCTGGCGGCCCGTTGAGCCAGAATGACGGGTGCTTCTCAGATGGCCAACATCAGCTGCGCCGTTTCATCTCAAGTCGAGACGACACTTCACGAAAGCGCCGCACTAACAGACCATCACGCTTCCGCGCGACGCACTTGCTAGGCATCCGCGACGTTGCCCTTCTGCGCGCTTCGATGACTCTCCCCAGTCCCCCAGCGCTCAGTTGAGGCTGAGGCTCCATCAGCAGGGCGCACTTCCCTCACTCCCCACACCTTCACCGGCGCCCATCTGACTTTGTCGCCAGCGTCAACGGTCATTCCCAGCGACGATGGCAATTTGAGAACACGAAGCGCCATTCCCGCAGCTCGAGAGCGGCCCTCTCAAAACCTGGTTTATTCCTGGTGTTCCCATCCCGCCGAGCCCGTCCATTTTGCTGCATTTTCGCACCTCTTATTTTCTCAGCTGTGCTGCCTGGCGAACTTCCCCTCTCACTGCTTTTGGCTGCCTCTTCTCCATTCGCTCACCCACGTTTGGTCCCTTGCAGCTCTGTGCCGCCCACCACTTCACTGATATTTGCTGATACGCTTTCGTACGGTGGATCTTCTTTTTATATCTTGTCACACACTTCTCTTCATTTTCACTTCAACTGAACGGCGCCTTCATTCACCGCGGGCCGCGCCGCCGCGCTATATCATCCGTCATGGGCGACGTCAGGGAGTACTCCGAGGCGTCTGAAGAGAAGACGGAACCCTTTTCGCAGTCCGAAATCGAGGCACGGCTTCACAATGCTCGCCAAGGCCAGTTCGGCGACATATCCAGCAGCACAGTATCGCTAGACAAGCTGGTTGTTCCGCCAGACGAGGATATTCGCATCCTGATGAGGCCATTGACTCGAGATCGGTCAGTGAGCCCAGGGAACCAGGAGGTTTGCAGATGGTTGGCGCTCCACGCCGAGGTCGCAGACGAGGAACAGTCTGAGCACAAGGTCCTCGCCGTCACCCAGACGTCAAGGGATATCTCGTTCTCTGTCCGGATACCAGGTGCATGGGCGGGCGACGACTTGCCGAGGCCGCCGCTGTGGTGCGAGCTTTACTACGACCCGGCCAGCGACAACCAAATCCTAGTCAACCGCTCCCACGTCCCTTTTACGCTGTCAAAGGTCTCGTTACAACCTGCCGGCAGTCCCGGTGAAGAGTATGATCTCAACCCCGCAAACAGCAAGGCTCTCGCGCCAGGAACATGGCGGATCAAGGTCGACAGTTCAGAGGTTTTGGACTTCCGAATCCTGGAGAAACGTCCCGCAAGGCTTAGGGCGCCTTCGAGTGACTCATCGTCGACCACAACGACCAGTGAGATGACAGTTTCCGTGGGGAAAAGGTCTTTTGTGGCCGACACCGAGGAGCCCCTCCTCACGCCAGAGAAGAAACCGCGTCCCACCGGATTCGGAAATAATAAGGATGACGGCGTCATCATGTTTCTGCCGCCCAAGACAAATCCCTTGGTCTTTCCCCTCCCGACCGCAGAGAAAGGCAAAGAGATCGCCACATCCAACGGCCACCCTCTATTGGATCTGCAGGCGGACGAGACGGTCGAGATTGCTGGTGGCTGTGAGCTCGACGAATACACCATCACCAAACGGGAGCCGATTGCAGCGTCGAGCCTCTCCAGTGTCTTCACTGCTGAGTACTCCAAGGTTCCCGGCAATGTGATCGTGGTCAAAGTCCTGAAGACACGAACCAACGCCAACACTGCCAACGAAGCACTTGCGACAAGGAACGTGATCCATCAGGCCGACATCTGGCTTCGTGAGCTTCAGTACCAAGAGGACCTGCAACACAAGAGCATTGTTCGGCTCTACGGCGGCGATGCCCGTTTTCTGTCGTTGTACATGGAGCATGTGGACGCTCGAGACCTCGCGGCAAAGGGGACTTGGCGGGTGACAGGCGATTACTTCAACGGTACCTACGCCGACGCGAGGAGGATTTTACACGATATTGCGAGTGCGCTGAACTACATTCACGGCCGAGGGTTGGTCCACAATGACATCAAGCCAGGCAATATTCTCTACAGCCGCGAGCGAGGTGCCGTTCTCTGCGATCTCGGCCTTTCGACGTACGCCAAGAATCCCCCCACGACTGGAGGAACTCCATGGTATGTTCCGCCGGAGTACATTGCCGTCAAGCAGCGAGGCGTACAAAGCGACGTGTGGGCGCTAGGAGTAGTGATGCTCTATCTCATCGGGAAGACGCCATTTCCGGACTTGAGGGGTCACAAGACACATCCAAAGTATCTCCACTGGCAGATCTCCAAGGTTCATCAACAGAACCGCGACCGGGCGGGCGCAGCCGATGCCGTTTCCAGCATGCGCCGGTGGCTGAACGAAGTCAATGCGATGCGAACCTCGCTGAACCTTCGGGACAAGCTGGAGCTCATCATCCACGACATGTTGGCACCCAATCCAAATCTCAGGATAACCACCAAGGAGATTCTCAATCGATTCAGCGAGCAGAACCCCTGAATGAGCGTCGGCGTCTTCAGTTTATAACACCTAGCACATCTGGCGTCTCGCTGCTCCGAAGCGCGGCGCTGAGCTACATTTCCCAATGGACGTTTCCAACCTCTCGGTGCCTCTTGGTCATCTTGTCAAGATGAAGTCACAAGGAGCAGATTGAGATGAGTTGTGAGTAACCCCAGTTATCCTCGAATTGAACCCATTCTCACGAGCTCTTCCACAGTCGTACAGGATTTTCCTCGTCATCATCATGATATCCCATTTCCCATGCTTGCCAATATGTCCCGCGCCGGAGCCAATCGGCTCAATATATACAACGAATACATCTAGATATTACCCTCCATCAACGCCCCCATGTTCTCTCCCAGCTATCACAGGCTCATCCCGCAGGCGAAGACGAGGGCCAGACCAACAACCGAAGACAGCACCACCGAGCTCATGCCTGCGACGGCGGCAGCGCTTGTGCTCGCAGCCGGCTTCTGCTCCTTGACCGCGGCAAACGTCATGCCTTCTGTGGTCTTGCAAGCGTCACCTTCGAGGGGCCTGGCACTGGCCCTGAAAGTGATATCGGCGCACTATTCCCCCAGATTAGCATCCATGTACTGGGAATGAGACTGGCTGGGTGGAAGAACTCACGTTGTACAAACCAGCGCCGGAATCGCCGACTGTGATGACCTGGATGCTAGCTTGGGTGCCGTCCTCGACCTTGAGATCGGCGGGCAGCGGAACGGTGGGCAGGCAGAGGGATCCGACGCCCGTCGTGTTGAGGAACTCGGGGGTGAGGGTGTAGTTGAAGTTGGTGACGTTGGCGCCGAGGCCGAGGTTGATGAAGACGTAGGTCCAGTCGTGGTGGAGATCGAGAACGACGCTGCCACCCGTCAGGGGCCAGTCGGTGCGGTTGCCGCCCTCGATGTTTCCTGGGACACCAGCGCCTGTGCAGAGCAAGTCAGCAATAGCTCAGGGAGCCGCGAGCCGTGCGATACGTACAAGGATAGGCCCATTGGGAGTAGTTGTGTCCGCTGCCGAGGGTGGCTGCTCGCCATGTTGGGTACTCGAGCCCGAAGTGGGCGGTCGCGAGCTGTGCGACAGCGAGGAGGAGGAAGGCAGCGACGGCCATTTTTGCGCAGTTTGACGTGAGACGTTGGGAGGATGTAATCGGAGCGACGTCTGAAGTTTTGAGGGCGGCGTTGGTTTTGGGTTTGGGATGATGGCGGGACGGGATGACTGCTGATCATGAGGTGTGGATGTCTCAAGAGCTTATTTATATTCACATACACGGAGCTCAGCTCTATCCCAGCTCCCTGGATCCATATAGTGCATGCCGTCACGTCCGCATTGGATGGCTTGGATGGTGGTGACGGGAAGAACCTAGGGTCGCAGACACATGCGCTAGCCTTGCAGCGCCAGCTGGTTGGCACCAATCATGATGCTCGCTCGTAGCAAACCATTGGCCCCAGTTGAGCAAGTTTTCCCGTGCTTTGGGAAGGACGGGCGAGGTTTTTAGCGATTCGATTGCTGAATTGCTGATCTTCCTGGAGAATAGCTTTGTTCCTCACCTGCCACCGGGATGCCGTCGGTGTGGCTGGCCAATTAGCGTCGAGCTGCCCCGATCCGGGGGCGTGCCGGACGTCTTGGCGCGCCGATTGTGCAGGGCGCGTTCGCGGGGGGGGAGGCAGGAAACTTGCTCAAATCGACGCATGGAAGCGCCAAAGAGAGACTTGGGCTGTCACCTCCCCGCTTGGGAGGAAAGGTTCGCGGGGGAACGAGGACATTTGAGAGCTATTTTGATGGGCACGCGAGATTGGAGACGGTTGCTTCTGATGAGGCTCAAGAGGTGGTTAATTAAATAGATGAGCTTATCTTGATCAAGGCGCATTTTTAGCTTTCAAGATTCCTGGGGCGATTGTGGGTGGTGTTTTGGTGCGAGGTCGGCCTCCGATGACCCCTCCTTTCTGCTCAGCTCAGCTGTGGGTGGGGGGTCACGAATGTCTGGGGTAACGGCCTGAGGGCCCAGCCCCAACCCCGCGATGCACTATGCAGCCATCACCGCCGACACATGCCCTGTGCAGGCGGTAGCATTGAAGATTCTTTTGGGGTGGAGAGCCGGTTTCCCGAGGTGAAGCCTCAATGAAATTCTCTCACCTTCCGCTGAGTTTTTGAGTTGCGAATGGGAGGCCCGTTTGCTGTTGTCCGACCTGAGCTCGCTTCTGGTGTAACTCGATCGGGCGGATGTGTGAACTCCCGATCAGCTCGCGTCACATGTCTTGGCTGGTGTTTTGTGGTGCTTCCCATGCAAAGTGCGGAGCACCTGGCCAACAAAGACACCCGCAGTGAGTCCAATTTTGCGATGGCTTCAAGAGCTACAGCCGCTCAACGGAGAGTGAATACGACTTGTTGCTACCCGCGTTCTTCGACCTCAACTTATATTAAGACTAGCTATCTCACCACGTCGTGCCCGCACATTTCATCCCATCTGCGTGAAGGCGACTTTGGTAGCGCCGGCGAGGCGTCTGTAGGTCTCACAAACGGAGTGCATATCAGGTGAATACACCCATCGTGCACACCTCGGACGGAAATGCGCGTCTATTTTACATCATAATTTGGGGACCCTCACGATATCCACCAGTTTTAGAAGCGGATGTCACCTGCGCAAACCCCTCGTAGAGAGTTGATGTTCTCACCACAGCAGAGCTTCACCATCAGACGTGTCATATCCCTCTGGACCCAGCTCAGTTCAAATAGTGTACTGTGTCCTAGCTAATACCATGTCATAAGGGTCTCATCATCGATGGTCTCGGGACAGCTGGATGTCACACTTGACCATGATGAGCAGACCTATCTCATGAAAACAACGAAGAAAATGTCGAACCCCTGAGGTAAATTTATAAAAGAAGACGCGAAGCAAGAATGAAGAAAATCATGCGAGCCGCTGCCCGTTTGTGGGACTTGAGACTTGATCTGGTGGGTGATGCAATGACAAGCATGTGGCAAAGGGAAATGCTGACAGCTCCCTGAGCAAAGGGAGTGATGGTTCGGTACCAACAGCCTGAGACACGAAGACAAGCCCAGCTGTCGTGGGTTGCAAGATTGATGATAAGATGGAAATGGTGACGATCGCCAACTGTGTGCCTGCCCGGCCTCACTGTCTACGCCATATGCTTTCATCTTGAAGGGCAAGCCTCCCCTGGATAAGACTGACAGCGTTACATCGGGTCTGATTGTGAGAGACGAGGGGTTTACGATTGCTGTTGACATGGCTAGTTCTCGTCGGCTTGGTGCATCGTCACCATCTGGGGAACAGTAAGGTAGGAGAGGGACGGGGAACCCTTTCAATCAAGTGGTTGACTGTTATCATGCCAGTGTTCAAAAGCCGGACCTCAAATGGCAGCTAAACCTCACAAATCGATCCAAGGATAGGGTGAAGAACGTACCGTGGTGTCTTTCGTGTCTTCCCCTTGGAGATCACATCCTTTAATCACACAACCCATCAAAACCTAAATGTGCCATGACAAAAAACAGTCACCACCAAAGCCTGGCCACCAAAGGGTAACAGACTGCAAACTGAGGCTTGTTTGAGAACAATGACGACGCACAGGACCCCTGATTACGCGTCACGCCAACGCCTTAGAACGGCTAATATCATATGGGGACAATGCACGCCACCCGCGCTCCCAACTTCATGCCAAAGTTGCCCATGCTTGGAAACATCAGATGGGCCGGATGATGGACCTTTCATCCCAAAAATCTCAGCCATCACCAGTCGAACCCTGGGTAAAAGCTTTCAGGATGGCGGATCTAATTCCATATATCGCCGGTCTCCTTGCGGTCACCTTCCGGCGGCCGGTAAGCAGCCCGGTCGACCCCGATTCGAGGCCGGAGTCGCACTGGTCCGGATCCGAACTTGAAATATCTTGCGAGTTCAACCTCCTGCACCAGGCGCCGCGATTCTGAGATGGACGCGCCAGCCTCATCGTCAGGAGGCAAAAGCAACTGCACGGTTCTCTGCTTCAAACCGCGCCCAATCGCATTCGACGTTGATGTCAACATTCCCAACCCCGCGTGCGAAGGGGGAAGAAGGAAGTTCCTGAAACCTCCTTCCAAGACTTCCAAATGGGACAAGGGGTTCGCTCTCATCCATTACTCAGCCTTCAAACCTTCAGACGACGTTTTGGTCCCAACATTAGCTCACCCTAGCGGCGCCCAGTTCTCCTGGTCTGGTGGACCTGATGCTCCCGCTCACCCCTGAGGACGCGAGGATTCGCCTCCAGGTCACCGTCTATTCATAGCAGTCTACCCCGCTGATGCGCCGGTCTGTGTGCTGTTGCAAAAGTGCTGGTTCGAGAGTAAACATTCAGATGCGAGCGCCAGGGAGGGCGATGGTGATAGGGCGACAAAGGGCAAACATTGCCATTGTGGGAGAGCTTGGCGGGTGTCTGGCCATCGGAACCAGCCCCATCCGATAACCACGTAATCCAGTGCGGCCACTGACACCCAGTAACGGCCCCCCAACACAAGCTTAAATGGCTTCGGAGAATTTCTTCCACTCGAAGGGTTGGGAGAGGCTGGCATGGGAAAGCTCTGGACCACCAGCTGAGACGTGCCGAGACCCCAGGCGGACGCGATGAAGCGAACGGGATGCAAAGGCGTGCGACCGCTACGCTGGCATGGGGCGTGCGAGGTTGCGCTGAGGCCGGTAGTTCGCCTGGGGTACCGATGCATCGCGCCCGATCTGATGCCTCTTTTTGGAGTGTGAAGAATGTTCTTTTTGTTGACTTTTCGACCCCTTGAGGAGCGCGCAAACCCCTCGAATCCCAGGTTTGGAGGTTTGGGTTGACGCCAATGATCAGTGCTGAAACCCACGAACCCCTCCTCTGCCCTGACGAACCCCCCTGTCGCGCCCCTCCCCGACCGGGGTCTCCACCTGATGTTAGCAGGGATCTTCAGATCGCCCTAAGGCGGGGGAGGCGGCCAATTGGGAGCCTTGGCCGCACCAGACTTTTTTGCAGTCGACTTCGGCACCCACAACGCGGAGACCAGGTGCAGAAACATCTGATCGACGTCCAACGGTTTCACCCACGCGAATCCACAACGACGAACGCTTCTGGGAAGAAGCACTTTGCGCTGCGCTGCCTTTCTGATACGTGCGCTTCTCGCGGAAGCTTCCGGCCCACCTTCTTTCTTTAGAGCTATGGTTCCACTGCTCGTTGCTTTCCTTTCCTTCCAAGACTTGCTCGTCTGTGCGGCCGATCAGTGATCGCCATTGCTAAGCAGCCAGCGTGTTGCTATTATCGTCCTCGACCATCGCTGGCCCCCCGTCTCGCCTCTGTTTCTCGTGGTGTCTCGGTGCCAGGTACAGGCCTGATGGCATCGAGGCAGTGCTGCGGCCACTGGATGGCGGGAGAGCTTGCGAATTAACCTTGTTGTTGTCCCTGGTCCGGACGACAGGGCCTGGGCATCCGTGGTGACGACGAACGGTCCGGCACATCGATCCAGCCTACCATGCGGCCCCCATCCCGCATCGGCACTCATTGTATAAATCTCGAATGATCCTCTGCCTTCGTATCAGTTCCCGTCTTTCTTCATCAGGACATTCCTTCCTTTCCCGGTTCATTCCTTTCCTTCGCGCTGTCTACTGAGTAGACTTTCTTTTCTTTCGTGTTGCTGGCATCATCACTTTCGATTCTTGGATCCTTTTCTCCCACTCTCCTTCGCCAGCCGAAACAAAACCAACTCAAGATATCCGCGATGTCGTCTCCCATGTCCTGGCGACAGGCCGTTGTGGCCACGCTGCTCTTCAGCGCCAATATCAACCCCACTCTCGCTCGGGATATCCGCCGATCCGCTCCCGAGGCCGTGCAGCTCGCTCCGGTTGCCTCCGTTGTTTCTGAGGAAGTTGCCGTTGCGGAGCCATCGGCTGATCCTTCTGCCGTCGTGGACGTGGTGGAGGGCGCCATCGAGACCGAAGTGGCCGAGGCTATCCCCTCAGCCGAGCCCATCGTCGATGAGGTGATTGTGGAGGAGCCGATCCTGGAAGAGGGCGTCGTCATCATCAACGAGACCGCTCCGCTCCTCAACGAGACCGAGCTGGGAAAGGGCAAGGGCAAGGGCAACGAAAATGGGAAGGGCAAGGGTAACGGACTGGGCCGTGGCAATCAGGCCGAGCAGCTGCTTGCTCTCCTCCTCGGAAATGGGATCAACGGCATCGACCTCAACACCCTCCTCACGCTCCTGGGCGGCAATGCCGTCAACGGGCTTGACCTCAACACTCTCTTCGCTCTCCTTGGCAACAACCTCGTCGGAAAGGGCAAGGGCCAGGGCAACAACCTTGACCTCAACAACCTCAACCTTCTCCTGGGCGGCAACGGTGCCAACGGCATCGACATCCAGACTCTCCTCGCTCTCCTCGGCGGAGCCGGCGGCAACGGCGGCCTCGACATCAACCTCATCCTCGCTCTCCTCGGTGGCCTGAACGGCAACAACGGTAACGGCAAGGGCAAGGGCAACGAAGACTTCGACGACCTCCTCGAGCTTCTCCTCGGCGGGGGCAAGGGCCAAGGCGAAGATGACATCGACGACCTGATCGAGCTTCTGATCGGCGGCCAGGGCAAGGGTAAGGGCAACGAGAACAACCTGAACCTCAACGGCCTCAACCAGGACGATCTCCTCAACCTGCTCCTCGGTGGTGGTCAGGGCAAGGGCAAGGGCAACATCGACGAGCTCAATCTCCAGGGCTTGAACGAGAACGACCTCATCAACCTCCTCCTCGGCGGCGGTCAAGGCAAGGGCAAGGGCAACGGTCAGGACGTTGAGGCTCTTCTCGAGGCTTTGGGACTCGGCGGAAAGGGCAAGGGCAAGGAGAATGTAGTTGATGTCGAGGGCAAGGGCAAGGGCAAAGAGAACGCCGACATCGAGGGCAAGGGTAAGGGCAACGAGGATCGTCTTGCTCCCCCTCCCCCTCCCGAGGGAAAAGGCAAGGGCAATGAGGATGGTCTCGCTCCCCCTCCCTCCCCTGAGGGCAAGGGCAAGGGCAAGGAGAACGCCGACGAGGTCATCCAAGTTCTCGGCCGCCGTGCTCCCCGCCGTGCTCGCCGCGTCCGCCGTGCCAGCCGCCGTGTCTGAGGGATTTGCAGGAGCTTGAGCGTTTACTGCACCGGAAGATCTTGTATAGAGTGGAAAAGGGATTCGGACCCTGGTGGTTACCTTCATCTTTTGTGTACATAAACTTTTTTTCTGGACTGGGGGCTGGGGTTAGGCGTACCATTTGCCTTCGAAGTTCAAGACGCAGACATAAAAAAATAAATCACGGAGGATACTCCTTGTCTGCTTGTCAACATTGCGTCTTCTTATCGCCTGTGCCTCATCACGCGATGCAACGGGAACACACCCATGCCAACACTGCCGGCGCATGCATTATTGTGTACTCTGAATCCAGGCCTTGATTCTTGATGATGCTGTAGAACTCACACGCTCGACTCGTATACGCTATCCGATTCCTGTGCATCATGATGACTCAAGTGTCTTCACTCAAGTGAATAATAGCCATGCTCCGGACCCCAATGTTCGCGGTTTTTAGGGCCATCCGTGGTCTGAATTTTCTTCGAGTTCCATACGACGAGTTGTCGAACCAATCCAAGGTTGGCTGGCTGATGTTCGTATATCAAACCAACGGATCTCTTGCGATACGAAGGGCCGTGGTTCTTGTTCGGCCACTCAGGGTGTTCCATTGCCCCGTCAACCACTATTTCGTATCCGAAGTACGGGGTGCGCCGGAAGGGTTCCGGGCACAGTATCTTTCTGCCAATGTACGAGCCGTAGAGCTCCATCGTCTCGTCCTCGAGGGAGCGGCATTCGGCATCGCCAACGTCCGAGATCTCGACTGGATCCCAGCTTCCGGCCGCCTCAATTTCGGCGCAGTATTCGAGCGATCGGTAATCTCCCGGTGTGAAGTAGACCTGTAGGGTAGTTTGCAAGCGTCAGCGTGAGTCTGGGGCGAGGGGGAAGGGAGGAAGCAAGGGAGACGAACCCTGATCGCGTTTCCGGTCTTGGTGACAGTCCACGTCGGCATACCTTCACAGTGGATGCGCTTGTCATTGAGGCTAAAGTCAATATCCCCGTACGCCTCATCGAAGAACACCTTGCAAAAGCGGTGGTTGTACTTGTAGAAGATGGTGGCGACGACGTCGCACATGCGGAAGCTGCGCAGGTCCGTGTCTTCGGTGAATGTGCTGGTGTCGATGAGGTGCGGGAAGCCGAGCGGTCGGTTGGCGGGGAACAGGTGGCATTCGACGAAGCTTGCCTTGGGCGCGTCGTCGTCGGGGCGCATCCAGCGCGGGGTCGGCGGTGGTGTCTTTGGGCTGCGAGGAGGCTTGGGGAACCGCTGGAGTGCAAAGGGTCGGTAGTTGCGGGTTTTGCGGCGCTTTTTTGGCGCCTCCTTGGTTGGGGAGGCAGCAGGGCCTTCAGCCGGGGAGATGTTGTCCACCATGATGTTATGTTGGTTGAAGTAGCGGTTTGTTGGATGGAGGAGAGCTGTGAGATGAGCGAGGGCAGCGATCGAAGGCGGAGCGGACGAGGCGGCGAGGTGGAAAATTCGCCTCGAGTCAGTGGTTGGTCTTGCCGTTGCCGAAACTTTGGCAATTGCCCAGGATGGTGGGGTCAAGTGGCAGAAACCATTATTTAGTTGGAAGGAACGTGGGGCTGGGTGGTTCAAGTGGCAGAAAAAAAAGGTTACTTGGAACGAACCAAGGCTTCGAGAAGGAGAGGCATCGGCAGTGGCAATCGCGAATTACAGGCGAAGCGTCATGGGTGTGGATTTCCCAGTGAATTGGTGGAACAACATGGGCATCGGACGAAAAGAGGTTTTGGGAGGTCAGGAGCAGAACGACCTTCCGAATTTCTCACAGTGAAAACAGTGAAGTCTACGACTGCACCGCACGGCAGTCCACAAAGGCATCGGCCGTGAGGGAACGATGCTGTCTTTTTGCCTCAGAATGATAGGGCTCGACACCAAAGACGGCTTACGGCGCTCATTTTTGTTTGAGACGAGGTTCAGGCAGGATCGAGGTCGTGGGGGTCGATTCTAGATATCTTCAGGATAGCCAAAGGCTTGAAGTACTGGAAAGATGCGAGTGGCGGCCGTGCAGCCACGGTCTCGTCAGCCACCGAGGAAAGTCTAAAACACCACGAAATAGATGACACAACAGCCCGTCAACGGCTTGGATGTCCTTCTGACTATCGCAGTCAACGTGCAGACTTCAGGGCGTGGGGTGGTGGGGATGGTCTCTAGGGCTGAGGCGAAATCAGAGCCGCTTGGAACACCCGCAAGTTAATGATAGACAGCGTAAGATTAGAGCCAAAGTGGAAGAATACTGTACATAGCCTCTCAGTTCTGCGGCAGGCATTTTCCCCTTCCGGCTGTCATCGTGAAACATCTCAACGTAAATCGTGATTTCTTCCCGCGGATAGCGTACGACGTCGTCCCGGCGGTGAAAACGGAGCCAAACATCTCGATTTGTTGCTATTGCGGTTGGATTATTGTCCTGTTTTCCTCAAGCAAGGGCGTCGTGGGAAACGCCGGACGTCGTTGAGGAACGGAACCTAGGGCAGAAATATGAATCAAGGGCAGAAACCCCTTTTGCGGTGGTGGTTGCGGTAGAAGATGCTACGCAAACACGAGAGTTTGCAATTCACACAAAAGTTGTGAAAACACAAAGTGTAGACGGAGAAACTCTGGTGATGTATTAGGAGAGAGATGTACCCCAGCAAAAAGCCCGAACTCCGACCAACGCCGCCACAAATTAACGCCCAGACCCAAATAACAGAGAAGAAAATAATATACAAGGTGCCGGTCTTGAAGAAGAGAAGTGAGATCCGAAATATACCCTCCATGGACTTTTTGCTGGCACAACGAAGCCGTGGCTGGGCGGCCGCCACTCACATCTTTTCAGTACTACCTTACATCCAATCCCGAAAGCCCACTCCCCATCAAACTTCCCCGTCTTCGTCTCAATCCCCGCAAAATCAACCCCAATTGACGTTCCTGAAACCAAGGGTCGCAGCTCGCGCGGCAAACGCCTCCTTGCCGAAATCAATCTTCTCAATCTCCTCGTTGATGATGGTATCCAGCGACGGCCAAACGTCTCCAAAGGGGAGACAGTGCGAGTGACAGTCGGTAGACTCCTTCCAGTCGTCAGGCCTGCAGGCCTCCACAGCACGCTTGGCAATCATCGTGATGCGCTTGTGCAAGCTAAACGGAGAGCCGCGAAGGTCCTGGTTGTTCCAGCGGTTTGCGCGAAGCTCAGAATGGAGGTTACCGAGAAGCAACTTGTCGCAGCGCCTCCGAACGCCCTCCCCTTCGTCGATGGCGCGACAGAGATGGCCGCCGTTGGGGCGCAGCGGGGTGGTTTTGGGTGAGTCGCTGAGTGCGTTGATGGCGTTCTCGACGAGGCTTCTCAGCTTGTTCATAACGTCCAGGCGGCACTTTGCAATGTCATCTGACCGAGAACGTTATCAGTTGATGAAGGAGCTCTCTTGGGAAGGCATGTCTGTCTGACTTACCGAGAATCTCCAGCGCCTTCAACGGCGCAAAGCTCGAGAATGGCTGGTCGTCCTGAGCGCCGAAGCCGAGCAACTCGTCTCGCGAGTTCAAACGGGCGTGGGAGACCATCCTGAGAATGGTCTGCTTGACGCACGGAAGGTGCCCCAAAATGTGGCAGATCCAGAGTTGGTGCCAGACTTCGTCGAACCGAGCAATATCCTTCCTGTACACCTCCTTGAGCCAACGCGGCGCGATGGCCGAGATGCAAGGCACCATCTCGAAGTGATGGGCAATGACCAGAACGTCGCTAAACAGCTTGCGACCCTTCAGCATCGCGTAAATACGCTCATTCGGGGAATGGTGAAGCAGTATCAAGAGCATGTGAAGCGCCTCCATATTGGTAATGGACAGCGCTATTCGAACCCGGCGGGGCTCCTCGTTTCTCGGGTCGTTGGAGTCGGGAGTACGACTGCGAAAGCGACGGGGAGCGTCAACGTCCCCTCGACATAAACTCTCGAGTTGCTGGGAATGGCGGAAGAGAGCACGAGAACAAACTCTGAATTCGTGGATGTTGTCTTCAGACCCAGCGACCAGTATGATATCGCCACGAGGATCTAAAATCTCTCGTCCAGACACAATGACTGGGACGTCGTCGTCGTTGTCTGTTTTCTTCTCGGACTTGGCAGCCGTTGCTGCAGCGGCTTTGGCTTCCGGCTCAGGACTGGCGTCGTAAATATTCGCATCTGCCGCGGGGTCGTCGCCGGCAGCGGCAGCAGCAGGAGCAGCAGCAGGAGCGGGAACAGCGGGGGCAGCGGCGGGTACCTCTGCCATCTCGATGTCGCCAATAGGTTGTTCCTCTGGCACCGGCTCGAGCTTGGGAACCAAGGCAGGGGAAGCTCGGTCAGCGACCGAGGCGGGGCCAACCGTGACACTTCTGCTCGTCATGGCCCTCGGGACAGCAGGAATTCTTCGTCCACCAATCTCGCCACCTGCTGGGATGGGCAGCAGAAAATGTGCCTGGTTCAAGGAAAAGAGACTAGGGCCGCCGTCAACGCGACCGTTGTCGCTGTCTGAATCCGAGTGATCAGACTGCACGTTCTCGGCGTAGTCGGCCATCTTGTCTCTCTGGTGGGATATGAGTCGTTAGAAATAGTTGGAATATATGACTCGTGAGGATACTTGAGGGGGGGTGGTTGATTCAGGATAAGCCGGAAAGGTGGCGGATGATGGAGGAGGAAAAGTTTTCTGCGGTTGGCGGTAAGAAAGAAAGAAACATATACCCGCCGAGGAAGGAGAAGTGGATCAGCAGGGATTTTCTGGCTGAAACGAAAATTTTCTTGCCAAATGATGGGACGAGGGAGCGGCAGGGACGGTATGAAGCGGTATGTTGAAGGTGAATGGTGCAAGTGACGGTGAGATGGCAAGACGTTCTGGTTAAAGTGTCTGTGCGGAGAGAGAAGGGACGACCAACTTAGCTAGCTCAAACGTGAAGATTTAAGGCGGTGAAACGGCGGTGTTTAGGAAGGTAGCCTTCGATGAGGTGATTTGAAGGTTGTGTAAGAAAGACGAAAGATATGGCTGGGACTTAATGGGATGGAGAGATGGCGTTTGAGATCCCGTAAGGGAAGCAAGCTATATCGAGAAGGGAAGCCGTAAAAGAGGGAGAAGTACGAGAATCGAGGCAAAAGGTGTGCTGAGAAGAGGAAGAGTAAGAATAAAAAGCAGAAGACAGTGGTGAAAGGAGAGACTACAGAACAGGGCAAGGTAGGGAGGAAACTCACGTGGACACTTGGAATATTAGGCAGCCTGCCTGAAAAGCTGAGATGAAAAGCAAAAGTAGTGGCTGAAGACTGAAAGGATCTGATCGTTTTACTTTAACCACCGAAGATGAAAGATTAGGGATCTTGGCCGAATACTTACCGGAGTTAGGAGTGACTGGAAGGGGAGGAAGCAAGAGTGTATTTGGACAGGCTGAGACTGCTCCTCCACATATCCCAACGAGCAACATCTTCAAAATGATGGGAACCGAGTATTGACGAGGCAGGAGGTGGGATGGTAATTGCCTTTAAGAGAGTACAGTGGGTAGCACGCCCTTTTCCAGTCCGGAGATGCTTCGGCTTGGAAGTCGTCGAAGCTGGAGAGTTGCCTGCCGTCAACCCTTCCCGCAGACTGCGATATCCAGGGATACATGTTCATCGATAGTTGAATCTCCGTACCTCGCATTCGGATTTCCTTTCGCGTCGCCTCGTCCGAGTGTTCAACGCGAAGCTTCGTTATGACACTGTGTGTGTCACGGTCGTTCTCGTACTTGCCATCTCCAACACCAGGGGCTGTGTCGATTCTTGGTGAAGGCAGCGAAGCAGCCCCCTCTCTAGCTCTGCGGTGTCACCCTTCTACCGCTGCTCAGCGGACTATCGCGTGATACTTCATCATCGGTGGTGCTGGTACTACGTCCTGAACATGTCTCGTCGTCTGAAAGCTGGAGAGACAGACGTTTGCGTTTCGGAACTGTGATAGAGTGGGCGAGTTGTCTGTTTGGTCGTCAACAATTGTGTCAGGTTTGGCGCGTAGGCTGGCGACGACGAACCCAAACTGAGACCAAGCGCTGGGAGTGATGCGGATGTTTCCACTGTTCGAGAAGTAAGCGTGTTTTTGGCGAGGTCGAGGCCGTAACAATCCCGAGGCTGAGCTCGTACTAGAGCTTGCCCACCACGGCGGTGAACCGGTCGATGTACACGCTCTCAATCTCACAGCACGCTCCGTCGCGAATCCGTGTGACGAAGTGATCGGATCAGAGCGAGTCGTTGTCCGTGTCACGGCCGGACCGGTTTGGCATGATGTAAGAAGCTCGGTTCCAGCGGCTGCATGGATGAGCTGGTTGATGGCTTCTCCAGGTCTCGATATAACTATGATGATCCGGTCATGTTGAACTTGAAGTTTCCTTGTTGCTGTAGTTGACGATGCCAACGATGCTTCTATTGCTGCTACACTTGGGCGCGAGATGATTGTCACGATGTGCTTCTAGGTCTTGAAAAGGTGTTGTACACGTATGAAGTGCTTGTCTGTCTGGCCGCTTGCGCCTGCGACAACCAGTCAGTCAGGGACGGTGAGGAGCTGCGAAGGAGCAAGTTCCTCGGCGCAACAATAGTGACCCTTTTGATGCGGTTCAAGTACCCGGGCGGTCGGTCTTTGGCATATGAAGCGGCCATGACGGCGGAATTGTCGACGCTGGTGTTCGATATTCGAGGGTGAAAAATAGCGCCGATACCGGGGAAATTTAATCAGAACAATTGGGTGCCTGGTTAATCTGTTGCAGGCCTGATGGTCACACGATGGACGATGTTGGTTTTGGATGGAGTTGGTGGATTTAATCCCACCATCCCGTCCGGGTCGTCGCTGCCTCCGCCTCCAGGGGCACAAAGACTTGCGACCTGGTCCTCTCCATGCCTCAGGCACTCCCTTCCCTGTCACCCCTTTTTTGGCGCTGTTTACGTTCAGACCCTAACCTTGCTCCCGCGCTTCGCTTATCAGAGTGCTCCACTCTTCTTTGAGCAACCAAGCTTTCCGATTATGCTCCATGATTCACCACCATTGGTCCATCTTAGCCTCGTGGCACCGCTTTACTTTCCAGCAACCATCAGCGCTCCACCATCAGCGCTCCACCATCAGCGCTCCACCATCTCCATGCAAGATGAGGAGAAAGACGCCAAAAGAAGCGCCTCAGTCCCTATACGGACGCCATCGCAAACTTAGGTCATCTTCCCGTCACCGGCAGCCGCGGGCGGCGCAACTCAATTGACAGGCAATTTGATGCGGACACTCGAGAAGGTCGTCCATAAATACGCCAGGGAGCCCGCGCTCGACGAAGAGACGACGGCACGGGCCCATGAGGTTTCACCCTCTCAACGCCACCACCGTGATCAACGTCAAAACGACTTTCCTCAACATCGCCCGTCAATGAATCGGTGCGGTCCCTCAATCGTCTCCGCAAGGGGATCGGATTCCGAAACCAGGCCTCTCCTGCCACGCAGACCAACTGGCTCGGCAGTCTCCAACCCGTACTCCGACACGCATCGTGGGAAAGCGCTCGCTCTCATCTGTTGCATCATTTTTGTGTCCAACTGTGTTGCAACTCTTGATTCGACGCAGGCTCAACATGATCCAGAGAGTGTTTACGGATGGAGGCAAAATCTCACGAGCGCCGTTACCACCGTTTCCCTTCTCCCTTACTCAATTGTATGCTGCGGTACCCCAAGGCGTCGCATAGAGGGGCTGTTGCTGGCTGTTGCGGGCGTTGCTGTCGAGAAAGCTGTGTTTTTCTTTGGCTCAATATTCCTTGCAGGCCGTAAGGGCTCTCAAGCGCTTTGGCTCACACCGCTCCTGTACCTTTTGGGCGGTGGCCCCCACGTTGTGACGTCCATGTCTTACGCTATATTGATGGATGTTTACCCTGCAGCCGAAAGGTATCTCTGTCCGTCTAAATTCGTCGTGCTATCGTCACACTGACTGTTGATCCGTCAGGGCAGGGGTTTTCCTACTCGTTGGCGCCGTCACAATCCTCAGCAGAACGATCACGAGTCCTGTGGCGACCGCTGCCTTGGGCTCATCTCCAGCCTCTAGCAGTCTACCGGCCATATGCATCGGCCTGATCAGCTGGATCATCCAAATCCCGGTTCTATGGCTTGCTAGCTCCATTTTGGACCTTGAAGTAACACCAACAAACCAGAGGAGCTCGACCTGCCGAAACGGGGAGCCCCGGAAACAAGGCTTGGGCCCATCTCAGGAGAGTAGCCTCATGAGTGACAATGTGTTCTCCGTCGCCGTGTCATTCTTCCTCGCAAGCATCGGAACACAAGGGCTGCAAACTGTTGCTCAGTACCACTCTGACAGATTCTCATGGAGCGTTGCCAAGTACTCTCGAATCACGACGTGCAGTTCGGTCGCGAGCATCGTGGCGTTGAGCGTCTTGTTCCCCGTGGTCAAGAGATACCTCACCAAACGCATGTCATCCTCTGTGGAGAGGGATCACATCTTGACAAGTGCGAGCGCCTGGAGTTTGGCAATTGGCGCATTCTTCATGTCCCTCAGGCTCGCCACGACGCCTGGTCTTTTCCTTTGTGGAATTGGCTTGGTTGCAGTTGGCTCCGGATATCACACGACAATCTTCGCTCTGGGTGCGGCCCTGGTACCAGCGCCGGAGATAGGAATAATGTGCGCTCTTCTTATCGTGATGTGGGAGACTGGCAGCATGGTTTCTGCGCCATTGTTGGCACAGGTACTCAACCCAGGGATGATGGAGATTGATGGTCCGCTGTCAGACCTTGGTTTGCTGGTTCCCGCCGCGCTCCTGTCGATCGCTGCATGCCGCATTGGATTTGGAGTGCGCGTCTCTGCTGAGAGGGGCATGGCGAATGGTCTTGGGAATGCCCAGAAACGCCAAATTGGGACGACCTGACTGTCCTTCCACGTTGGGGCGACTGTACAGATATCTGTGGACTAGGGACAGCTGGAAGCAACGCTTCACTATTCATGAAACCCGCTTTGCAACGTAGAGCTACCTCGCCCATCAATAAACCTAGAGGTCATCCCTGATTCAAGCCTTTGGTGTGTTCTGAGGCGAGGGCTAGTCTCTGCCGGGATGTTTGCCCCTGAGACAAAGCATCGTGCTGCGCTGCCCAACAAGGAATGATGCGCGGTTGAAGGACTGGATCGTGTTTGCACTGTAGAACAGGGGGTTGGAATTCCGTTGGTGAAGCGGGTCAATTTATTTTTGCTGGAGCTTCTTTCACTCCAAAGCCGGCGCCACTGAAAGGCAGTTCAAAGATGAGCAATTTTGTCTCCCGGACCAACAGCGCCGAGTCTTGAAGAGAGATGACTTTTTGTTTGCAAAAGGCCTCAGGCGGGACAGAGTGAAGAGGAGGAAGAAAAGAGGGCATGGCGGACGACCTGTTGGCCATATAAGGACGAGATAGAGAGCAGCACTTGATGGCTCTGTTCAAGTTCTTCCAAGGTACACTACACTGAAATATAATATTACAATCCCACCGAACGACTGTATCATCTTAACATGGGCTGGATTCACAAGATTCTTGCGGGCTTTGGCCTCCGAGTCCTGGCTCTGACTTCCGGTAAGCTACGATATTTCTCTTTCTCTGCCGCCCGTCACCGAGCTGATGGCGGGCCCAAGACAATGCCGGCGCGAGCGCGCTCGCTGGCATCTGCAGCAAGAGGCATCCGACCCGGAGACCCTCATCCGCCATGCCGGGCAGTTGGCAGTGCGTGTCCCGTCGAATGCACCAGAGCGTGGATCATGCCCAGTGGGCGGAAATTCCTCTTGGTGTGCTACCGAAAGGACGTCGCCGCCCAGAACACACCCATCAAGCGCAGCATCCAACCCACTCGCAAGGCCTGCGTTGAGGATTGCGTTGAGACGAAGGAGTGTCAGTTTGCGGTTCGGTGAAAGGACAATATCTCGATGGTCATCAATGTGCCGAGCTGCCATCTGTACGGCCGGTTCGAGACCCCGACGCACTCTGACAGTACTAATGAGTGCGTCTTTGGCGGTGCTGAGTGCCCGCTCGGTCGGATCTTCAATGTTGGAGGAGCTGTCGTCTTTCAACAGCGGTAAAGGCGATGCGACCTCCAACAATGCGATTGGAGTTGCTCCCAGTGCCAACATCCCGGTGCTCCTTCCCTTCTGGTGTCAGGCTCAGACTCCAATTGCGGGGCCAACCCAAAAGCCGACTCCGTCTTGACGCCCAGACGCTGCGCAATCTTCCCTCTGCCATCATCTAGCCTTCGAGTAGGAAAGATACGAGCTGAAGTCGTAGAATAGCGACGCTGCGGCAGGTTACGACGAGCAGATGGCCTTCGCCAACAAACTCGAAAACACCGACCTGGCTACAAGTTCCGCGGTCAATTGTCGACCTAACTTGGCTTTCCGCCGCCTGACCTTCCCTTCTGTTTGATCAAGGAAACATTTAAGGACCGAGCTAACCTGCATCTCAAAGGCACCCTCGCGCAAGCCACTCCCGCCGCCGGAACAGCGGTCCTCGCATGCCCCACGCCTCTTCGAACCTTCGAACCCGACTGCACCCTCTCCGACTTCAAGACCTACACCTCGCCAGCCGGACACATATACCTCATTGGCTGCTTCACTGCAGGCGCATGGGGCGGGCGCCACGATATCATGGCAGCGAGCTGGCATGCAAGCCCCGAAGCTTGCGCCGACCACTGCGCGGGGTTTGCGCAATGCAAGGGCTTCACCTTTTCCGGGTCGTCGGGTCCCTGGGCGAATTGTTACATTTACGATGCATTACCCAACCCACAGGTTACGAAGCAGTCTGGCTATGGGGGTGTCGCGTTGGATGCTTTCCTGCTTGCCCATGCGTGGGGTGGAAGCTTGCCCGAGGTGGAGGCGAGGGATTCGTCTTGGAGATGAAGGATGAGAGATATTCCTTTTGTTGGAGAGTTCACTGTAGGAATTTCCTTGCCCTGCTTTGGTGTGTTCTGTGTTCTGGAGGCGATGGTTTACAATCAACATATCTGAGGGTTCGGTCTCCTTCCACTGCGTTTCGCTGAAGAGAGCGCTCACCAGGCGGACACTGCTGGGCGACAGTAACAAGGCGGATTGGACAGAATCCTGAATTGCTATGACAGGTCAATTCAGACCTGCATCTGAAGCCCCTGAATCACGCGCAGCCACAACGGTTACCAGAACTTGGACCGCCCATGCCCCTGAAACCCCAAACCTTGAGCAAGGTCAAACTCCAGACAAACCCCCGCACGCTGGCCGCAGCCCTATCCAACCCACGCCGAGCATAAAGGCAGGGATCTGCGCATGAACTGCAGCTGCGCGGCGGCGGCAACGGCGCTCCTGAGTTGGTTACACGTCTCACAGCCGCGGCCTTGGCGTGCATTTGATCCTTCAGGAACACCGCCTCAAGATCGACGACAACATGATTTTAGGCATACTTTTCTCTGCTACGACGGTGTAAAAGGCGGGAATAGTCAACTTCGAGTCCAAGACTCAACACCCTCAAAAACCTCCAGCGAGAGCTGAACGCCAACTCGCCATTCTCCTCAACCGCGGGCATTCATCCAACGCCAAGAGTCCGAGGGGACGAGGGAACACCACAGCCAACCACAAAAATGCCCCCATCACCACCATCCTCATTATCCTGCCACCTCCTCACATCCCGAGCCTCCACCGGGGGGCGCGTCTCCGCCGCAGGAGACATCGCCAACGGGTCACTAAATCTCGCCGCCATCATCGGCATCCCGATAGCCGTCGTCATTGCCGTCATCTTGATCCTCATCGTATGCATGAATCGCAGCAAAGACAAGGAAAGTTCCGCGGAGGGGAGGTGTGATAGGGATTATGTGTAGATGGCTGGGTACCGCGAAGATGAGACGTTCTTGGCGGATTGCAAATGGGCATGGTTTATGGTGATGAGACGTTGATGTTTCTTCTGTTGGGCGTTTAGCTGCGGCGTTATGAAATCGGGACGGATATCCAATGGCGTTCGTCGTCTTCTTGCCGGTCCTGGATGTTTATTCTCGTGTTGGAAACGAGGACTTTGCCCTTCCTGGCAATCAAGATACCCGCCGTGGCCAATTCAGTACTCTCTTCACACGGTTTCCGATGATCGAGCCAAATGAGTCTAGAGGAATCTGTGTAGCTAGGCCATGTTACGATATCCAAAAAAAGAATGCCTTCAAACATGATCAACTCTTTCCAAGACAGTAACGTCATCACAAGTTAAGCCTCCGGCTTCTGGCCCCAAACATAACGCGCTTGAAAGTAGAGATGGATCTTGCGATAGTTGCGAATCATCTTTCGAACGGTCGTGAGGAACACCTGGTGCTCCTCTTTGGACCAACCCAAGATTTGAGTGCAAAAGAACAACGTGTAGCCTGTGGGGAGGTGTTAGAGATGACGAACAAAACTGCCATGGATAAGGCGTGACCTACCCTACATATCGCTTTCCAAGGCCAATGAGACGTACTGTCCCGCCTCTGCGAGCTTCTTGTCGGCGGTCCATGGGCCGACCGGGGCCTAAATTTCTGTTAGAGTGTGTCCAGCCATTGTTACCGCAGTTGTCTTTGAAGGGGGTGTACCTTGTACGTGGCCGCCTCAACAGCGCCAAACCCCGCCTCCTTGATGGCCTTCTCCTGGAGGTTATCAGTAATCACATTGAACGGGCTCCCAATTTTGTTACCGCCCTCGGTGAAAACCTCATTCCACCTCTTCGCAGCTTCCTGGTCGTCCATGGTGCCGTCGTCGCTCAAAAAGCGAGGGTCAAACTCGCCCGACTGCAGCCAACCCCCTGGCTTCAGCACGCGGTACGCTTCCTTGAACAGAGCCGTCCAGTCCCTGATTCCGCCCGCGAGGAAGCGGATGTGGACAAAGTCGAAAGTGTTATCGGGCCAGGTCCAGGACTTGGTGGCGTCGTCGATTTCGAATTTGAGGTTAGGCGGGATCCATAGCGGCTGGATGGGCGACAGGTCTGTGCCTATGACTTTGGCGCCGGGGTGCTCGTCGGCGAAATCGCTGTAGGTGGGATTAGCATCTGTCTGTGGGAGTGGTTATTGAGCGGGAATAGATACATGGCCCAGACTCCTAGAAACTCAATGTCAGTATCTTGCTCACGGTGAGGATGTGTTGGGATACCTACTGTTACCAGTACCGATATCGACGACTTTCTGTAGAGTTGCGCATGATAGTATCAGGGCCCCGCGATACCACTTGCATAATGCCTCACCTGAACTTCCTTGTTAATTGGCGCCAGATACAATTTGCCCCCAAGAAGCAGCGTCATGTAATGGTGAGTGATATCGACATTCTCGCTCTGCCGATCATCATTGGGGGTAAAGTATGTCGAGTCATATCTCGCAACTGTTGAAAGTGCGGCCGTGAATGGCGCGGTACTCGAGAATGCTCGACGACAAGGACGCTGTGGTGCTTCCGTTGTCACTTTTGTATGCGGACCCGACGTCGTCAACATGGTCCTAGGCGATGTCGGCAGTTGTTCCACACCGTGATTTCCGCTTGCGGGGCGATGAACCAACCTACATCGGGAGCTTCGGCGGCAACAAGCTGTCCCGGTACTGCATGATCTGCGGAACCGGTGGCGGCGGGGCTTCCGGCCGGTGGGCTGGCGCTGCCAGTCTTTTTTGTGTTACTCATGGCGGAGACTTGGACGTAAAGCGAGTGGTGTGGGTAAGTTGAAAACCTCCCAACAAAAACCGGGGTTCCTTGAGAGATGATAGCCATTGCGCTCGTCAGACTAGTCTGTTCTCAGCAAGCGCCCCTGCACTGCTGCGTTACAATCTAGCCTTTCTGGTAATAGCGTCAGCATTGTTTGTGCCAATTGGCCGTGGTATTTCCAGCTGGCTTGATGGAAGTGGGATAAGGGTCATGCATCCGTGAGCCCACAGTGACGGGAGCCAACCCCGCCTTGTCAATGTGCTCCGGTCCAGGCTCGGTGGAATGGACCCCCGAAAACTTGCAGAGAGCGCTCCGAAAGCCCAGCCGCGTGCATGTCCTGGTGACACAAAACCAATAGCCAACCGGTTCAACAGTCGTGGTATCCAAAAGCTCCGGTCTGATCCTCACCCATCACCTGATGGCTGTCCCCGGTGGAGGCGCCGATGCGGGGTCGCCGTGATGACCCCGGTCAGAGATTGCGCTTGCGCGGACCCGGTAAAAGTGTTCCCGCCGGCCCTCTTAAGTGGGTCGTGAGAATAAGGACCTCTGGGACTTGGTGACCAATCAGAAACGAGGCGAAAGTCAAGACATTCCCGAAGACCTGTTCCCTCACGTTGAGAACCACGCCGTCTGACTGTCGAGGCCAGAGGTCGGTTCATCTGTGCTCACAAAGCAGGCCTTTGATGTCATCCACAACACCAAACATCTGCAACGTGTTACTATTCGGGCACACCTTTGCATCCAGGGAGCTTCGCCGCAATGATGACGAGCGCAGAGGCGAATCTCGAAACTGTGTCGAGTTCATCAGGGGACAATCGAAGCTCCCTGGACGCAAAGGCGTAACCGAGCAGTAACACGTTGAAGATGTTGGTGTTGTGGGTGGCATCGAAGGCCCGCTTTGTGAGTGGGGGCCCAGGGAGATCATGGCAACCAAGGGTACTAAGGGAACGAAGAGTCCCGGACATGCGGGAGAGGGTTTGTATCCTTCAGCCAAGCCAGGCACCGAGGTTGCGACCGTAGGGTCGCACAACAGTTCGACCACGAGCGGCGGAAAGAAGTTAAAAAAAAAAAAAAAAAAACCTCAGAGACAGAAAGGCTTTACCGGACTCGACTTGGGCCGCAAACTGGATTCTTGAGCCCTTGTATTCAGCTTTCCAGGTTGGGTGTTCAGAGATGCTGCGGCTACCGTATTGACTCACAGTATTGGCCTTTACTCTTACCCTGTGCACACCTTAAGAGCCTTGTCAGCGCGGCCACGTAAAACCGCCAACTAGCCTGTGTGAATTGTGCAGAGGCCAATTTTTGATATCACAAAGGCCTTACCCGATAAAGCCGATGGCTATCTTATCCTGCAAGGAGCACTTAATAGCTTTGTAAAAGGCCGCTGATAAAGCTCTTAAGGCGTGACAGGGTACGAGTAAAGGCCAATTTTGCGAGTCAATACCTACGGTATAACCAGCACACACTATTGGTCCGCTGCTTCCGGAATACGAGAAGGCCTACGAGAATACACTGTCGACTTGCAAGAGGGTACGTTTTCAGGATACGGACCTTGTTGCAGAAATGATTCGAGCTGTGAGTGGCGAACTGTGGGGCCGGTGGGACGGGGTTTTCCCCGGCTTGTGCCGACTGTCAATTTGCCATTTGTTTGTTGACACTGCCAGGATTACCAAGTCAGCGCCGCTATTGGCGCATCATGATATTTACATCTGCAGAGAGGGTCGCTCCCTAACGGCGACGGGGTGAGCTGACTCCTGCTTCCGAGAGGTAACCCACGGACTGACGTTGGCTGACTTGCAACAGAGCTGTCCAGTCGGTGTTGCCCGCTGCCAAGGAAGTTGTTCGCTGTCAAGCCTCGATAGGTTGTCACAGTCATCAGCACGACTGTTTCAACCTTTGTCAGCGACCACTGCCAAATGGAGATTCGCCCACCCGTACCCAGTGACGCGCCAAGGCGGGGCGCATGCCAAATCATGGCGCAGAAAAGTCTTGCACAACGGCTGCATCTGTCTCAAATCAGCCATGGTCGGCTTTGCAAGCTCGTTGTGTTCAAGCTTCCTTTCTGGGAACATGACTGGAAAACCGGGAGCTGTGATCACGGTGGCTGTGTGTAAGGCGCGCAAGCACCGGACGTTGACTGGAGCTCGAAGCCATCTAACTTTGGAAACTCGCACGTTACGACTTACCCGACTGCCTTCAACGAGGTGACGGTTGAAAATAGACAGGCGTGTCCGATATAAGTATGCCGGCATCCGCTTTGCTTTGGGACGGTTTACATCCTCATCAACATCACCAACCGAATCATTAGTTCTATAATAAAACCGTTCATCAACCCTACCATCAACACTCCTACCTCACTCTCGGCACTCAGCAGATATGCGCTTCATCGCTGTAAGTTCGACTGCGGTACCTCTGCGCCGTGTGTAGTACGACGGCTAAAACGACGTGTGTAGCTTGCCTCCGCCGCCATCATGGCCGCCATCACTGGCGTCTCAGCCCAGGGCGACGGTTTCACCGCCATCGTCCAGACCTTTGACTCGGTCACCTGCAATGGCCTGTTGGGCAGCGCCGCGGTCACCGAGAACTCATGTGTCTCGACGCAGGGCTTGGATACGCCGTTCCCCATCGGAAGCTTCAAAATCGTTGGATCCGCGCTAGCCACGGACTGCCGCGTCGTCTTCCACAACGATGACAGCTGCTCGTTCCGCGGGGGAAGTTTCATTGTCCTCGAGCCCAGCCCCGAGGAGATGGGCGTTGGAACGGGAGGTGTCGGAGCTCGCTGCTTCAACGCCCTGGATTTTGGCGTCTTTGATCATGACTTTCTTGGAATCTTCTGCAGCTAAGCCGAGACTTGGTTGGATGTGATGAAGAGAAGGGACAGGAACAACACTTGGTAGTAGGAACACCCGCTGGAGCAAGTCGGAACAATGGAGAGAAACGCCCCGACAGTCATTACCAAGTTGGAACCCAGATAGAAGATAGAACAACACACAGAAAATCCTTTGGGTAGCCTTGGCTCAGGCCTGGAGTCCCCGCATCACAGGTGGCTGGCTCAATGTCACCCCACGTTTCCCTGACTGCCTGTGACATGACTGACGATTGTCTTGAAGACGGGGACCAGGAGGATTGTCCGAGGATCGGCGATATTGGTTAATCTCATCCCAGGAAGTGACTGTTACACAGACGCTATCATCGATAATAGCGGGGTACAGGTGTGGTTCCGATTCCACTTACCGGGTCCCGGCGCGTGGTGAAGGTGATGATGGTGGTATTCCGTGCTGCTCAGATGCTCGTCTTACACGGGAGAATCTAGCGATTCAGATTGAGAATCCGAAGCGAGCGTCATAAAAGTCAGAAAAAAAGCCACAGAGTTGTATTCCGGGTTGGCATTGTCTACTTCCCATGGCCAAGAGGGCGGCTGGGACTTGGAGTTGCATTCGGACACTGTATTAGCCGTGGGCGGGGCAGGTCGCTAACGGCTGGAGTTGACTCTGTCTTACACAATCGCGGAGTTTGCCGCCGTGGCAACTTCATCGATACACGACGGCCACCGGCAATGATGAGGTGAAGACTTTCCAAAGAGGAAAATGGTTATAAAAATGCGGAGAGTTGCCCTATCAACCTTCTTTTCCCTCCACTCCCATCACTCCACAGCAACTGCCTTTCAGACCTCAACTTGAACATCTATCATGAAATTCCTCGCCCCTATCTTTGCCCTCGCAGCTTACACCGCTGCCACGCCAACTCCAGACACATCTCCACTTGAGCCAAGACAACAACGCTTTGTCTGGAGATCTTACCCCGGCAGCACCACCTGTGCCGGGTCGAACACTCTTCTCACCATCACGACGAACAGGTGCACTTCCCTGCCAGGCGCAAGCACGAAGCTGGAAACCTACCAGGGGGCATGCACAGGTGCGTAGCATGAGCCGCACCTAGATACGGATGGGTTGGCCATCAGCCGCTAACTTTGTGTTCAGTTCGCATCTACACCGGTGCTAGCTGCACCGGAACTAGCTCGATAATTACGATTGGTGTTTGCAGGGATACTAGGAACTATAACTCTCTCAAGGTCACCTGCTAGCTCGCATCGAGAAGGGCGTTGCCAAGTTTAGGAGCAGAATATCGTCAGCAGGTCGTGTATTGTAAATTGAGGGCTTGTGTCGGAAGGGGGGAAGTCAGGGGTAAAACAGAGTTATCATACCTTACATTATCAAGAATATAGGAATTGAGCTGGATGTTGTCTCTTCTCCGTCAAACTCCATCGCTTCCTTGTCCCGGAACTAATAGGGGGCACGCGGGGGTAGTTCTGTGCCCCCAAATTGCTTTCCTGCGAGAAGCCGCCCAAGTCCGATGACCAATCCCGATTGAAAGCCTACCCCCCGTACCAGGTAATAGACCCCTCGTGATGCGCTTCCTGTACACGACCCCGCTTCCCCATACGTCAATGCATCCGAGATCGCCCTCTTCAGCAGCTGCTCTGCTTCTCCCCATCCCTCAAACCATACCAACCCCCTTTCTCCCCTTTCTCCCCCGCCCCTCACCAACAACACACACCCCAACCCACCAACCACCAACCACCAAAATGCCCACCCCAACCCAATACGACCAAATCGGCACCCGCTACAACACCATCAAACAACTCCCCATCACCACAATCGAACAATCCAACCTCCACGCCGCCGTCTCCCCCTCCGTCCACAACGCCCGCGTCCTCGACCTCGCCTGCGGCACAGGCTACTACTCGCGCCTGCTCCTCACATGGGGCGCCGCCTCGGTTGTAGGCGTGGACATCTCCCCCGCCATGATTTCCGCCGCGGAGGCGGAAACATCCCCCGACATCCCCAAGGAAAAACTCAATTTCGAGGTAGGGGATGCGACTTCCCTAGGTGTGATCGACGGCGGGGAGTTTGATCTCGTGACTGCGGTGTGGCTGTGTCCGTATGCGAGCGGGGAGGAAGAGCTGAGGGGGATGTTTGAGACGGTGGCGGGGAATTTAAAAGAGGGAGGGACGTTTGTCGGGTTGGCGAATCCGGCGGTGAAGAAAGGGGACATGGAAAAGTGGAAGGGGTTTAACGATGGGGTTATGGAGGGGAGGGAGAAGGCGTGGGGGGTTGAGATTCGGTATGGGGAGGCGCTGGGGAACGGGGGGTACGCGGTGCGGGTGACGACGAGGGCGAGGGAGGAGGGGGGGGAGCCGGTGGCGTTTGGGGCGTATCACTTGCCGACGGAGATGTATGAGGATGCGGCGAGGGAGGCGGGGATGAAGGGGAAGTTGGAGTGGAAGGAGGTGAGGTTTTTGGAGGAGGTGAGGGAGGAGGCGATTGCGGCGGTGGGGGAGGAGTACTTTCGGCAGTTTTTTGAGGAGTTTAAGCCGCATTTTGGCGTCTTTGTTATTCAGAAGTAAGGCTAGAATACGTTGAAGGCGTTGAGAATGTACAAAAACCCTGTGAGGACGAGCGCCGCGATTGCGCCGCCGGACAGCTTGTCCCAGTTGGGATCATGCTCGTCGGTACTCTTTCCATGTCCCCCGCCAGAGCCACTGCCAGCACCAACTGCCGTCGAAGTTGGCTTTCCTGCGCTTGTCGTTGCCTCCGTCGGTGCGGCCTCTCCTCCAGAAGCGGATGCAGCCAGCGCCGCCCACCTCGCATAGTCTGTTGACCTCGCGCTTCCCACATCAGCACCAAACGACCCAAACAGCTCCCCCTTCGACGTGTGGTCCGACAACAGAGTACTCTCATCATCAGGCTTGTCCACAGCAACAAGCGAGTAGGCATATCCAAACTGCGCCGTGGACGACGAGGAGGGGTCGAAAGACTCTGCGAGCCCAACACAACCACCGCACACAAAGGTCGCGCTCAGGTGCGTGGCGTTGACGAACGTGCCTTTGGCAATTTGCTGTATCTTCAATGGCGCACCGGACTTGAAAGGCGTTGTGTCCTCAAGTCGATACCCCGTTGCGATGCGCGGCGCAATCATCACCGTGTTGGGTTTGGAAGCGGGCCATGCGGCGATGAGCAGCGGCCCGACCATGGACGGCCCGAAGTCGATAGCCGCCCAGCCACTTGCGTCGGGGCCGAGAGGGGAGACCAGCTGGACGATGAGATCTGGTGAGGACGACGAGGGGAGGACCATGCCGAAGCGGTAGCCGGTGCGCGTGGTGAAACTTTGGAACGAGATGCCAGTTTGGGGATCGTTGTACGGAGTGGTGACGCGACTGCCACCAGAGCCGCCCTGCGCTGCTGCAAGGCCCGCTCCAGCGGCGAGGAAGATGGCTGTTGCCGAGTGCATTGCAATGGCGGTTGGCAAGATTTTGAACCGGATATGATATCGGCGATGCGCACCAGGATTCTGGCTTGGTGTTGCGGGGTGGCGGTCGGTTGGGTTGAGGTGAGGAGAAAGATCTGATGGGATGCGGCTGAGATTAGAGGCAGGGGTCTGAAACACGAACCTGGAAACTCCTGATTTCTGCAAGACTGAACTCCAACCTCTCCAACCATTCTCTCATCAACGACAAAACTGACAGTCATCATCTTTGACTAAGCTTCGCACTTTGCGTTGGTTGACATCACCGCCACGGCGCCGTTTGACGTCCCACAGCATCGCCAAGATTGCCCGGATCGCTCAGATCAATTTCAAATTCGCAACACCCACATCGTCTTCCCTGGCTCCCGTCTCTAATGGTCTCATTAGAGCCCACGAGTTTTCGCTAATTCGTCAAGTTGAGTTCGAGCAGACAGAAGCCATTGTATGATGAGAAAACAAAAATGTACAAATGACCAACCTGGCAGATGCGGCTCTCACTGATGTCACGCAGGGGCATTTAAACCGTAGAAATGAATTGCTTGCTGACCATATCGACGGCCCTTATTCGGAGCTGCGAATATCTGTGCAACGGAACATAATAATACAAGCAAAGGGCCGAAATCAAACCGCCCAACTGCCAACCGCGCCAAGCATATCAAGCTTCAAGGACTTTCCCCCGACCTTCCCTCTTCCCCCCACATCCGAGAACCAACAGGAAAGCCGAGCCAAGATTCCAATAGCGCGTACCAAGAAAAGGCCAAGGCGAAAACGACGGCTCCCTTCCCGCATCCACCTCGGCCGCTGCACCGCCAAGTCGAGCACCCGAAAAGGAGGCTGAGCAGCTGAGAGCTTCTTTTTGCAGGCTGCAAAGCGCCGGAAGTGGCATTTTCCTCACTGCCGAGCCCGTCGTTTTGGCCAAGCTCTTGGCCCAGCACATCCCCCACCACCAACGCCCATCCCTTTCCCTCCTCGCATTCCTGTGCATCCCAGGTCCTGTGTGACGCCCCCAGGTTGGCTCGTCCTGTTGGCTGCTTCCCCTCGGCATTTCCAATATTCCCGATTCCCCTCGACTCCCGCTCTCCCCCCCACAGTTTCGCTCGCTCTCGACTCGTCCCGAGCCATCCTGGCGGGTTTCCCTCACCCTCTATCCCACGATGCTGCAGCTTCCCGGGGGCCTCCCGCTCGTCGCTTAAATGGCTCATGCAGTGGCGAAATTGATGTCTGGACTGCGTTCATCGAGCTCGGCCGCTGCGCGTGATGCTGTGCTTGTGATCTGTGACTTGCGCTTCGGGAACATCGCTCGTAGCACCTGCATCCCATGATGCGCCCCTTGAGGCCCCTCAGCCGGACATGCGTCTGGAAAACGACCGACCCCAGCGCACCAACAGAGGAAACTTGTCCTGATTCAACTTCTTGGTCATCTTGAGATCCTCGAAGTCGTACATGGACAAGCTCCTGCGCTTCTCCGTGTTATCTGCGGTGTCCTTCTTGGTAGAGCGCCGCCTCTGCGGTGGCGATGCCTGTGCTGGCGCCGGTTGGGGTGTCGCTGGCTTGGAGGCGCGCTCCTGTCGCTCGATGGTGCTGGGTCGTCGCGCAGGTGGTAGCTCCGGTTGGGACTCCCGTGTGAGGACCTGATCGAGGTGGCACATCCCGACCTCGTAGTTTGCGGGGAAAATGTCGCTCATGGGGCGCTGGACGTCCCCGGTATGACTGTTGTTGGTGATGGTGGAGGAGCTTGACCCGTCAGCGCCGCGGCGCATGAAGGCGAATGGAAACTCTGTCTCGTCCCCCACTGGGAGATGTTAGCCTCAGGGAGCAGTGAAAATGCAGGGAGACCGCACCAAGAGCAGCCCATAGGCGGGCGTCGACAGTGTACTTGAAGAGATCGTTCGCGACAGCGCTGAAGCCGTTCTGGTTGAGATATGCGACGGCCCACTCCTCTGCTTCTTTGGTGGCTTCTGCTTTTTGACCTGGGATGAGGAGTCGAGTGTTCTTGCTGGCGGCGAAGTTGAGGACGAACTGGCGACGGGAATACTCGGCCGCTGTCAGAGCTTTCATGACGTTCATCTGCTCTATGTCGAGAGGGGTGGAGCGGCGGCGCTGTTCGCGGATCGCGGCGTTTGCTGGGATAGTCATGATAAGAGAAACGTGCGGACGGCGAGCAATGGTGGTCGTATCGACGGGACTCGGTTGCAACGATGGAACTTCGCAAAGTCGCAATGGTTGCGCGCGACCGAGAAGTGGCGGTGGGTAAAGTTGGAGTCCCGAAGGGATGGGGCCGTTCCGAGGGAGAGATTAGAAATGGAAGATCTGGAATGGAAAGCCGATCGAGGGAGATAAGATGCCCCAGGCACCAAGGGAAAATATCTTGGGATGGAAGGCACTCCTTGTGATTGGACACAGTGCAAACCCGCACTTTCACACGGGCAGACTTCTTTGTTGGGCACGCGGTTCAAGCCTGGCGTGTAAAATCCGGTGTAGAGTCTCCGCAGCGCTTCGTTTGAGGCTCAAACTACTCAGCACCAAGGCGGAAGCCAAGCAGCAAAGGAGAAAAGGGAGATATATACGTCTTCGGGCAGGTGCCGGGCCGTGCGCCCCGGGGGTTCCGAATCGAAGGCGGACGGCCGAGTCCAGATTCCACCGCAGCGTCAGCGCCAGGTTGCTAGCCGTTAACACGTCCATCCATGTTCCAAACCCCGGCCGCTGGCATTGCGTACTGACGCATCTTGCGGGAGACCAATCGACGTCAGCCCCCGACATCAGCGCCGCCGTTCACATTGGCGCCAAGGTAGCCGCCAAGCCGCGCCGTGTTCCTTGGCGACGGCAGTCGGGAGAAAGCGTCCCAGTTTGGTTGTCGTCGTTTGGCGCGTCAAACGACAGCGGGGAGGGTGGGGCACAAGGGCGGTGCGGGGCTGTTTGCCAGTTCCGTGGGGAAGGCCCTCTTGGGGAATTGACAATTCCCTTTGCGCGGGAGCCGATTTTAGGCAGTGCCCTGTCGAATACCTACCCTTCTCGCCGTCTCCCTTTCGCCCGTCCATGGAGTCGTGCAAAGTCCCCAGCGTTTGTCTCACCATCCGGCCGTTTGACCTGTGGTCGTCATTCCCGCCTGCGGCATTAGCACCTTGGCAGCGACGATCCTTGCCTGCCTCCAAGTCAGCCCGCAAGCAAAAAAATATCCACGGTCATGGGATTGGCCGTGCATTGCAGACAGGAGAAGGGCAAAGGAAGCGACGTCCAAGATAAACTCGGGCAAATCGGAAAACGCCTCCAGTCTGCCAAGCTCTTGCACTTCCGCTTGCTATCCTCATCGGTGAGGCCCGGATCTGATGCAGGTATCAGACGCGCTTGTCTCGCTGTTCACCGCCTGCCACAGTCGACAAGCCAAGCCTGCTGCGGGGAGATGAGGGGGCGACATCGCGATCGAGAGGCGGCCTAAAGGGCGACGATGGAAATAAGGATGCCAAGACAAGATTGGTACGGATGCTCAGCGATGCTCAATTTGCGTTGCATGACATCCGTTACTGGTTCCCACTGCTTCGGGCCTTTCTGCGGATGTTCCGGTAAGAAGCTTTCAGGGTTAATACAAGCACTACGCCAAGGCGTCCCCTTCCCGTCTCTATTATCGTGAGTTCGAAGAGCCCTGGCCTGGGAGCGAGCCACGTGTTGCTCCTCGTTGTTGGCAAGACAAATCGGCCAACGGTTTGACCCCACCTTTTTTCTGAGGGGAAGTGCACCGCGTCGGAGTCTGTGCAGCCTCAACGACATCACATCATGGGGGACACAGGCAAGCCCCGGTGCTACGGCTTGTTTGCCTCAAAATAAGACATTTGTCATGATTCTGATGTCATGGCCCGAGGACTACGGTAGCTGTCTGTTACCGTATTGACTCGCAGCAGGTATTGGTCTTTACTCTTGCCCTGTGCACTCCTTGAGCTTTATCAGCGGTCCTTGCAAAGCCATCAAGCGCTCCTTGCACGGCAAGATAGCCATAGGCTTTACCTCTCAGGCAAGGCCGTTGCGATATTAAAACAGGTCTCTGCACAGTTCACACAGACCAGTTGGCGGTCTTTACGTGGCCGCGCTGACAAAGCTCTCAAGGCGTGCACAGGGCAAGAGTAAAGGCCAACACTGCGAGTCAGTACGGTACCTTAACCAAGAGCCGGGGGCATGGAGGAGCTTTCAGTTACATTTCAGATTGTCAGCCCTCAGTACCAGTACTGCAGATGCAACACTGATTGGGCGTTTAGATCCCAACCACTGTCCTCCACTGAAGCCCATCTAAACTCCGCCACTTCAGTTCCAACGACTCACATTTGACACATGCCACCAACTGGATGGGTAGGTACAACATTGGTTCTGGACACCAAGTTCCGGCACGTCGTGCAGCCCCCTCGCTCTTGTGGGGGATCTATGTCGCTCTCCATCAGGTTTGATCTATTGCATCAGGTGCACCGCGATCTCGGAGTGGGCGGGGCCGACACAGCTAGGGCGTCGGTTGGAGGCGGGGACCCCGCAATTCATTTGGAAATAACCCCGCGTTCGTTGGCAGAATCGGGGGAATTTGCGTCTATTTCCCACTTCAGACGAGAATACGATGCAAAAAAAAAATTAAGTAAGAAAAACGGATGTCGCCATCGTGTAGAGCAGGTCAAATAACGGTAAACATGAAAAATAAATAAAGTAGTAAAGGCCAATACTGTATCAAGGTGTTCTGTGACGGGCTGAGCCCTGGTGCAGCCTCGGCGACTCTCGGCCGTGGCGCCGGGCCCGCGGAGCCGGAGGTGGGGCGGAGCCCCACCGGCAACC